>QEPC01001490.1:228165-289126 GCA_003113815.1 Sphenodon punctatus
GTGTGTGTGTGTGTGTGTGTGTGTGTGAATGGAGGTGAACGTCTGTTTGCACGCATCCAGATGTTCACCTCAGTCAACCACCCCCCGCGGTGAATCTAACAATGCTTTGTTCTCCCGCACCATGGTGGCGAAAGAAGCGTGGTTAGGGGGAATCCGGAACGCAGTGAAGGAAAAGTAATGCTTACCTCCACCGCATTCCAGGGTCCTGGCAGCGGGTGGCAGCAGCGATCAGAGAGGCCGCTGCGGCTGCCAGTCTCGGGGAGGGCGGGCAGCCGGGGAGCGCAGGGGGTGGAGCCATGCGGCCGCACGCTACATCACGTGACCCCCGCCCCCACCAGGAGGGGGTGCCCCTTTTGACGTTATGGACAGGTGCTTTCACCACGGGCCATGGTTCAGCGGTCCGCACAGCTGGGGGTGAAGGGGGGAACGTCTGTTGGCTCCCCCCTTCACCCCTGGCTGTGGTCCGAACCACCCCACGGCTCGTGGTGAAAGCCGCATGCTGCGTCACGTGGCCGCGCCCCCTCCAGGAGGGGGGTTGCCCCTTTAGACGTTATGGCCAGGTGCTTTCACCACGGGCCATGGTTCAGCGGTCCCCACAGCTGGGGGTGAAGGGGGGAACGTCTGTTGGCTCCCCCCTTCACCCCTGGCTGTGGTCCGAACCACCCCACGGCTCGTGGTGAAAGCGCCAGGCCATAATGTCTGAAATCACCCATGGACCCCAAAACCATGCCCACCTGCTGCATCGGAGGTTATCTGCAGCTTGGTTTCTAGCAGAAGCCATTGCGACCAGAATCTGACCCCGTTGTAGTCTTGTAAAAAGACATCCCATACAGCCAAATCCTCCCGCATCTCCTTTGTCACCCTGATGTGGTGATGAGGGGGAAGTTTGCCTCCTATACGTGCGTACAGGTGGGACATGAAAGCCCTTCCTGGGGCAATGACTCTGCAAGTGAAGTTCAGACTACCAGTGAGCGACTGGAGCTGCCAAATGGTTACCTTCGGTGTGAACCGAAAGGCTGCTATTGTGGTCCGGAGGGCCAGTAACTTACTTGCTGGCAGCCACAAAAGGGAATGTTCTGTATCTAGCTCTATGCCCAAATAAGTCCAATTATTTGTTGGTCCCTCCGTTTTTTTCGGGCACCAGGGGGACACCGAGCTCCCTGGCCACCTCCTGGAATGTGTTCAGCAGGTGATCACACTGTGGGGTGCCTGTCCTTCCCGCGAAGAGGAAGTCATCCAAATAATGGGTGATCTGGCTCCGCCCTGCATGCCGGGACACCACCCACTTGAGAACCGAGCTAAACTTATCAAAGGCCACGCATGAGATAGAACATCCCATTGCCTTATCAAAGTAGATTGGAATTCCCTTCCCAGTAGCTTGAAATCATCGGGGTGGACCGGCAGCAGCCAGAATGCTGACTTAATATCACAATTCGCAATGAGGGCCCCTCATCTGCAAGCATGGACCATTTCGACCGCCGTGTCAAATGATGCATACCTGACGGTGCACAGCTCGCGAGGTATGGCATCATTCACCAACTCATCCTTTGGGTGGGAAAGATGGTGAATAAGGCGAAACTTCCCGGAGTCATGTTTAGTGAGAGATAATGCATATCTAGCTTAATTTGGGAACTCTTATAAATATCCCTTGATACCACTGTACATGACTTGGATCACAAATATCAGTGATATCAAGTGATATCACAATCTGCAGGCAACATGGCCCAGATCAGCTTGGGTCACTGAACGGATGTTTCCATGGCCAGGGAGCTGTTCCACTGATCACATTGCCAGGGTAGGTCCAGGAGCAAAATAAATGTGCAGGTGGCCAGCTCTGTCCTGTTCTCAGCTCCCCCATCCCCTGTCATGATGGACAGTGAGAAACAGTTATGGCAGCCCCCAGCCTGGGGTGGGTATGGCACACCATGACAGCATGCTAGCCTGCTGTGGCCGCTTTGGCTCATATAGGTGGCCCTTAGCCCAGGCTATGACCTTGGACATTTGTTGAAGTCACAGCCTAGGCTAGCCCCAACACTTCCTGGGCCAATCCCAGATCAATGTCTGGCAGCATGTGTTACACCTGATGCTGGATCCTGGGCCACAGCAGGCCAAACCCATATCTATTTTTACCCGATGTCTTGACAAGGAAATTATTACCTTGCTAGGGTTAATTCTCTTATAGCTGGGAAAATTTAGCCTGCCTGCTGCCAGGGTGTTTTCCTGAATACACAGCCTGTCAGTTTGAGAGACTCTCATTACACTATGGATTGGCAACATTGAATTCTTCTTTGACTTAGTATTTCTTAAAATCTATTAGATTGCATTCCTACCTGTGGCGGCAGTGGGAGGGGTGAGGGAAGATTCAGCAGCGTGGAGGAACTGGCTTACGGGAAACGAGCCAATGCAAATGGGGATCTGCCATGGCTTCTCTCGCTCATGTCAGGGCACAATTTTGGCCGGCTCCTCCCTGCTGCTTTGTCTTCTTTCACCCCTCCTGCTGCCGCAGGTGTGAACACAACCTTAGTCATGTACATTGGGGGGGATGCAGCCTCTGACTGTTGGGGGCTGCAAGTGAAGATCAGGGAATGGATCACTCCATCTGCTGGTTATTTTCCCAAAGTGACTGAGAGTGGCCAGTGTTGGAGACATGGTGTTGGGCATACTGGACCATTGGTCTAACCCAGTATTGAATAACTTAGGGTCAGATCTTAATGACTGGTCTCCAATCTATCATGTCTTATCTCAGAAACCTGGAACTAAATACTCACAAACTTTGGAAGAGTTCATATGCAGATCCAAGAATAAGTGCTGGAGGCCTGTCTCAGCTTACGATGACTGTCCTGAGCCAATCCTAGGGAGAATGGGCTGGTAGTACCTTAGAAGAGGTCCTTGTCCCTCGTGTAATACCACAAATAAAAACAGACATCTAACTGTGGCCTTGTGATCAAATGATTTATTCATTACTAGTAAATTATTTAGGTCATTGAGGAGACTGTTACTTTAAGCACTGAAAAATGGAAGAGTGTTGTGAAGTGTGTTATTGGCATGCATTGTTTATTAGCTGAAATGCATGCAGAGTGACCAAAGTGCGTTAGGAGATTGTGTACAGAAAAAAGGAGAGTGCGTCTCTCTGTGTTTATCTTTATGCATGACCTACGTTGGAGGAAGAGTGAAGTGTTGTTTCATTTTCCATTCTCTTCTCTTTGGGCCTTCAGGTCTTTGGAAGACATTGAATAATCATATGGGACTATTTGTTGGAATGGATAAACCAGAAAGTGTCATATTATAAAAATGTCCTTCGAGTCTAGGTCTTTTGAGAATGCCTTGACTTGCCAGGCTATATCAGCAGGTAGAAAAATAAAGTCTCCTGTATTCATAGAGTTGCTTTTTCTAATATAAAATTTCAGACAAATGCCTTTATCGCACTCAAGGAATCTAGTGAAAAGCTAATAAGCTGTTTGCTTTTGTTCTGAAAGTAGGGATACTTGCATGACTATAGGCTTCCTTGCAACAGACCAGACCTGTCTGATAAAGACAGAAAAATCATGACTCACAAACCAGACAATCAGTTTATTCATTTTAAAATGGATTTGAATTATGCATTTTTGGATCTGTTTTGGAGAAGGGAATGTTGGTAAAAATCAGCAATTTATATTTGTTCATAAGATGACTGAAATCTCATAATACATCTTGCTTTGAAACAGCTCATAGCATCTATATCCCTAAAAATCATGGATGGGGGAAACCTCTGATCTGTGGCTGGCCACCAAATGGCCCTTAGTGGCTACCTTACACCTTTCTTATCCTGCACTAAATCTTTGACTTGGCAGTCTTTGATTGTAAATAAAACTCAATGGAGTCTGCTATTTAAAATCATGTCTCATTAAAATAAATTCAGAGCACTCACCAAGACCTTAGAAGTCTTCAGATGTGAGATTCACAATGCTGCAACTGATGCCAATAAAGCTACTGTCCAGCTGGTACAGAGATATGGCCAGAGGGACAATGGAGGCTCTGCAGTCTTCATTGGAAAACTCCCTCAGACTACCTATAAGAAAAAACTAATTCATACAGTCTCCCGAAAGCATGGAGAGGCTGTATGAATCCCCTCTAATGATGATATTCAGTAGATTAGCAGCAGACCAGACAATTCTAGTAGCAACAGGAAGCTGGGTGGAACAATGCACTTGCACTCCTTATATTTGCTCTGCTCACTCCTTGTCTCTGTTCCCTGTCTTCTTGGTCCCAGCCCTTGCCTTGTTCCTGCCTTTCCCCCTCTTGGTCCTTGTCCTTACTCCCCTCTAGTTGTACCCTGTCTCTTGTTCCCCTTTTGGTCTGGTTTTGTTCCCTTTCCCCTTCCCTGCCTTAGTCCTTCTTCTTGCCCTCAGCCTTGCCTCCTGTTGTGCCTCCCAGCCCTGAGCCTTGTTACACCCCTGGCCTGGCCACTCCCACATGTCCCCTCCTTGCTTTGTCCTGGCCTATGTTTGAGATATCCTTCACCACATGACCCTTACAGTTGGTTCCAACCAGCTTCCTGTTGCTTCCAGAAGGCCTTTTATGCCGGATGGCAACCAACCAGGAAGCTGGGTGGTGGGGCATAGACAGGACAGACAGGAGATAGGGTGGGGTCAGGACAAGGCATGGTGGAGATATGTGGGGAGTGACCAGGCTGGAAAAAGGCCGAGAAGGTGGTGGTGCTGGACTGGCAACTACTACAGAACCCTGACATATGGGGGTTCAAAGCTGGGGCCTGACAATTGGAATCAATAGGGATGGGGTGTATTGTATGGATGCCCCAGAAGACTGCTTGCAGTAGTGCTCCTTTCCATCATCCCCAACAGCTAAGTGCACACATGTCCAAGATGCAGTGCAAACTAGGCGAGCAACCCAGTCATTTTGCACACTGACACAGCAGGTTAATTGCAACAAGGGACCTTTTCTGGCCAACAGCTGGTGGGAGAGGTCTATCAGGCAACTGCTCAAACACACAGGGTGTTAACAGACATAATGCAAGCCTGGTTTGGCCTGCTTTGGCCCAGCTGGGTCAGCGTCACAGCTTTATGTTTGTTCCAGGCTGCCAGAAGTGGGCCTGGTTCAATCCCTGGTGGGGATAACGGCCGGGCTGGAAATGTGAGCCCAGAACAAAGCGGGACCACAGTTCAGTCCCAGCAGCCACCCAACTGGGTCAGAATGGGTGGAACTGGGTGGGAACATCTGTTCCCACCCTGGCCCGGCATGGAGAGTTGCCATGGTGGCTAGCCATGACTGCCTCTTATGGGCAGCCATAGCTGCCCATCATGGCGGGGGTCGGGATGCTAGAGGCATCATGGGGAATGGCTGGGAGGCTGCATGTTTCTCCTCGCCCTCCCTCCAGCCATGGGTGATGTATGTTCCCGCGACCAGAGCTAACCCGGATGGGGGTAGCCCTTACTACCCCTGGGTGGGATGATGGCACTGCTGTTACTTCTGTTAACACCCCCAGTGACATAAGCGTCTGTTCATCCAACTACATGATCTGAATGACGTGGATTTCCATTTTTGTTGTATTTGCCTGTGGTTATTGTTATGTCTAGCACCAAAAACCTGCACATACCCCCCTATGCCTAACATGTTGGTTGACTTAAATGTAAATAAAAAGATGAAAATGTCTGTGACTCAGCTACATGAAACTGACTTCTAGTGTTGCATGAAACCCACAGCTTGGCTAAAAACACACCCACTGGACCTGTGCATTGAGTTCTCTGATAAGGAGAGTGGGCTTTGACATGCTACTGAGAAGATTATGGTTGCTGATGGGAATCCTTGAAAGGTTGTTGGTTTTGTATTTATCTGATTCCAAATGAGAGGGGGTGGGGGTTTGAACACTATCTGCAAAGCAAGTCAAATGAAAAACAGATTTGTAGGTATAGACTGCTACCCAGACGAAGAAACCAGCAGAGTAAAGGTTAAAGCTAGACAATAATAGTTTCTGCAACACCAGGCCAAGAGGCCCCACTGTGGCCAGACTCAAGAGCATCACACTCAAGCAAGTGCCATAAAACCATCCACATGGGGTGCTTTTAGACAAGAACCTCCCCACCTTCTACCCACATTGCAGGGCTACAGTGGTGCCCTATGGGTGCCCTAAACCATGTATAATGGGTGGTGAGGTGCTTGTCTAAAAGTACCCACAGGCAAAATGAGATCAACACTGTACATTATCTAGAATGTGCCATTCTAGTAATAAGATTGACATGTAGCCCACATTTGTTATCTCTCTGGTACTGTCTGGTCCTGGGAGGCCCCTTCTCTTGTAACTCTAAGGTCTCCACAGACTTTACTATAAAGGTAGGGTTCAAAAAGCCCCTCTTCAGACCTCACCCTTCCTGTGAGCTATTAGGGGACTCCAGGTTAAGTGTTAGTACTGTGGCTGTCTGCTTTGTCCTGTAATAACCTAGATTATTGTTGCGCATATCCCTTGTGTCTGGTTCCATGTTGTTGCCCTTTGGGGTGAACTACTGGTTCTCAGCTGTCAGGTGCCTCCAACATTCTGGTGCCAAAACCTAGGACTCCTGTTCTCTCTCAGGATAAATAGCAGACTCCTGGCAAGAAAGGAGTCCAGGAACTGGGAATGGGCCCTTGTTCAGGCGCAGGGCCAGCCCTAGGCATGTGCAACATGTGCCATCGCACGTGGCCCCGCACCAGCCTGGGCTCCACTCCTGCAGGCAGCAGCCCAGCCTGCTATTGAAATTATGCAAATTAGTCCCTGCACCAAGACTTTGCACATGGCCCTACATGGCCCCACAAATCCTGGGGCTGGCCCTGTTTAGGAGACATAGCTCACCCATGTCCTGCTCGGCAGACCCAACAATAGTCACAAAAAATCTCTTATTGCTCTTCTGATCACCCCTTATCATGCTCTTACAAACAAAACAAATCTATCAATGTCAGAGCAAGGATTTCAAATGACAGTTCCACAGTCTCTAGTTACTTCAAGGAAATGCAATTCTGAGTAACAAAGGCCTCAGAAAGTTTAAGCAAATGCTGTGCAAGATTCTACCTGAAAAACTCAACCCCACATTTAGGCAAAACCATTACTATGATGTTCTCAAAAGCTTGATTGAAATTTCTCTAACAATGTATGGTGCCGAAGACAGGATGGCATCATCTCTGCCTACCTCAGCTTTTTCCAGGACATTAGGTAAGAAAGGTAGATTTCAAATGGAGCAGCAAAAATCTGTGAGAATGCCTGAAGAAAATGAAAGCTTCTTAATTATAGAATAGTTGCTTCATTATTCACAGTGAGATGGGCACTCTATCAGATGTCAGAAAAATGGCAACAATAAATGTCATTAAAGGAAGTCTAACTTCGAGTAATCACTGTGCAATGCCTGGTGGCAGTCAACCATTTGTGATCCAAAGAAGAGCATCTCTCACTGTGTGATGAAATGCATATGGATGCATACAGATAGGCTCTGAAACTAGGACAAGACTATTCAGCTTATTTTCAATTGTGACTAAAGAATATGAATAGTTTCAGAAGCATGCGGACACTCCCGGGATCCTCATCTGATGATCACAGACAGAGGACTTAGTCTGAAATTCTAATGTGTACTGGATTTGAATAATCCTACCTCATCTGCAATGGCTGGTATTCAATTTATTTTAAAATATTTTTTGCTGCACAAAACTATTCTTAAGATTTAATGAAATTTTATTTATAAGAACATAAGAACATAAGTAGTGACATACTGAATCAGACCAATTGTCCATCAAGCCCAGCATCCTGCCTCCGACAGTGGTCAATCTTGATCACATGGGAGAAGAACCAACAGTCACAATGGGCAATTCATTCCCTGTTGCTCACTCCCAGCTCCCGACAGTAAGAAGTTCATCCCGTAAGCTAATTGGTTAATAGCCATTAATGGACCGACTCTTTAAGAACCTATCCAGTCATTTTTAAAACCCTGCTATACTACTGGCGTTGACAATGTCCTCTGGCAACAAATTCTATAAGTTAATTATGCATTGAGTGAAAAGTACTTCCTTTTAAATTTGCCGGCAGCTAGTTTCATGGAGTGTCCCCTAGTTCTAGTACATTCGAGAGGGTAAATAACTGTTCCCTATCTACTCGTTCCACACCACTCAAGATTTTATAAACCTCTGTCATGTCCCCTCTCAGTCTTCTATTCTCCAAGCTGAAAAGACCCAGCTTGTCAAGCCTCTCTTTGTACGGAAGCCATTCCATACCCTTTATCATTGTTGGGTGATTTCAGACGTTACACCATCCCGATTTGTCCCAGTGAATCCCAGGCGGGGTGAATGAAATAACCATCCCCTGTGGTCAAGAAATGGCCCGAATAGACATGCCGGCTGATCCTGGTGGGGAATTGGGGCGGGGGCGTGGCTGCATGGTGCAACGCGTGGCCGCACGGCCCCGCCCCCCCATGCTCCCCCGCCGCCCACCCTCAGGGGAGACAGGTGGGCGCTGCGGCCAATGCAGCCGCAGCGCCCAGCCGCTTTGACCACGGCCTGGAATCCCACCAGGGATTCCAGGCCATGATCGCCGGCCAGACGTTACTTTTTATTGCTTCCCACCGGGTATCTCTTTGACCACGCTTTCGGGGATTGTCCGGCGGGGAGCCCCAGAAGTGTGGTTGAAATTGACCCCATGTGGGACTCGGCCGTGGTGAACATCTGACGGCCGCCAAACAGACGTTCAGGGTGCTTTGGCCCCGCAGCGACATTGACCGTGATTCACTGTGGTTGACTGTGATCTTGTAACGTCTGAAAATACCCATTGTTTCTCTTTTCTGTACCTTTTCTAGTTCAGCTATGTCTTTTTTGAGATGGGGTGACCAGAACTGCACACAATATTCCAGGTGCGGTTGCACCATCGATTTGTATAGAGAGATTATGACATTCTCAGTTTTATTCTCTATCCCTTTGCGAATAACAGTCTGTTTGCTTTTTTGACTGCTGCTGCACACTGGGCTGAGGATTTCAGTGTATTGTCCACAGTCACTCCCAGATCCTTTTCCTGAGTGGTAATTCCTAGCTTAGTACCCAGCATTGTGTACTCATAATTTGTGTTATTTTTCCCTACGTGCATCACTTTGCACTTGTCCACATTAAATCTCATCTGCCATTTAGCTGCCCAGGCACCCAGGCTTGTAAGATCCTGTTGCAGCTTTTCACAGTCTGCTCGTGTTTTAAGTACCTTGAATAACTTGGTGTCATCTACAGATTTGATCACCTCACTCCTTAAGTCCTTTTCCAGATCATTAATAAATACACTAAACAGCACTGGTCCCAATACAGATCCCTGAGGGGGCACATCACTTTTTACATCTTTCCATTGTGAAAACTGACCATTTAGTCCTACTCTTGCTTCCTATCCTTTAACTAGTTACCGATCCATAGTAAGACATTACCTCCTATCCCATTACTTTTTAATTTTCTCAAAAGTTTTTTATGTGGAACCTTATCAAATGCTTTCTGGAAATCCAGGTACACTATATGTACCTGGTCTCCCTTGTCCACATGCTTATTTACACCCTCAAAGAATTCCAACAGGTTGGCCCCCACTCTCCTGTCATTTCGATGTTTATGTAAGACCTGGCTGTTCCACTAGGCTTTGGGTGGGGGAGGGGGGGCATGGGGGGGCGGTTGGGGGTTATTTTTCCCTGCATAGGAGAAATTTTTAACTTTTAAAAATGTTTTATTATTTTATCTTGTTCGCCGCCCCAGGCTGCCCTGTGGGCAGGAGGGGCGGGATAAAATTTGCATATAAATAAAATAAAATAAATAAAAGACCAAAGCAAAGAATTCATTCAGCTTCCCTGCAACGTACTTTTCCTCTGTAAGCACCTCTTTCACCCCCTGGTCATCTAACGGCCCAACTAACTCTCTAGCAGGCTTCTGATGTACTTGAAAAAATTATGATTAGTTTTAGCATCTTTAGCAAGTTGCTCCTCAAATTCCTTTGTGGCCTTCCTCCTCCTCCTCCTCCTCCTCCTCCTCCTCCATTGTACTGGCACTAGGCCATGACAAATTAAATAAACATAAATCCCTGTTAAACACAATATAAATACAGTAGAATATAATCCTTGCACACACCACCAAATTACAAATTCATAAATAAATTAGGTACAATATATAAATACAGTACACCATAATAAAATACTTGAGGCAGGCTATAATATACACATCATCATCTGCAATTGCCTTTTTCGAGAGTACCTTGATATTAGAGTGAATCTTCTCTGCTCTAATTGCAAATAGGGCTACAAGGTGAGTCTTATACTGATCTCCGTCGTTCAAAAGATAGATCAATTTAGACAAATCCGAACGCTGCTGGTCAATCTCTAATTTAGCCATTAGGAGTAACCTCGATCTAGCATAAAGAGGGCAAACCAAGAGATAATATCGCAGATCTTCAATGCCAATACCACATGGACATATCCTTTCTGAATAAGGTGTATTGTTATAACACCCTAAAAGCACTGCTGTGCACACTCTTTGGAGCCTTAAAGTTGTGAAAGCTTTTCTTTGTTTCATATCTGGCAAACCTGTCAGATATTCAGCCCCCTTGGTTCCAGGTACCTAGTATTTATATAGTGGGAGGCTCGGGAATTAGATATTATAGTACTTTGCTTCTGCCTATCAATGTCTGTTATTTGTCCGGCCAAAATTTTAAACTTATCCTTAGCAGGATGTTGGAGCAAATTGAGCAGAGAGAAGCCCAGTATCTTTGCTAATATTTTGGATTCAAATATCCTGATGGCCGGGGCAATTTGAAGGCCTCCTTTGTATGAACATTTTTTCAAAAAGGCGGCCATAACTGATTTTGCCGCTTGTCTTACTTTGGCAAGCTGGGATCCCCACTGGCCATTGAAAGCAAAAGCAACACCCAGATAGGTGAATAGATGAACCTGTTCAATCTTTTGGTTATCCATGTACCAGTTATAGACAGTACCTTTTAGAAGAATCCATGATCTTCGTTTTAGTATTTTAGGTCCTGTTCTGCACTATTTAATGCAAAATCAGTTAGCAATCGCTTTAATCCTAGCCTACTTATTGACAGGAGGAGGAGGTCATCTGCGTACAGAAGAATCGATATCTTCCTCTGCCCAATTTTTTGGGCCATACCTATCGTTTTTATGCCTTTAAATAAGTTTATTAACGTATACATTAAAAAGAGCAGGGGCCAAAAGACAACCTTGTCTGCCTGCCTTATTAACTTTTTATATCTACTTTGGCAACACTTATGCTCTTCCCTATTTACCTCATTGGGACTGTCTTTCCATTTTTAAAGGATGCCTTTTTGGCTCCAATAGCCTCCTTCATCTCACCATTTAGCCACAAAGGCAGACGTTTGGTCCTCTTGCTACCTTTTTAAATTTGTGGAATACATTTAATCTTAACCTTCAAGATGGTGTTTTTAGTCTCCACTCTGTCTGTAGACATTTAATTCTTGCAACTGCTCCTTTAAGTTTCCCTCTAACTAGTTTTCTCATTTTTACATAGTGCCCCTTTCTAAAGTTATGTTACCACAGTGGTTTTATTTGACATTTTCCCTCCTGTGAGTATGTCAAATTTGATTATATTATGATCACTATTGCCCAGTAGCTCCATCACCGTTATTTAATTTATGTTTAAGTACATTTTGCCAATGAGCAAAGGAAAGGAGGCTATATGTCCCACTAAGTTAATCTAGTTACAGTGCATAAGGATTTTATATGGAGCCAATATACTGTAGATTTTGGACCTTGTAGATTCTAAGTGCCTAGGTAGTGTTTGAGAACTGAGCCAGAGATAAGAAATAAGGTGAGGTATATCTGAAGCAAACTGAAACTGTATTTGGGTAACAGGGTATTACTTTTTTATAAAACAAGGCTTAATCTTGTAGCATATGATGTGTGGTTGTACCTGGGTCATGCCATATTATATGAATGAGACATCTTGATCCAAAGAAATAAGAGAAATAGTTTCTTCAATTGTCTACCTAAAATGTGAGGATTTTGGGGTCTTCATTTTAGAAAAGAAAAGTTCACTTTATATTTTCTACACGACTCATTTCGTTTTCTCCAACTGAACCGCCACAGGAGCCAATAACCTGTATTTCCTTCCTCTCTTGTCCCCATGTATGCAGTCTCAACACTTCCAGAGTGCAGGAACTGTTTATATAGTTAAATTTATCAATAACTTCAATCCATTTTTTCTCTTGGATAGTGACCCATAAATAAAGAATTGCTTTTTCTGAGCTTTAATTAACATTTCAAACATCTAAGTGCATATTAACATAATTTCAAAAATCTAAATGCATACACGATACAAATATTAGTCAGGTTTTAACATATATATTTTAAAGCTATTAGGGTAAAATTCTGCTCTGTAGCTCCAACTAGGACAAGTGGGGGAGGGGAAGATAATTTTATTTATTTATTTATTGGCATTTCTATGCCGCCCCCTCATGCCCACAGCATCTCGGGGCGACTAACAATACAATAAAACAATAAAATACATTAAAAACCAACATCAATTTTAAAATAATTTTTAAACCCCCAACCCTAACCCTACCCTCCAATTCCTCCCAATTCCCCACCCCACCAATCTCCCCCATTTACAGGTGACTCTCAACACAAACCCCCAAATATGGAGAAAAAGTAGTCCAGAGAGCTGTGTGTTGATCCCCTGTACAGGAGTTCAGGAACATGCAGAGGATCAACACACAGATCTGGGGACATAGGAAACAGGCTGACATGCCAGAATGGTATGAGTGAGACAACACAGAGGGCAGAAGGACCAGTTCCAAACAGAGTCAGGCAGGCACAAGCAAGGCACAGAACAAAATAGAGAAAGCTGATCCAAGCCAAGGAACATGGCAAAACTGGTCCACATACAAAGAGAACAGAACCAGGGGGCAAGAGCAACTCCAGCAGCCACACAAGAGGTCCCAGGAAACAAGAAGGGGAAATGGAAAACAGATAATCTTCCCAGCTTTCTGTGGCTGTGGGCCTGCCTTTTATATGGCAGGCAGCCAACCAGAAAGCTGGGGGGAGCAATAGTGAGGCGGGGTGTTGCTGGACCAGCATTGGCGCTAGCCATAGTAAACTGGTGGTGCTGAGGATTCAGTCACCACTACCAGAGGCCGTTTTCAAACAGGACATGCCCATACAGGTCCACCCATCTCCCCTCGAGTGCCCATCTGAAGGCAGCACAAGTGGGCGCATGCTCCTGTGACCTATGCACCACACACTCATGGAGCACTCCCCTGGAGCCAGCCCTACATGACTTACATGGACCCGGACCCCCATCTCCAGCAGTTGATGACAGGCCCTTCCTCAGGCATGTAACAAGTCAGAACTGTGGACTGAGAAAATGCAAGACAGGTATATAAAATGAAGGCTTATAAAAGATTTTTTAAAAAAAGAATATATCCTCAGAACTACTTTTGTCTCCCATCTCTTACATTTAGGACTAACGTGACAACCACACTCTCTCTCTTCATACCACAAAGTTAGCAGAGGAAGGATTCTAACTAAGCACTCTTTTAGGTAACTGAGCTCAGTTAACATACCCAAGAAACCATGATCCCAAATTGGAGGTATGCCCAGGCTCCCAGAACTCTGTATTGTGTGGATGGCGGTGAATGCTTGAAAACAGGGCACACTGCATTTTTTTGTTAAAACACAGGGCAGGAGGTGTTGAAACCTTTGTCTATGAGGCAGAAGGATGGATCAGGCATAGCACTGAGATGGATAACCAAAAAATGATCTGCAGTTAATATCTGGTATAGTCTGGTTAGTTTGGCAGTTATTCGGCAACTAACTGATCACCGCAAAGGCAGGGGCATAGCAATAATAGGACAAGTTGTACAGCTGCACCAGGGCCCATGAGCCTTGGGTCGGGGGGAAGGAGGCAATGCTGCTACATCACCTATCCTTGTCCCCATTTCTTTGGGTGCATCAGCAGCACACATGCACCAGACAAAAGGACAGAACAGGGAAGTGCAGGCTTGGTAGGGATGGGCGAACAGAACGTCGTTCGGACGTTCGGTCATTTGGTTCGAAACACGAGTTCAGGTTTGGCTGTTCGGTTCGGCAGAGTTCGGTTTGGCTGAACTCGGCCGAACATTCAATAAAGTGCTATCAGTACCGAAACCGAAATTTTCGGTCATCCGAAATTTTCCTGCTGTAAAAGTATGTAAAAGTTATTGAATCAATTTAGCATGATGGTACATAGTCCGTGTGACTATAATACAATACTTTTTTTGTTCTTATTTTTTACAGTCTTTTTTATATATTAATGAATATGTCCCACTGAAGAAGGAACTTATGCCCTGAAATGCGTTTGGGATTGTTTTATTGTTACTGTTTGGGGGATTGTTTTACTGTGATTATTTTATTGGTTTTATGTTAATCTTTCTGATTACTGAGATATTACAATTATTGTACTTCCATAATTATATAGAAGTTGAGAACTAATTTGTTACATGAGCCAGTTCTTGATTATTATTTATAATTGAGGAATTAATTATTTGAAATCAGACTTCACTTGTGGGCATGGGGTTATGTTGTATATATAAATGAATTTTTAGTATTGTATTAAATAGTATGTTCCTGGTTTTTTGTGAGTTTGACAAACTATTGAGACCCTGACACAGTGGGTGGTGGGCAGAATAGACAATAGAGAGTGGCTGATGGATGGCTAAGTGGGGTATCTCTGAAATGCTTAGAGGGATGCTATTAATGAGAGATGGGATTGCATAGCTTTGCTTCAAATGGATATATTATGTGCAACCCATATATCTGTAACAAAGAGAAGAGAAACTGTTATCATGATTGTAAACATCTGTTGGTTTCACAAAGCTTCAATAAATATTAATACAAACTTTTTTTTAAAGGAAGTCAGTGGCTCGGGGGAGGTGCAGAGTGCGCCAGCTGACCCCTGGGATCTCACCCCCTCCCCCACTCGATCAGCCCCCTTCCACCATTCAGCCTCTTTAAACCCTGCCTCCCCTAGCCCCAGAGTTACTTACAGCATGCCGGGCGCAGCAACAGCTAGCAGTCTGGCAGCACACGTGGAGTGCAATGCACTGAATGCACCGGGCAAAGTACTTACCCCATCCCGTACCATGATGATGTTGGCAAAGGGGGCAGGAGCATGATGTGAGCCGGGCCCCCAAGCTGACCAATGGGGGGGTGGATGAGGCCCCCCAAAGCTCTCCTTGTGAATCTGCATCTGCTGCATGTACCTCAGCCTTGCTGTCTCTTGACTTCCTGTCTAGTTCCTTCTGCCTTAGCCCTGTTTCCTTCTCCAGCTCTTTCTGCTTCTTTTGGACTGACCTTCTGGCTTGACCCCTTTGTTTTGTCTCTGACTATGAGTCTGGATTGCTCTCACTAGTCTGGTTTGATGCTTGATTGGCCCTGATCTTGCTGAGACTCTTGCTTGATCCTGATCATGTCACCACTCTGCCTGGACTCCACTTAGTGCCTGACACCCATCAGCATGGGACAGAGAGAACCCATAAAGTACTCTGTCTCTCTTTGATGTTCCCTGCAATTGTTTGACAGTTATTCTGGAACTCGTCAGTCAGTGCAAAAGCGTGGGAGCTAATGACCCTTGGTGCATACGACTGAGCGGAAAAACTGGCACCCCACTACATTCCATACAGAACATCTATTGTGTTTGGGAATTATAGGTCCTTAGGTCCATGATTTGGAAGAAAGTGGGACATCCTATTACATTTTATTCAAAATGTTCGCTGACAGTGTTCTCGTGCCCCTTTGAAGTTCATTTGCATTAAGCTGATCATTTAAAACAGATTATACCCGGGTGGTTTATCTTTTCGTACTTTGTTCCTCCTTATTTTCTTCCAGTCTAATTAACAAAAGGGGAATTTTCTTTCAGATGTGATTCATGATTTCTATTCAAGAGAGCTGAACTTTGTATTTTTTCTTAAGAGAAACATATTAAAAAGGGCAAAATCCTACCCTTGCACATCCAAATAACAGTGTCTACAATGAAAAGGGTCACTGATTACCAGGCGTAGTGCCACCCCCAGGGCTCCAGGGGCACTGCTTCTATTAGCCTCCCACACCCCGAAACCGAGCTTACCTTGTCCCCTGGGGTCCCAGTCCTGTCCACCCGTTCAGGGCCTGGCGCAACTGTGTCAAGCAACCGCTCCAGCACTCCAAACTTCCTGTTGAAAGCGCGCTTCAAGACTGTGCATGCGCAAACTGCAAAGCGCCGCTGCATCCCCCCATTAGTTTGGCCAGGTTGCGAGGGGGCGGCGGAGGAGGGGGACTCAGCTCTGCAAGCATTGAAGGCAGAGGAGATGGTGCTTGTAAGGGTCAAAAGTTGGCAGAACATGGTTTGGGCAGCTAGGGAGTGCCATCCACCACGTTTGCATAGGAAAGAACAATGCATTGCCAGGATCGCTTGGTGCAGTATTTCATGGAGTTCTATGGAAAGGCAACCAGCAGCAACAGTAACGGTATATGGGCTGTAGCCCTTGGCGCCCTGTGGGCAGGAGAGGGAGCAATGGATGCGTGTGTGTGTGTGTGTGTGTGTGTGTGTGTGACTGTTGTGATGTAAGTGTGTGCTCAGTGGAACAGCAACTTCGGGGGGGGGAGTGGAGAGTTCTTGTGTTTTTTGTGTAATTATTTTATTCAGTGTCTCACTCAGCGCGGGCTTTTTCTCTCACGTGGTGTGAGGGTGGGGGTTGCCTGCTGCTCCAGAGACCAGAGCATATATAAAGGTGACTCCACAGGTGCCATTTTATCTCTCAGTTTTTGAGAGAGAGCTTACAGCTGGCCAGCCAGCTGGTGGTCAGACTGAATCTTTTTCATTCACAGATCACTCTTTATATTTACTTATATATAATATTTTATTAATAATAATAATCTAAAGGAAGCAAGTTAGGTAGTGCCAAGTCAGACCAAGGGTCCATCATCAAGTCCAGCATCCTGTCCTCCAGTGGGGAGGAGATGCTTCCGAGCTCAGTCTGCCCTGTCTGGGCTCAGGCCTGCTGGATGAGTACATTGGGGACCCAGCTGGGGCTTGGTCTTGGCTTTTTTGGGGGGCCCCGGGGACTGGGGGACTTGTCTTGGGAGGAGGGGGGAGGTTATAATAAATAGTGATTATTATGGGATAATATCACATACGGTTATTACATACAGATTGGTTCTGCCCTTTTAGTATATTTTTAGTATTTTTAGGATATTTTAAATTAATTTTTTAATTGTGAGTAATAGTATGTTTTAATTATGAATTGTAATTGTTGATTGTGTGTGTTGTAAGCTGCCCTGAGCTGCTCTGTGAGCAGGAGGTTGCGGGATAAAATTGAAATAAATAGATGAATATGATTGTGCTGCCAGCTTCCTCAAGACATTAATTCTTAATTTTTAATTGAGGAAAGTTGAACTTGCTGCTGTGTGGTGTACTCTAACTTGAAGGAATAGACTTAAAAAACGCAACTACTTCTGCTACTACTACTACTACTACTAGTAGTAGTAGTAGTAGATACTACTACTAGTGTGAACATAGGATATTTTTAGCACTTGGAAACCACTATTGCATTACCTAATGGAAATGGCTGAAAATGGCTACAACTACAGCCTAATGGAAATGGCTGAAAAGCTACTTCTAGTAGCAGAAGTAGCTTTTCAGCCATTTCCATTAGGTAATGCAATAGTGGTTTCCAAGTGCTAAAAATATCCTATGTTCACACTAGTACTAGTATCTCTGCACTGCAATAACCTTTAATAAAGTAACAGCTATTGTTGCAGAGATAGATACTAGTTTTTCTTTCTCACTTGGAAACCACTATTGCATTTTCCTAATTAAGATTGATGTATCTTGTGTCTAAGGGTTAGCTGGAGCCAAATATTGAGCTGCTGACCTAGAATATCAAGTAGATGTTCTGAGGTGATCAGCTGAATATTTGGCCTCTAGCTTGATATGATCTGTGCTAGTTGCAACACATGCTGCAAGGGATGTACTGCTGGTTTCCCTCCTCTGCTCTCTCAAACCCAAAGCATGTGCAAAAAATACAAACAGTGGCCATTTTGTGGAGCCGGAGCCCCCACAAAATGGTTTGTTGAAGTCAGTAGTGTTCCCTTTCTTTGCTGTTTTCCAGCCTAAACTGTCTGCTTTCTCTGTGTTTGGTGGAGGGATCTAGGGACTTTGATGGAAAAGGTTTCCAATCGTTGCTGCAATATTCTCTGCATTTGAAAATGGCCCTGGCCTGACCTTTTGAAGTCTGGGCATGGGATATTGTAGGCTTGTCTGTGAGAAGGCCATGCCATAGGTTATTTCACTAATTAGTAGTCCTTGCAGGAGGGCTCATTGTAGCAGCTCAGACACCTTTTACATTGCAACAGAACTGTGTAGCAGCATGTTTTCTGCTTTGGGACAAGTGGAACTCCATGCTGCTGTTTTTGTGATGTGCAGTGCTAAGAACTTGCATAATACTGTTGGGTCAATGGCCTAAGATCTGATTTCTGATTTGTTTTGCTTGCTCTGTGCTTGCATGATGCACTGCTGCTTTCCTTCTCCTCCCAAGCATGAGTAGAGAGACCATTTTGTGACTTTGTGGGTCCACTGGTAATGACTACTCTTGTTTAAAATAGTACCTTTGCTGTTTCACTGCTGCCCCCTGCTGGAAAGTAGTTTCTTGCCTCTCTGCTTGTGACTGTGCTTTTGAGAATCTTGCTTGCCTGTTTTGTGGAGAAACAGAAATGCGTAGTTTGAATTTGGTTTATTCAAACCCCGTGTGTTTGCTTGCAGTGCAACCCTGCAACTGGCCAGACTTTTTAAAAAGGGCCTGTTTGCTTGGATAGGCATTTGGCTGTCGGGGATAGCTACTAGGGATGCTGGTATAGATGGGCCTGGTTTGCTTGCAGGGCAGTCCTTTTTAAAAAGGACCTGTTTGCTTGGACAGGCATTTGGCTGTCTGGGGACTGGGAACCTACCCTAGAAAACTACAAGCAGCCAAGGAGAACATGAAAATGAGGAGGGTTCCGGATAATGGTAAGTGATGGTATGGGGATTGGGAGGGTCTTGGACCTCTTCTTTGGGGGAGAGGTCCCCAAAGAAGCAAAATTAAAAATGTCATTCAAAATGCAAACATCTAAAGTAATTTGCTTTTTTTTATCCAGTTTGTCTGAGATCTGGCATGATTCCACACCTCGCCTTGCTTTCCTTGTGAACAGGGGAGAAAGTAGGTAGGAGCATGACAGAAGAGAAGGCTGCAGGCAACAAGGAAACCCTTTTCCCCTTGTCCCCCACTGAACCCATCTCTTCCCCTTCCTCTTTTCGTGCTCCAAAACCAAACCCTTTCCCTCCTACTTCTCCTCTGTCCCGTCCTTTTCTTCCCTTTCATTCTCTTCTGATTCAGCTTGTCGCAGGACAGGGAGCTAACTCAGTCATCCCAAGTTCTCGAAGCCAGAAGGAAGGCTTATCCCAAAGCCTACATCTTCGGAAGACTACAGGTGGCCAAGTGTGTCATGAAAATCGAGGATTCGAGGGTTCAGGATAAAGGTAGGCAATGGCAACGTGATCTATTTTTTTTAACCTACTATGGTTAATTTGGAACTGGTGGGAAAGAGAGTGGACGGGAGCCCAGTAAGAGGGCTCTCTATCTCCTGGTGGCAGTGCTTCACACAGCAGCATTCCCAGCGTTAAGTAATGTAATGTCCATCCAATGTTAAGCCTGGGAACTCCTTGCTGTTGGGTTATGCCATGCCACTGGCCTACTGTTGCCCTGGCTCCGCCCCTAGGCCCACTGGCGGCAGGTTCAAACCGCCCACTGCCCCACCAGCCTCCAAACACACCAGCCACCACTGTTGAGTACAGCTGAAACGAGTATCCAGCAATGTCTGATATCCAGTTGGATAATAAGGTATCCTTGATATCTGGTATCTGGACAGAATAGTGACTTTATCCAGTTAACATCTGGTAAACAGGATAACCTATTTACCATGATACCACATACTGTTTACTGTCCAGATTTTTATTTTATTTTTTATTTATTGTTTTGCTCCCTTCCTGCCTATTGGATCTGGTTTTGGAGTAGCTACAGTAACATCTTGTTATGTGGCAAATAGTAATGCAATAATATTTGGTATTCTGGTTTGGCAATTAACCTCTGTGCATGAGCGTAGCTAGGTTGGGATGGTGCAGAAAATGGATTTGAGACCCGCATTCCTAGGGTGTTGGGAGGGGGTTAGTGAGGAGACTGAGGCAGATGAAGGGTTGTCAGATAAGGAAGGGGCCCAGGGGAGTGGGATATAGGAGTGGTTTAGGTAGGAGGGAGTGTAGGTTGCTAGGTCAGGGTGGATGCAGGGGATTGCCAAGTTGTGATGGGACCAGTGAGAGGCGGGGGAGGAATGCAGAGGGGGGAGGGGGCAGAGGGAACTAGGGAAGCAAGGCAAAGGGGCATTGGATCATCTCACTCATACACAATCTCACAAGAGTACTACACACACTCACATTTCCATACCTCCCATTCTCATTCAAACACTCACATACACCCTCCCCTTCACAAGCATGTGTGCGCACACAAACACATTCACCAGTGAGCAAGGGACAGTGGGGAGGAGAGGACTGTCCTGCAGGGGATCAGGGGAGGATTGGGGCACCCGCACAGAGGAAGAGGCAGGCAGAGGAGAGACGGGTCTCTCATCACAGGTGCTGCAGGCAGGTGTTAAGAGGCGCCAGGGAGTGAGCCCTGTAAATGAGTGCCCACCTGCAGAAAGCTCTGGGCTGATGGATGAGCAAGCACTTGCCAGGCTCACTCCCTGGCCTCCCATCACACTTCATCATGGCACCTGTGATAAGATACCTGCCCCCACGCCTCTTAGAACTGCACTCTCCTCCATTCTCAAACTGCTTAAGTGCTGGAGCAACAGCAGGGTATGGGTAAGAGGCTGTGTACTGCTGCTCCAAGCCTTAGGGATGGGCGAACGCAGTTCGGAAGTTCGGAGTTCAGCCTGAACTCGGCCTGGAGCCCCACCAGGCCGGCATGATGCTGGAGCCAGCTGCTTTCTCCAGGGTCCTAAGACTGCTGGTTCTCATCCTGGGTCCTTACAAGAGGAATGATTAGGATCAATTTTGCTTTTATTTTGCATCCTTATAACCAGGGCCCTGTGGATTCTACATTTTCTACGCTGGCAGCAATGGTGGAAATGAAGGATCCATGGGGCCCTGCTTATAACAGTCACAGAAACCAGCAGGAGTTGAATTCATTTCTCACCAACTATATTAAAGTGCCTTGCCAATAAGGAGAGTTAGTGGGAAACCTTTTTATTATACTTCAGTGTGGAATGGAAAAAAATAGTGGCCACTGATGCAAATGGCATTTGTTCTTCCCTAGACAAGTTGCCAGCCAACAGAGAGCAGCTTAACGCAGTGATGGAGCACAGACCAATGAAAGGACAGACGGGCATAATACGCTTTCTAGGAGTTGCCTTGGTGAAGCATTGTCACAACCCCACTTTATTAAAGAGGCCAGGGACGGATTAAGATGTGACTTAGATTGACCTAAAATACATCACCCCAAGCCTGGCCATGAGAACATTGTAGAGGATGAACAGGAAATGTCCTGATTCTTTTGAAACGCTTGGAGAGGGGTTACCACTTGTGTGGAAGCATGAGCGGGGGAGGGGGGGATGGTGAGAGATCCGGGACTCAGACACTCTGAAAAGCTGAATATTTGAATCTGTTAACACAAATAGACAGACAGGGGATACGCACATGCAATAGTTATACAAACCGATTAACAATTAATAACCTTCAAAAGTATTTAACACCTGGCAAGATACATACTGCTTAAAACAACTGTTTTAAATTCATGAAGTGTTTAAATTGTTTTCATGTCGCCAGACAGGCAGGCCAATGAAGGTGAGAAGACCGGTCTGGAAAGGATACCAAAGCTGTACTGTACCCAAAAGAAATCACAGTGGTCTGCTCTTTAGCATCTTCAGCCAAATAGCTAGCTTGCTGGCTTCCTTCCTTCTTTCTCTCTTCCTTTTTAAAGTATGCTTAATGTTTAAAAAATGCAGCACAGCAAAGAAAAAGAGCAGAGTGATGAGATAAAAAGATGTTTTATCCTGTGGCCAGTGTGCTTCAAATTGACAAGAGAAAGTTATCTAAATCAGACTTTATTAAACTGATTCTTCAGTACATCCCCTATGTCTGCAAGCATTTACTGAGCTGGTCTGCAGTCTAATCCTACTTTAGGAGGCTTGCCAACTATTTAGCCTTTTCATACCAGAACTACAGCTACATGCATTTTACTTTTTGTGAACTGATTTTTATTAGGAAAAAGGCAGAGATTTCAATGAGATTATCTAGTGTCAAACCTTTTGGATGTTAGGGCATAGGTACGCTAGCACTGCTCTTGTGCTCACCCATTACACAGCCTAAAAGAGCAGCTATCAGGTAAGGAAAGAGTCACCTGTTCACCCAAAGTCCTTCTAAATTATTCACTTTGCTCCAGCGATCTCATTGGGTGTGTGTGTTTTGTTCTACAGGTTAGAAGTATTGATGACAGTTATTTCATAAAGAAAGGAGAAAAACCTATGTGATAGAAAATACAGCACCTTCCACAAGGAGACTGTGAAAAACATGCTGAAAAAATGTTTAAAGTAAGTGGAGTATTGTGATCTGCTTTTGACTGCCATCCTTGTATTTATTACTCACTCTTCTGCTTTAGGAAAACGAGAACGATGAGACTATTGGTGCTGCAGAAGCAGGTGGCTCTGGCAGGTGTTAACATGATCAGAATGCCCAGTGTTTTCAAGCCCATGGGGGGGTGGGGGGAAAGGGAAAAAATGGAATATTTTGCTATGTGAATATTAAGTTCAAGATGGTGGACAACATAGAGATATACACAATTGTTTCCTCGCCCAGTCTCCAGTCTTGACAATAATATTTTTAAACCTACACACTTTGGGAGGAGTGGAGCTTTTGCATGAGCATGCCAGAACTGGTAATTTTACTCTTGAGTGGCAGTCTGATTTGTCATGCGTTGTCATGCTTTGGCCTAGACCTCACCTGCATCTATGTGCAGACTCTGCCAGATGTTGACCCAGGATTGCCCTGGGCCATGTCGGCAACCAGCCCAGGCTCTGACTTTCGTAAATCTCCTAAATCAGAGCCTGGACTAAGGTCCACCCGACCAGGCCAAAGTGGGCTATCATTTATGCTTCTGGACCAGCAGACAGGACCCAGGTTGGGCACACCATAGCTGGCCAGCATGGCTGTCCATTATGGGGGGGCGGGGCTGGTGGGTGCAGCGTGGAGGCAGGACTGGCCATCTGCATGGTTGGCGTGCTCCCCAATGCCCTTTCTGCAGGCACGTGTGTTCGGCGCTCTGACCTGGTCTGGACCATGTCCTCTGCAGTTTCCCGACTCAGTCAAGGTTGGGTCACCACCGCACTGGCCGCAAGTCTATTTTTATGAGGCAGGAATACTGTGCGAGGCACACACAAAGGAAGAAGAACTGAGGTTGGATGGAATAGTGGAGAACTGCACAGAGAAATGTAAAAAAGGACCCGAGGGATCCCAGATTAGGTGCTTAATTCCACTTTGACCCCACTTGGGCACAGCAGTCATTACCCACCTGTAACAGCTTCAAGGCTGCCAGACATGAGTCCTCGCAGGATACAGCCCAGCGAGTCATTGTTTTAGGGGGATTAACTTGCAAGTCACTTGTTCTGAGGCATTCAGAAGTCTTTGCTCCATCACCCAAAGTCTCTACACAGTAACATACAGTTCTCTCATAGATAATTACAGTTCTCCACCATAGTCAGGCCTTAGGCCCCTTGGCTCCCCATGTACCCTCTGTCAGCCAGGTGCAGTTCTCCTGGCTCATGCATACTCTCTTTGCTTCAGGGTTTGATAGGAGGCTGAAGTTCAACTTCTACCTAACCAAGCCCATTAAACAATCTCCAAAAGTTCTGACAGCCACCCCTGGCCTGGTTTGCCTTGAGACAGAGTCTCACCTACTTTTGTCTCCTCCTTGGTTCTCCCAGGCTGCACCAGAGCAGTTCCTAACTCTGCAGCTCCTCCTAGCTGCTTGCAGGAGGACTGTGTGGAGAGATCCTTCTTCTACTGCTGCCTGGCACAGACTCTCTGGGCTCTGTCTTCCTTTATATCTCCAGAGTAGGCGGGGCTAGACCTTAAGCCTCTGGCTCTTAGAAAGGTCTAGTGTCTCAGCATTCTGTACTCTGCTCCATTCCAGTTGTATTCTTCTCTCTGGGCTGGTTCCTGCCACACACCCACACCCACACCCACAGATTTTACAGCTCAGGTGCTGTTCCTCTCTTTAAGCAGCTCCTGCAGCCCAGCCAGCTCAGTCCCCAAGCCAGTGCCAGCTTGGGGCACTGCAGTGTCCTGTCAGGCTGCACTCTGCCACACCAGGTTTCTCCTCACTTTGACTCCTGTGCTAGTGTGAACACAGGTGAAAATGAAGTGAATTAGGAGGTAGTTACCTCTAAACAATGATTGTTTTAAAAAGTATTTTATGTAAGACACCCAGGATTAAGTTTATTAACTGCACTGTCTGCTTTGAGTGAACAGAGTAGAAAAAGAAAGGAGGACTATTATTGTCGCCGCACCCCCCCAATGAGACACAGAGACAAAGTATTGGATCAAATCAGGCCACACTCTTTATTCAACAGTTCTCAAAGATGGTGGGTTATTGCCCACGCAATATGGGTCCAGTATGCTTAGCTAATTAACTCTTATTAACTCGGAACTGGCCGGGATGTGCCTTCTCGTGCCAGCTCCATCACAAACCAGGCTCCCCTTCGACAGCACCCTGGCTCTGGCCGAAAGGGGGAGCGTCCCAACTGTGGGCTTGAGTAAGGAGGTGAGTACCCGCTAAGTCAGCAGACCGTGCATGTACTTACTGACCGAACTGCAGTACCCCTCCCAGGGAAATAACCCCAGTGCGTACTGCCTGCGCCTGGCACTGGGTGTCACCTCCCCATCTCTTAAGGAGATGACTCCTTTCCATTCCTAACCTATTTGACCTACTATAGCATACTGGACCCCCGCCACCAAGGGAGAGTCCTTATGGGGCTCTCCCGACACCCACCGCCTCTACCTCCAACAGTTTCTTCAAATGTTGGGCCAACATTGCCAAGTATAGCTCATTGCCTAGTGCAGACAAATGCACTCCATCTTCGCGGAACAATTCAGTCCGCCCATATGCAATGTCTGTATGTCGGAGGGTCGTTCCTCCTATACTCAAAATCCACTTTGCAACTTCCCTGTTGATGTTCCTTCTTACTTTATCAATTTTGGCTGGCTTAATGGCGCTACCCCATTTAATCCTTGGTATTAAACTGGTCCAAACTAACTGAACTTCGCTAAATAAACTTTTAACATGCGCTAAATCTTGTTTAATTTTAATTATTAAATTAACTCCCTTCTTTGCTGGTATATCATTTTCCCCTAAATGAATTATGATTATGTTCGGTGCCCCATTGACTCTGTCCCGCAGGGACCTTAGCCTCGGGATCAGCTGATGCCATCGCATGCCACCTTGTCCATACCAGTCAATTATAGCCTTGTCTCTAAGGCCTTGTTGGTACCCCCATTCAGTCTCGTAAGCAGCCTTGCCAGCCCATCGCACCAGGCTGTGACCCACGATCCAAACCAGTCGCCTTTCCGTCATGGATACCCTAGATCCTAGGTACAGGAGAAATTAAATGATTATTGCGGATAAGGCCGGATATACTTCTTGAAGGCACCCGAACGCCACCGGCCTATTGTCTTAATGGCCTCAGTTGGTAAGCCTGCTGCTGCCGCTGTTGTGGCAGCACCTATTCTAAATGAGTGGGATCCGTAATCCCCAGGGGCTAGTCCTAATTTAGTCAGGGTAATTTTAAGTATTGCATTAAATTGATAGCCTGTTAAGGGCGAGCCATTTGCATGCCTAAATAATATTCCATTCCCCGGTGGGCGTATGGTGAGAAATTTTTTCATTTGTTCGACCGGGCAAATGTCCTGATGTCCACATCTAAACAGTTCGACATTTACTCCCCTATTCCTCTGATCGGTCTTTGATCGCCTCAACCTCAGTCGTAATGTTAATGATGTCCATTTAATGTCTTCAAACAAGAGAGCCCCCATGCTTTGATCTTTCCGAGAAGCCGGGACTACCTCACTAATTCTGAAGCCTCCAAAGTATGTCGTTGTGTAAGCTGTGGTGAATAATTGGGTTTCGAAAGCATCATGGCATACTTCGGGCAAGGTGGCAACAATACGCACTAATACCGGAGTAGTTATGGGGGCCCGTGGGTTGGTTGAGGGCGGGGCTGATCTAGCCCAGCTCTCCATCATGTGCTTCATGTAAAAGCCCTTGTCCGGGGAAGGGTATCCGTTCATTCTGCTAACGAACGTGAGTGCTGCTACCTTCCCCCCAATGGTCCCCGGTGCTAAACCCTTCTGTCGTAATGCCATGGCAAATTGGACGACTTCAGATTCTAATATAGGGAAGCCGGTCCCCCAACCCTTGGTGACCCTGAAACCTTGAAACTCACGAAACGCCCTACCATAGGCTGCCCAGGTCCTGGGGGCGAGGGATCCCCTAACGGTATTTCGTAGTTCTAATTCCCAAGGTTCCAGGCCCCCGGTGGCATGGGGTCGGGGAATTCTCTGGCATCCGGCGCTAGTTCCCGGAATCGCTTGGTCTGAAAGCGAGAGAGGGCATCCGCTATGCCGTTGTTAATACCCGGTACATGGCGTGCTGTGAACAGTATATTGCTTCTCAAGCATGCCTGAACGAATGCCCGAACAAGTGTCATGACCCGGGCGGAACGAGAGGAGAGTGTGTTTATAATGTGGACCACTGCCAAGTTGTCACACCAGAATAAAACTGTGCGATTGGCAAATTGTTCCGTCCAAAGCAGTACTGCTACCACTATAGGGAACAACTCCAGAAATGTTAGGTCCTTCGTGACACCCGAGTCATGCCACTCCATCGGCCAAGGCTGGGCACACCATCGTGTCCTAAAGTACACCCCGAACCCCGCCCCCCCTGCAGCGTCAGAGTGTACCTGTAAGTCATTTTGGAGCAAGCACCTCTCTCGCCAGAAACTCACACCGTTATACTCTGCCAGGAATTCGTTCCATGCCTTAAGGTCCTGCTTAATATCGTTTGTTATCCGGATCCTATAGTGGGGCTGTAAATTTCCTCTAAGCTTCCCATACAATCTAGACAGAAATGCTCTGCCGGGTGCAACGACCCGGCATGCAAAATTGAGGCTACCCACCAAGGATTGCAAGGACCGTACTGTGACTTTTGGGGAGTGGCTGCATTCATCGATCTTTCTCCTTAATTCCACCAGTTTATTCTCGGGTAGGCAGGATAGTCTCTGTTCTGTGTTTAATTCTATCCCCAGGTAGGTGATTGTTACGGATGGGCCCTCCGTTTTGTCGGGGGCCAGTGGTATGCCTAATTCATCAGCCATTTCTTGGAACATTCGTAGTGCGATGGCGCATTCGGCTGATCGAGGAGGGGCTATCATCAGGAAATCATCCAAATATTTGGTTGTTTTTCCGCCCTTCCACCGTTGTTTGAAGATCCATTCCACAAGGGAACTGAATCGTTCAAACGCGGAACAGGAAATAGAACACCCCATAGGCATGGCCCGGTCATAGTAATATTTGCCCTTGAATTGAAAACCCAGGAGATGAAAACTTTTTGGGTGCACTGGTAGCAATCTAAATGCCGACTTAACGTCGCATTTCGCCAATAGTGCACCCTTTCCCATGTCCCTTGCCTTCTCAACCGCTTGGTCAAAGGACGCATATCGAATGGTTGCCAATTCCTTAGGTATGGCATCATTCACTGAGGCGCCCCGCGGGTAGGACAAATGATGAATCAGGCGAAATTCGCCCGGGTTCTTTTTTGGTACTAATCCCAACGGGGATATGATTAGGCCATGCATAGGGGGATGATCAAAAGGGCCCGCGACCCTACCTTCCTTAACTTCCTTATCTATTTTGTTCTTCACTAATTCTTCCTTTCCTTCTATTGATTTAAGGTTTTTTACCTGCCCAGTGGGATAGACTATGCCTGCTGGAATTATGAAACCCTGTTTAAAGCCCTGGATTACGTATTCCACTTCGATCCTATTCGGGTGTGCTCGCAGGGCTGTCTCTAATGCGTCAACCCTAATTGGTGTCGGCCCCCTTTTGGGGACGAGACCCGGCTGGAGCCCCCTGGCTGCTTTTTCCTTTTCCGCCTCCGGGGGGGAATCGGCTTCCCCCACCTCGCTGCCGGGGCCGGTAACATGTGCTCTCAGAGTGGCCCCCCCCACAGCTGGAGCACGCGTGCCGAAACCTGCACTGTTGGCGGTTGCAGCGGCCTACCTGATTGTACTCCCAGCACGGGCCGGGGCCTCCCTGTGCTCTCCTGCGGCTTTCCCCTCGGTACGGTTCATTTGCGGGTGCTACCCCTCCTCGCACTAAAGAATGCCCACTATCTGATCGGGGTGCTTTTGTGGCATCGACCATGCTCTCTAACCAAATATCAGGGGCATGATTGTCCCATCGCAAACCAGGTGTGTTCGCTGCCCTATGACGAAATGCTTCGTCATAGCGCAGCCAAGCCCCCGGGGGGCCCGTCCCTTGTGCCCTTCGGACAATGTTGGCATATTTATGAAGTTCCAAACCCCGTCCTGGGTCAGCCTGCATAACTACGCTCATATATATAGTGAACGCGGAGGTCCAATTTGCCCAATTCCGGTCTGCTTTAGGGCGCCGGAATCGTTCTTTATCCTTATCGGCTTCAGGTTCTGAGTGATCCACTATCGGATCACTGAACAGGAGTGCAAACAGGTCGATATATTCCCCTCGCCATATCTTCTGTTTAGTTGCCAGTGTTAGGTGGCTCCCAAATGGAGCCGCCACAGCTGGAATGACCCCCCCTGGTGGGCGGATCACTAGTGTTTTTTCTACCCCGTCCCCCAGACTAGTCTGCACTGGACACGGGGCCATCACAGGCAGGGGGAGAGGGGGTGGATTATACACGTTCCCTCCTGCTCCACTTGCTGTGTGCGACCCAGCCATCCCCCCATCTGAAGTGGGGGGCGGACGGGGTATAACCAGGCCCACTCCCCCTGCACCTGCAAAAGCCGCGGGCTTGTAGGGTCTATTGCAAGGGGGGGCGGGTTCAATTGGGCTAATCCGGGGGGGCTGATCCCTTGTGTCAGTGGCCCATTGGCGCCCTGCTCCCTCTCACCGCATGCTGTCCCCGGTATGTTCCCTACATAGAGGGCCGCTCCTACCCCTACCTGGGTGGGTGGCACTATGTTGCCTTGGTTACTGGGCTCACCTTGCACTTCTTCGGGTTGGAGCGGGGTGCCAACAGGCCCCGTGATGTCTGCCTCATCCTGCCTGGTTGGGGGTCCATGCAGGGCTTCCTCGAGGGCAATGATCCTTTGCCACATCGCGAAGTTGGTGCTCATCCCCTCCTGGGCTGGTCCTTCCAACCGTCTTTGCGTTACTGGGGGTTCACAACCAGGTTCAATTGTTATGCCTTCAGGCTCACCCATGGCGTTTGACATTGTGAGGGAACTCAAAGGGGCCCCTAATGCGGATGAGGCTGTCCTCCCCTCCCCTTGGAAGCGATATTGAGCTAGGCCTGGGACCCCCATTTGGTCCCATTGTGTGCCCAGATCCCTGGGCACCCTCACTGGGCTGGCACTATGTATTTGTGCCACAGTAGTGACGACCGTTGCCTGTGCGTCGCACGCCTGTCCTTTTATGGGGTTGAGGACCCCTTGGGTGGTGGGTCTAGATTGGGAAGGGTTTGCCCTGGCGAGCCCTGAATGGGCTTGCCTAGATCCTGGCCCACTGGCTCCTATCCCAAATCCCTCTTCCTCCCGAAATCGTGCTGGGGGGGACAGTACCCTGTTCCCCCTTCGGAGTCCCTCTATTGGGGGTGGGTTCGCTGCGCCCGCTCCTCCTTGTGACTGCCCTTCAAAGGGGATATCCGGTGGGCTCAATCCCTGAGGTTCCTGGCCCCTTGCTAAGGAGGGGATCAGGGTTGGGTCAGTACCCCAAGCTGGTTCTGGGCGGTGGCCTGTGAGGGGGGGGGCTGGGCCACGGGCCTGCAACATGGCCTCGCATGCTGCAAGGCGTGCTAACAATCCGGCCCTAGATGGGACCCCTTCCCCTTCCCCATCGCTCCCCCCCTTGAGGGTTACTGCCCGCTTTCTTGGCTGCCGCTCCTCTCTTCTTCATGCGGCCCATTTTTCTAGTCTCCACGTGGCAGGCCCACAGCAGCAAACGCCCCTTGCTGCTGCTTCACAGATCCAGCTTGCACTGCCGCTCACATGCGGCCAAAGCGACTCCGCCCTGCCTAAAGAGGGAGGAGCCGGGTGAAAAATGGCCCAGAATGCGGCGACTCTGCGCACGTGCGCACGCTGTTGGCGGGCAGATATCCCCGCGGCCGGAAGCACCAGAATGTGCTCCGCCGCTCCGCTCACTTCTGGTGTTCCCTGCATCCCATGGATGGGGGCCGGACAATTACCCCGTCGCCGCCATTACGGCGGCGAAGGGGACTTTTCCTTGTTTTCTAAGCTGTGTTAGTGCTCCCATTTGCCAATTGTCTATACTCAGAATCACAGAATGTTCCTTCTGCTTCTTATGGGTTAAGCCGCTGGAAAGCTGGACTGCTGGACTGTGGGACAGTTCAGAATTATACCAACCGACAAGCTCCAGCATGATTGGACAGGGCAGGTATCATATGCAGGAGGAGCAGAGAAATGTGCACTGCCTACAACCCTGTTGCACAAGCTAGAACACTGGTTGTCAGAACAGTTCTGCATAAACTCAGATAAGAATTGCAGAAAGACGTGAGCTAGGATAAACTCCTACACTGGCTAGGTTTCTGAGAAACAAAGATGATCATGAGAAGCAGTACTGGCTGTAGTGTTTGCACTAGGACACTTTTGAGGCTATTTTTTGCAGTAATTGGCTTCTTTGTCTCCTCCCATCCCAGACACCTCTCTCTACCTGTCTCTCTGACAACTTTTTCTGGATGTATTACTGTTCCCCCAAAAGCTGGCCTTTGGGGGCCAGCTGGAGGATCTGCATCTGAAGTTTGATGAGCAACATTGGAAGGAGGTGTTGACAGTTTCCAGGCCCTGTTCCTTCATTTAGTTCAATACTTACCTTCAGAAAACCAAGAAGCTTTATACTGACAGTTGCACACAAAGGAACCTCAGTTCCATTTACATAGAGTTATAGGATGTACAGAGAATCATGGTGGCCAACAGTGAAGTGTTCCTACAACAAGGAGAAGCACTCTCGGCTTTCAATTCCAAGGCCAACAATATGTCCAGTTTGTCCTAGAAATACCACTAGAATGCAAAGTACCTGAACATGCACTCCACCTATGCCAAGCTTGGGTATTTTCAGATGTTACGAGATCACGTTCAACCACGGTGAACTACGGTCAATCCCGCGGTGGAGCCAAAGCGCCCTGAACGTCTCTTCGGCGACCGCCAGATGTTCACCATGGTCAATACCCACACGGGCTCAATTTCAACCATGCTTCTGGAGCTCCCTGCTGGACAAGTTCCGAAAGCGTGGTCAAAGAGATTCTCAGCGGGAAACAACAAAAAGTAATGGCTGGATGGCACTCACTGGCCAGAATCAAAGAAAACGATTCCCAGCCGGGGACAAAGCACGTAGCATCGCTGCCAGGCAACCAGCAACAACACAGCCACCAGAGGGAGATTTAAAGGGCAATCCACAGCAGGGAAGTGTGGTGGGATGGAGCAAGGAGGGAGGCGGAGGAGAGCGGTGGGAGAGAGAGCAAGGGAGGAGGAGGCAGTGGTGGTGGTGGAGGGAGCGCAGGCAGAGGAGGGGGAGACGGGGGTTGTGCTGTGAATGGAGGAGGTGGAGGGCCAACAACAGCAGCAGCAGCAGCAGCCGGGACAAGCCACCCCGGGGACAGCAGCCAGACCGGGGGAGGAGGCACCCTGGAAATGGGTATGGGGAACCAAGGGGAGGGGAACAGGCAGGACAGGGGCACTGGGGGGGGGGGGAGGGGGCCCACCTGGCGACCAACCAGGAGTGGAGAGGGACTGGGGCCCTGGGGGCAGGGGGGATGTAGGTGCCAGGGCCAGCCCCCACAGAGATGGCAGGAAGGGGGCCTGGGCACTGCCCAGCCACCCGGACCCCTACACCAACAACCCCCCCTCATCGCCCACAGGGCACAGAACACCCCAGCACCAGACCCAGGTGGCCGAGGAGTCCGGCACTGAGGAGCCCAGGCAGCAGGCGGAGGAACCAGGTGAGGCACACGGTCTGGGGAGGCAGAGCCCCGGACCCATCCCAGGGCTGGGGTCGGGATCCTGGGGTGGCAGGTGACTCACCTTCCTGTACCCTACAGGGCATCCCCAACAGCCACAGCATCCCAGGTCCGGGCCCCCGGCACAGCGCATGAGGGAGCACCAGGCACGGGTCCGGCACTGGAGGAAGGACCAGGCGGAGGAAATCATCTGCACCTCAGCTGAACAGGGGGAGAGGATGATAACGGCCATGGACTGGATGGAGGCAGCCATCAACGGGTCCTTGGAGAGGGCGGAGGTGCGGGACATGTGGCTCCAGGCAGAGGTGTGCCTGGAGTGGAGACAGGAGCACCAGGAGCACAGCAGGCAGGTGGAGGTGGATTGGGGAGGGCGGTCTGAGAGGGTCATGGTTGGAGGCTGGGGATGGCAGGGGTGGAGGGAGAGGGTTCAGGTGCACATGTACACAGGGAGTGAAATAAATGTTCAAACCATGAGCAATCACGTGCCCGTTACTGGGCGACAGGGGTGGGGGGCTGGGTTATGCCAGGCTGGTGATGGCCTGGGTGGGCCAGGGCCCTGCCCCCAGCTGCCCAGATCTCCCACTGTGAAGCTGGTGTCCGTGGGTGTGCTGTTGGGTGCACCTGCTGTCCTGGCATGGGGCCTGGTGCACGCACGGGCGCGCGCGGCAGTGCGTTCCTTTAGCAGCTGCATGCCTTCTGCCAGCCCCTCCCCCTCCCTGGTTGCAACACCATTTCCTTGCCAGGCAGATTAGCAATCGTGTCTGGGTGCTTGTTTTCTGCAGCTGTGCCGGGTCCGCACCTCATGCCTCGTGCTGCTGCTATACAATGTGGTCTGTTGTCACCTAGCATGTCCTTGGGACCCCTTGGGGCCCCCCAGCCCTGAAGGGGCATGTGTGCCCCCCTGTCTATGGTGTTATTCTCCCTGTCTGGCTGGACCATGGCTGGTTGTGCTTCCACTGGGCTCCCGCATCCCGGCCCCCATGGGGCCCCCCATAGCTGGACCTTCCATGAGACCATGGCCCTGTGTGATCTGTGGCATACACCGGACGTGCAGCTGCTCCTGGGCTGCCCGGACAGCCAGTTGGGTGCTTATGAGAGTCTGAGCTCTGGTCTTCTCTACTTCTCTACTCACCTGCCTATGAGGTGAGTGCTCGGGATTGCTGCCTGCATGCTGAGACGCTGGGGCTGGTTCCCTTCCCTGATGGGTGCATCCTGGAGATGAGGTGCTCTCATGTGGCCTGGTCTGCGGCTGAGACCGTGTCTGCGCTGTCTGTGTGCAGTCTGGCCGCCTACATGCTCTGCCTTGTGGAGGGGGACCCTGCCTTGGCTGTGTCCTACTTTGGCTGTGTTCATGGGGCCCGTGGGTACCAGTAGTCTCGTGGGGCAGTGTATCACAGGCTGTTGGAGCTGGGTCAGCTGCCGTGGCCCACTGCTGCTGACTGCTGTATGTCGGAGCCTACCGTGGCAGAGCTGTCAGCGCTGTCGGGCATGTGGTCTCATTTGGATATGCAGTTGGGGCTGTCCATGCAGGATTCTTTCGAGGCCCACTACCTGATCGCACACCACATGTCCTTGCTGGGGTACCGCCGGGGCATAATCCATTGGCCACACCTGGTTCACCAGGCGGGGCACCTGGTCTCTGGGCCTGTCATGGCCCCCAGCAGCTGGCTGTGAGTCCCAGAGTGCCTCCCGACCCCCCCCCGGTTGCCTGTCCCCGTGTGGGCTCCTGCCCTTGGCCAGGGGCCGGATTCCGCTGGCAGCTCCCTCCCTGATGTCTCTGCTGTGCTGCCTGCTTCCCGGGGTGCCTCTGCTCCTGCCTGTGGCTCCGGACTCCCTCCCCCCATCTGCCTCTGCACCCGGTGTTCCCCTCCATGGTTGCCTTCCCTGGTGCCCTGGTCCGGCTCTCTGCATGGCTGCACCGACTCACTTGTGTCCAGCGGACTGTCTGCGCTTGCCTGTGCTCCCTCCTGTGGCCTCAGCCCCCAACCCCTTGGGTGCCTGTGTGACCTCAGGGTTCTGGGGCTCCCAGACTGCCCCTCCCAGCTTCCTCCAGGGGGGGTCCGTGCCTTTGGAACTGCTGCACTGCATCGACTCTCCTGCTTGCCCTCCATTGCCCCCTCGCCGGGGTGTGGGGTCCGAGTGTGCCTCCTGGACCATTCCCAGGCAATTCCCTGCGCTGTGCCTTGGGCCTGAGCTCCTGGGGCCCCCTGTGTGTGTGTGTGCCCGGGCGTGTGCTTGTGCTGTGTGTTCCACTGTGCCCTTGTTGTCTGTGTGCCTGTCGTGTGCGGTACCTGGCAGGCTCTTCTCCCTCTCCCCCCTCCCTTCCCATTTCCCTTGTGTGGGTGTTCCCTTTTGTGCCTTCTGGCTTCGTTTGCCCTCAGCCACCCATATCCGTGTCCCGCCCCTGCCCGGTGTCTTGTGGGTGTTTTGACCATGGCCGGGAATCGGTCTGTTGCACTGCCCCGGCCCGTGATCTGGCGGCCCAATTCCCTGCTGTGGTCCCAGTCCCGTCACGTCTGTTTGGGGCTGTTATTGACCTCAGAGGGTGGTTGTTCGGTTCACCCCTACCGGGATTCCACTGTGGTGAACCAGGCACCCATAACGTCTGAAATCACCCCCTGTGGCTGTGTTTTTTATCATGTTGATAGTCTATGTGCAGTTCTCATGGCTGTGAGCTGTCTGTAGTCACCTATAAATGAGTGCTCATGGTATGGCAGGAGTGTGTGTACAGGATACTCAGACCCCAGGTATGCACATTAGAATCCACACAGGACTGTCACGTTTAGGGGAGTGTCCTGGCAATGCCAGCTTACACCTGAAGACCCCCCCCCCCCCAATCTGAATCCTCTGGAGGAAGTCTTGATGGTCATTAGAGGTTTTTCTCATGGGGCAGCATTTGGGAAATGCTTTGCTGATTGGGGTGTTCTGTGTGGAAGCAGTTCCTTGGAGCCGGACTGTGCTGGCAGGCATCCCACCTCATTCCTTTAAAGAGTGTAGCCTTCTAATGAACATTCCTGGGGCTTGTAACTTTCTCATTGGTAGTATTTGCATTATCAATGCTTCTCGAACAAGATTCCTCCATATGGAGGCTGATTCTTCTTCACTTTACTATATTCAAGTCCTACTCTTTCTCTCTTCAAGCCAGTGCTGCTGGATTGGGGTAAGTAATTGGCTGGTGGGGGGAGAGGGGTGCCTGACCTGGTATGCTATGGTTTTTGGTTTCCCTTGTCGTGTCCATAGGGCCAATGCTGGGGGGATGGGGGTTACATTACCCTTCCATGCAGTTTTAAAAAAGTAATAATAATTGGGTGTCATGGCTGGCAGGGCACTTGGCACCATGAGGAGAGATCTCTCTGCCTGGCTTCACTTCCCAAGTTTGCTTGGTCTGTTCAAGTTACTATTGCCACAATGCCATGCCAAGGAAGAGGGTGCCCTTGGAAGAGGAGGGTGCAAATGTCTGGTTTCTTAATTTTGTGATTGCTGCTGGGGCCTGTGCTTGCTGACTTTTTTTGGTGGGATTTATTACTCCATGCAGTTGCACTGTTTTGCCGGGGTTGTTTGAGTGAATGTCCGTTGCTAGCCTGCATTTTTTTGCACTGCTTGGTTGGCATAATGATAAAGTGGTGCACTCACTGCTGATGGTGGACCATGCTGTGGGTACGCTACTGTTTTGTTTATGTTTGGATTTCTGCACGCAGTTGCACTTTTGGGGGGTTGACTTCTGGAGCGATTTCCCCACTCTTGCTAGCCTGCTTTTCTAGGTAGTGCTTTTCTGGGTAGTGCTTTGGCTGTGGGTTCAAGAATGTTGCAACAATTTCCCAAAGTTTCCTGATATTCTGTGCTTCAGTCTCCGAAGCCTGAAGCTTTGGCAAGAACACCAAATTGCCTCAGAATACTCGGACCGACTATTCGTAAGTTTGAAAATCGGTCTGAATACCCAGAAGTACTATTTGGTTCAGGCCTAATTGAGAATGTGGTAGCTAGGGATGAATTCTGATTTCTGCCCGGTTCAATTTTGATTAAAACCAAGTGTTTCATTTGGTCTGCCTGAAATCATAACAAACAATCTGTCAAATAATTCATTACAGTTCCGTCAGACCAAACAAAAAGCCATTGCAAAAAGGTACTTCCTCTATGCAAAAAGGTACTTCCTCTATCCAAAATGGCACCACCAGCACTGGTGCCATTTTGGGAATGGGCAGTGCCATTTTGTACACACACAAAACAGCCCAGTGGCCATTTGCCCATGCGCAAATAGCCTTTTAAAACATTATTATTTCAACTGAGATTCCAATTCGAATATTTTCCAATCAGAATTCCAGTCAAAATAATGAGCAACTGTTAAATTTTTAAGAAAATAAGAACATAAGACGTGCCGTACTGGGTCAGAACAATGGCCCATCACACCCAGCATCCTGTCTCTGACAGTGGCCAATCTCTTTCTCTTTCTCTTGGGAGAAGCATCTGACAGATCACAATGGGCAATCTATTTCCTGTTGTTCCAGCCTGCAACAGTCAAAGGTTACATTCCCAAAACCTACTTCGCTAGCCATTAATGGACCTATCCGCCAAGAACTTATCCAATCCCTTTTTAAAACTAGCTACACAACTGACCGTGACCACTTCCTCCGGTAGCAAGTTCCAAAAGTTAATTGTGTGCTGAGTGAAAAAAATACTTTCTCTTATTTGTTTTAAATCTGTTACCAGTTAATTTTATGGAGTGTTCCCTTGTTCTACTACTGTTAGAGAGGGTAAATAACCACTCCCTATTTATGTGTTCCACACCACTCATGATTTTATGAACTTCTATCATATCCTCAGTCGTCTCTTCTCCAGGCTGAAGAGCCCTAACCTATCAAGCCTCTTGTCATACGGGAACTGTTCTATACCCTTGATAATTATTGTTGCCCTTCTCTGTACCTTTTCTAGTTCTACTATGTCTTTTTTGAGATGCGGTGACCAGAACTGCACACAATACTCCAGGTGTAGTCGTATCATAAATCTTTATAGAGTTTTTGAAACAGTTACTCTGAACCAGCTCTAGTGAGAGCTGCCAGGGAAGAGTAGGTAACATCACCCTACATTCAGCTATATCTCAGTAATGATGTCCTTGACATATGTTGTGGAAAGTGGTATTGCTGTATAAAGATCTGCTCCCCACATGGTCCCCTACTCTATCATTACCCCCAACCTACAGAGGAAGAGGACTGGGGTGGAAAGAGCAAGGCAATTTTTAGTTGCATGCAGCTAAGTTCCAAGGGAGTACAATATGTGAGCTGTACAATGTCTTTCCTGATTACAAGGGGCACAGGTTAAGACTGTGATCTTAACTTGCAATTTTCATAGTTTTTGGAACTCAAGTTTGTTAGTTCACAGTGCATGCCTTAACTAGCCCCATAACCATTTGGGTGGCAAAAAAAGGTTCACTGTAAGGTCAAACGTGACAGGGAGGGGTAGTACTAGTCACTGAGGAGCAAACTTCCAGGCACCAGGGGTGGAGAGGCTTGCAAGAAATGAAACTATATGCCTCCCCCCTTCCCAACACCTTCTGAGCTAGTCACTGTTCCTGAACAGGAGGCATTGAGTAGGATTATTAGATTGCTTTAAGTTTCATTTCAGTTTTGCACTAAAATGAAACTTAAACCTTAAACTGAAACCTTGTGTTTATGATTCCCCCACATCCCATATATAGAGAGATAGAGAGATATAGATACAGAGAGATAGAGAGATAGGTTAGGGATAGTAGACAGTTGTAGGAGCTAGCTTAATGATATAGAGTTAGTGATTTAGTTTTAGTGTTTGTAGGAGTAGGCCTGTGTACTTATTAGATAATCCATTTAGTTCATAGCATTTAGAATAGTTAATAGCAGTTAGAGTTAGTGTAGATAGATAGATATAATATTAGATTAAAAATAATAATTAAAAAAACCCATATAAAGACAAAAAAACAAAAAAAAACATAAAACTCAATAAAAAACCAAAAAACCATATAAAAAACCAAAAATCCACCCATAACAACATTTCCCGAATGGCCGAACCGAACAGCCAAACCCGAACCTGGCGAACCTTAACCCAGCGAACTAACCGAACGGACGAACCAAACAGACGAACCAAACGCAGCCAAACCTAACAGATGAACCGAACGCAGCTGAACCGAACGGTCGAACCCGAACTGCGATCTGTTCGCCCATCCCTACTTTCTGCTTACTAGCATTTACTGCTTATTGTTCATTTACCATTTTGTTTCTATATTTCTGAGCCAATCACATACAGATAAGCCCACCCCTTAATTTCCCCAGTATCCCTTAATCTCCACTCTAGTGTCTCCAAACAAAATTGTTGTTTTATGTTGTTCCCTTTGCTTTGACCAATCTGCAACTGGATTGCAGATTGCAGATTAGAAAAAGAATATCTGGATTGCAGATTAGAAAAAGAATATGCATACCAACCAATGAGTGACAAGGAAGTACAAGAGAAAATGGAATACAAGAAATGTAGTATTGTGCTGGTATTACTTCTCGGGATTTGAAATGGACACAAAGTGATAAATGGCAGAGCGATAAATGGGATCCTGGTAAGATGAAAGTTGGTAAATCGAGAAATGAAATGTCAATTGAGACATTACCAAGTGCCAAGAGATTCTCAATTTGACCACAACTGTATCAGGAACTGGGATCTCAAAGAGATTCTCTGTTATGGTAAACTCTCGTTTCAGTCCTACTTTGGCTGTTAAAATAGGAATCAGTAATCACTAGGGTTGTGGATGTCGTTTTCATTATTACAATGATGATAACAAAAATTGTCATTTTTGTTATTACAATAACAAAAACAACAACAGAGAATAACGACAACGATAACAAAAATGACAGCTGGGAATACCAAAAATGACAGCTGAGAATACTGATAATGGTAACGATAACAATAATTATCAATACTGAAAATGATATCGAAAATGATACCAAAAACAATACCAAAAATACCAAAAACAATAACTAAGAAACAAAAAGACAATGTCGTTATCATTGTTGTTATTATTAGTGTTGTGGCAGTTGAGTTTTGGAGGGAAAATATGGAGAGGGGAGGAGGGAGCAGACATCTCGGATTCTTAACAGGGTTGAACTCTTGAACTGTGCCTGCGTTGGGAGGGGCAAGCAGCTCTGCAGTATCTGATGGATGTATCGCTGGCTAATGAGCAGCGCAAGCAGGCCCCATCAGTTTCATGGGACTCTGGGCTTTTTTAGACGAGCGGGTCACCGTCGCGTGACCTGCTTGTGCGATATTTCAAAATCCCGCGATGTGGGATTACATGAGATGGAAGTACATGAGACGGAAGTAGGGGATCACGTGCATGAAAGGCAGTCATGCATTATTTGCCGACCGTGAATTAAATACCTCACACATCGAGGTATTTAATTCGTGGTCGGCAAATAATGCACAACTGCCTTTCATGCGTGTCAGCCCCTACTTCCATCTCATGCAATCCCACGTAGCGGAATTTTGAAATTTCACGCAAGCAGGTCGCATAATGGCATCCCGCTTGTCTAAAAGCAGCCTCTGTGATTGCTCTGTGCCTGCTGCCTCCCACAACCAATCAGGGGGGCTGTGGGGGAGGGCACTGCAACCCTTTATAATGGGAGGGCCAGGTTTTTTCTCTCTGTTCTGTGAGAGCTCTGCTTTTCACATTGAGTTAGCACATAAAAAATCCTCCTTAGCCTTCATTGTATTATTTATTTATTTATTTATTAGGTATTATCACCAATATCTTTCCTTCCTGCTACCCTACATTTTACCTTCTCCCTTTCCCTGCCCTTCTCCCCCAGTACATTATATATAGATTGGTAATATAGATTAGATATAGATATATATTATAGACATACAGATTAGATTAGAATAGTTATATAGATAATTGATTAGATAATAGATAGTTTTCCTTTTCCTTTCCCCTATCTCACTTAGATTTAGATAAATATTAGTTGTGCATGGGAATCAATAACGATACTGATAAAAAAAATAAAATCTTGGTTTGAAACGGCACCGATATCAATAACAATATTGATAACGATATTGTTAACAATAATGAATATCGATACTGATAACAAAAATGATACCAATATCGATACCAATAATGAAAACAATATAAAAAATGATAAAAATGATAAAAACAAAAACGACATTGTCATTAATAATGATAATGAAAACAACATTTTTTAATAATGAAAACAAAAACAAAAAACAAAAATGACATGGGGGCCTGCTGCACACTCCTAGTAATCACACAAGGAGCAAAGACTGGGTTGGACAGCAGTCTAAGCAGAGCTGAGGTTGTGATTGACATAGTCCCTGTGTTTCTTCTTTCCAGCTTGTCAAAAAGCACATTAGAGACTTTGTTTCCCTATTTGTTTGTACTGTAATTAGCTCAGTGGGGTCTTGATTCTGACTAGGGTAAATATACAAAAAATAAATGTTTCAACTGACCAAGACCCTGCCGTCTCATTGCTATTCCAGTGTTTGAAGGCTGTGGCAGAATGGATGCGACAGAGCAGACTGAAACTCAACCCCGATAAGATGGAGGTGATGTTGGTGGGGAGAGCGAGGGAGGTAGTGGCCCCCCTGGTTGGAGGGGGGGTTCGCCCTCCTATAGCTCAGCAGGTCCGGAGTCTGGGGGTGATACTGGACGCAGACCTTCGCCTGGAGCGGCAGGTGGAGGCAGTCGCTAAGGCTGCCTTCCGCCAGTTGTATCTGGTGCGTAGGCTGCGTCCATTTGTCTCCAGCCTGGACCTGGCCTCCCTCATCCATGCTTTCGTCACCTTGAGGCTGGACTACTGTAATGCACTCTACATGGGGCTTCCCTTGTTCCTGGTTTGGAGGCTGCAGCTAGTGCAGAATGCGGCGGCTCGTCTTCTTACGGGGACGGGCCGTCGGGAGCATATTACACCTGTGCTCTGAGCTCTGCACTGGTTGCTGATAGCGTGCAGAGCCAGGTTCAAGGTTTTGGTGTTGATTTCCAAAGCCCTTCATGGTCTGGGCCCCTCATACCTGAGGGACCGCCTCGTCCTCCGTGCCCCAGAATGGCTCCTTCGGTCTGCCGGGGGTGCCTTCTTGGAGGTCCCCCGTGTTAAGCGGGGCGCCACAATGGAGAGGGCATTCTTGGTGGCCGCGCCGCTCCTTTGGAATGCCCTTCCAGAGGAAACTCGCCTGGCCTCCAGCCTGTTGACATTCCGGCGAAGTTGTAAAACCTGGCTGTTCACCCAGGCCTTTGGGGAGGGTGGGAGGGTGGGGTAAGGGGGGATTTTTTAGCTCCCCCACCTGATTTATTATTTATTATCTATTTATACTATTTATACTATTTACTATTTATACTATTATGAAGGCCCGGAGCCCTGTTTTAATAATTTATATTGTTATTGTTGATTTTAAATTGTATTTTATTGTATTGTTTTTATTGTTGGAAGCCGCCCCAGGTTGTTCGTGGGAGGGGCGGGGTACAAATGTATAAAATAAATAAAAAATAAATAAATGTTTCTCCCAATGGCATAACTGTAAGCTGTGTTCAAGATCTTAGGAAATAGAAGATTAAGAATGTCTTCAGAATGCTCCTTCTAAGTACCAAATGCTCCTGCTTGCCATCAGGTTTCTCCCACTCCTCCTGCCCTTCTGAAGTTCAATTCCTTACTCTCAGTCCCAATGCTACAATCTGTCTCTGCACTGCTCCTTTAAAATGTCAAGGCATTTTTTTGGCCAAGGCATTTTTTGGCATTTTTCTCTTGCTTGCTTGATGTCCTTGCATCTTTGGGGATGCCTGGGGAGAAATGCTTGAGGGAAAATGAAAAAAACAAAGTATAACTTAGCTTTCCTTCAGTTTTTCCTTTTTTGTAAAAAATGCCAGGTCTTGTAAAGGCTCCTCACTTCAACTGAACATTATTGAGGCATGCACTTCACTATCACTGTAGTATACTCATTTACAGTTTGAAGGTTGTACAACTTACAGCCTTTTGCTCCAAACAGAGAGGTTGATCTGCTAGCGACAGCAGATCTATTATTGTCTTTGGATAATGGAATTCTGCTTGCTCACCACTTGTCCCTTCTGTACTGGCTTCCTGTTGGCATGCAGGATGGATTGAAAGCTTTAAAGGGCCACAACACACTTTGAATACAAACTATGTCCTTATCTAATTGTTCACTGTGTGTGCTTCATCTCAATTTCTAGATTTAAAATAGCCCATCTGATATATTTCAGTATCTACTTGGGTCCAAAACCTGATGACAACTGAGAGTAACAAATTATCTGAATTTATTATTTATTATTTTAATGTATTTATATAGTGCCAACAATCTACCTGGCATTGAACAGCCACTAATTAGAGAGGGCTTTACAATCTGGGAAGCATAGCTATTCTCACAAAATTTGGGGCCAAGGTGATGGATGTCTCAAAAGTACAGTGAAGCTACAAGATTCCCACTCTGCTATAGGATAGAAAGTGCTATTGATTTCTTGACATTTCTGTCACAGGAGAATGCATGAGATTTCAAACTATTGAACCTAACATTCATCTTGATTTGACTTTGAAACCAAAACTCACACCTAAGCTTGGACAGAAGCATTATTCCCTTGGCCCAACTCTTCTTAATACTAAACAGGTCTGGGTTCAAAGTATTTTGGCAAAACCTTTGACACCCTTCACATCTTGCCCTGTACAGTCAGATGGAACTGAATTGTTTTGTTTTTAGATATACAGAAGTAAAATAGGCATGGGTGATCCTTTTGTGACAGCCCATCACAGGCTGAAAATTGGCAGTTCTTCTCAGCTAAGGGGCCAGGGGAAGTCATTGATCTCCTAGGATGGGTTTAAACTTCTCTCATTGTTAAGGAATGTGGCACAACATGACAATTTAGATCTATTTTAAAAAAAATGTTTTAAGTTGGTTGTATTGTTTTAATTGTGGACTTTGTGTGAGATGCCTGCAACAACAATGACAGACAGGACTCATAAATAGCATGACAATTATTAGTTGTGGCAGAGTCACAGAGTAATGGCAAGATCAGTTCTGGAGTAAAGGTGTAGTGTGGCCAAGATGTGGTTCCTGTAGAAAGGAATGGATTAGAAATGGGCTACTGGTCCTTTAAAGACACTAGCAGAACTAAGTCTAAGTAGGCTAATGAGGGTGGCAGTTGTGTCAAGTAAAGTGTTTATATAAGAGCCTGAGAACTCTAAGAAGGGTGGCAGTTGTAGAGTGAAAAGGCTAGAGTAAGGAGCTCTTTTTCTCATGAGGCAGGACGGAGTAAAACCTGCCAGACTGGGCATACAAGTCTAGCCACACTGGCTGAGGGCCAGATAGAAGAAAGAACCCACTTGGAGACAGATATGTGGACCACAGACAGGTGGGATCCCACTTATAAACACACATAGACACCCAGGAGTGGCTTGTTTGTCTTATGGACTTTTTCTGGGAGACGTCCCTGCATGGAGTGCTAGGCTGGCTATTAGGGGAGGTTGGAGGTCAGAATTTAAAATCATTGTAAAATCATCATGAGGGATTGTAAGCCATAAGGGCTTCATATCAGGCTTAGGATACTCTGAGACTAACAGTGTAGCAGCAAGTAGAGCTACATTACCCATAGGTTTAGTTGAGGGTTATCCTCCAGGAGTAGGGTGCCTTGCACTGCTTCAGCATTTGGTGGAGAATGCAGACAACAATTGCTCCTCCAAATGAGGGGCAGTACTGCTGCAAGAGGAGGACTGTGCCCAGCAGCTCCCAGGGAGGAGGAGTTGCTTGACCTGAAAAGGTGACTGCACTTGCATGTGGTCCCCAGACATAGATTGAGCCATGTGGGGGCCCAGATGTTTGTGCTCATTTTGTTCCAGAACATGCATTGGGTTATGCACTATAGTACCGGGTAGTGCCTGAAATGAAGAATGACTCCCTGCCAACCAATCCAGCTACTTTGGTTTGTGCAGCAAGCCATGAGAAGAATGGCTGAAAGGCTGGAATTGCTGGAGCAATAACTCCAGCAGGAAATCCCAGCACTGGAATGGCACAGAAGCAATGCAAAGGAGTTGAGGTACCGGGGAATCAAGGACCGTTGGAGAGGATTATAAGACTTTTAAAGTCTGCAATGCCTGTGGATCATGGGAGCACTTTTGGAGAGCCTGTCTATCAAGGGAGTGCAAGGATTCCAGGAATTTGGGGCTCTGGGTTGTCCTGAGATTATGTTATACTTATGGAGATGGGGAACACTTATGGAGGGTTTGTCCCTCACAGAGTTCCCAGGCTCTGAAATTCAAAGATGAGCTGAAGCTTTACAGGATCTGGGTCTAGGGAAATGGTGTTGGCAATGTAAACAACCTGGGCACTTTAGGAAGGTGTGCCCACAAGGGACACCCCACTAGTATAATTGCGATCCTGCTTTGGTTAAAGCTGTGGATTCAGCTCTGCAGAGTTTATTTTTTATTTTTTTTATTTTTTTTATAAAATATTTTTATCCCGCCCCTCCTGCCCGCAGGAATTTGTAGGCCAGTGATTAGGGAGGTGAAAGAATCTTTTGGGAGCTTTCTTGCACGAATGCCTCACCAGGGATAGGGAAATAACAGGGTCTGGAAAAGAACTTCAATATCACATGAGGGTGATATTGCCTGCAGGGCAGGAGGGGCAGTGAACAACAAATTAAAACAATAAAAGCAATTTAAAAGTTAAAAATCCCATAGGCTGGAGAAAAAAACAACTCCCCCCCCCAACCCACCTACTCTACCCCCCTCACCAAAAGCCTAGCGGAACAGCCAGATCTTACACAAACGTTGAAATGACAGGAGAAGGGGGGCCAACCGAGCCTCCTCTGGAAGTGAGTTCCACAGCACAGGGGCAGTCACCAAAAAAGATCTAACATCAGTGGCCACCCATGTCGCCCAGGGAACCTCCAAAAAGACTCCCATGGATGATCTCAGGGGTCACACGGGCACATGGGGAGTGAGGCGGTCCCACAGATAAGCAGAGCCCAGGCTGTGAAGGGCTTTAAAGGTCAAAAACAGCACCTTGAACCTAGTCCGGTGCTTTATAGGTAGCCAGTGCAGAGCCCGGAGCACAGGTGTCATGTGCTCCCTGTGGCCTGCCCCCGTAAGGAGATGGGCCGCGGCATTCTGCACCAGCTGCAGCCTCCAGACCAGCTTCTCAGGCAGCCCCACGTAGAGTGCGTTACAGTAATCCAGCTTTGAGGTGATGAAGGCATGGATGACAGTGGCGAGGTCAGAGTTTGAGTGATATGGCTGAAGCCGCCAGACAAGATGTAACTGCCGAAATGCACTGCCCGCCACGGCCACAACCTGAGATTCCAGGCTGAGCCGTGAATCGAGGAGCACACCCACACTCCACACCTGAGAGACCATAGGAGGGCAAACCCCCCTACAAGAGGAGACTCAACCACTCCCAGGCCCCCCAAGCCCTCTCCCACCAATATCACCTCAGTCTTGTCAAGATTCAGTTGCAGATGTCTCAACCTCATCCAAGCCCCCACAGCTGACAGGCACTGGAAAAATAAGGAGACTGCATGGCCTGGGTCGATGGAAAAAGAGAAACCCAAAGTTGGGAGAACCAACCAAGAGTACAGAGGGATTAGCGAATTTAATTCTGTGCAATAAAGGGACCTTAGCTTAGGCGAGGAGGGAACAATCAGCCCTGACGACGGTCAGAGGAAATACTCTAGAATGGGTGTTGCAGGATAATAGCCCTTTGATACAAGCACTTCAGAAGGAGATGTAGGCCCTTAAGGTCTTTGGAGAGCACCTGACAGAAAGAAATCTATACCTAGAACAAGAACTAGGATGGCTTCAAGCACACCAAGGGGCAGTGGAGAAAAGAGATAGGGGATCTCAGGTGGGGGTTGGAGTTGAAGTAGGAGAGTTCTACCCCAGCCAGAATCAGGGGAGCCACCGGACAAAATCATGACATGGGTCAGAGAAGCTGAGTGGGAGCTGGCTTGTGTCAAATAACAGCTAGAGGAGGCCAGAAGAGAATGGGAGGACTGTTGGAACAATCACACCTGGATGGGAATTTCTAGGCCAGTGATTAGGGAGGTGAAATAATCTTTTGGGAGTTTTCTTGCACGAATGCCTCACCAGGGATAGGGAAACAACAGGGTCTGGAAAAGGACTTCAATATCACATGAGGGTAAAAACAGATGTGATGCTGAGCTGCTGTGACCTGCCTTGACCCACTTTGCACTGGACCTCACCTGCATGTTTGTGCAGGTGTCAACAGATGATGGCCTGGGATTGCCCCAGGCTGTGTCAATGTCTAGCCTGGACTCTCACTTACAGACTATGTCCAGGTCACAGTCCAGGCTAAGGTCTGCCCAGTCAGACCAACGCGGGTTGCAGCAGGCTATCACGACTACTGTAGCCCAACAGATATGGCCCAGATCGGGTCTGCCATGGTTGACTGCCATGGCTGGCCATCATTGGTCGCCTTGACTGCCCATCATGATGGGGGACAAGGCACTTGATGCGCAGCATGGAGGCAGGACCAACCAACCACATGTTCGTGTGTCTCGCTGCCCTCCCCAGCAGCCTGGCCACAGGAATGTTTGTTATGTGGTACTGCCCAGTCTGGCTTGGGTTAGGCTGCCACAACATGGCCCTCACTTCTGTTTCCACCCATGGAGAAGGGCTGCCTGGTATGCCAGACCTGTGTGAATGGTGTGGCGCCAAATGGGCTAGCTATGAGCTGAGTAAACAGCTGGCACCTCCAGCTTGTGCAATGAATGACTGGAGAGTGGAAACAACTGGGGCTGGTGAGAGACAGTGGGTGAAGCTGGAGGAGCTATGAGGAAGCTCTGTTTCATGTATGGGTGAGCCCAGAGAGACAGAGTAAGAGGCTCTGAAGGGGAGAGCCTGAACTGATACATAGACTAGCTCTGTATATGTTGGTGTGGTGATGGTGAAGAAACACGTCCTGTAAATAGTGACTATTGAGTTTGGAGATGCTGCATGGACTGTCTTTGTGGCCTGGAACCCTGCACCCCTGTTACATTAGTCTACCAGGGATTTTTCATTTTATACATCATCAGGGGCATAACTACCATAAGGACAGAGGGGACACTTGTCCTGGGGCCCAAGGGGGGGAGGAGGGGAGGGAGAAATCCTATCTTTTGTATTATGGTGCAGCCGGTGAAGACTGAGCGGAAGCACTGGCCCAGAAGCGGAAGTGTGGCACCTGCAGTGTGTGGGACAGAGCAAGCACCACCAGCAGCAGCAGTGGCGACACGAGGCAGGGAGGCAGTGCAGCTTCTAGGGATCACACACAGCAGAGGACAGGCACTACAGTGGTGTCAGGACTGGAGGGATCAGAGCAGAGACGAGAGTGATGGCCCGGTACCAGCCCCGGGAGTCTGTGAGGCTGCTTCAGAGATGATGGGGAGTGGCGTTGCCCTGCCTTTGAGTGGCGGGTGGAACACCCCCTCTCCAAAGCTGCACTGTGTTCCCTGGGGTCAGGGGCCTGTGTGGAGGCAGGGGGGAAGGAGAAGAGGATGGTGACGAGGGGTGCGGGGGGAAACGGGCCTGGGCCTATCCCAACCTAGCTATACCCCTGTACATTATTAATCAATGGCTACTGGTTTTAAATAGTCACTTCACAAGCTTAGCACCTACTGCCAATATGTTATGAGTATCTAAAGAGATAATCTTGGATACAAATTTTCTGGTGGAGCTGCACTGATTCAGATGTATTTGTACTGAAAGAGTTGTATACACACTGCCTGTAATGCAAAATAATAATAATAATAATAATAATAATAATTCTCACATAGCATATTTTATGTAGGAAATGCACAAAGTGGTTTTTTACAGTACCCTCAGATATCTGTGAGTTAGGTAAATTAAGTGCTTGTCTACACATTGCTATTTTCTGCCCTTAGGCCATGATGGGACTACTCTGGAGTAACTGGGTTGTGGATTGTGACCGTAGTCTTCTTTTCACAGTTTAAAATGATAAGTAACCACATGGCTTTTCAAAAATCCAGAGTAACCTACCAGTTAATCTACATGAATAAATCACTGAGACAGCATGCAGCAGTAGCATGTTTTTGCAGATCAAAGTTCATTGGCACTAATCTGCAATATGTTGCCTGCCTTGCCCAGTCCTCCAGCAACATCCCAGGATACCCTGTTGTACAGATAAAGTGACTGCTGTGGTCACCTGGCTGTTCTCTACTCCTCCAGGGTTCAGTCAATTGCATGTACTGTCTTCTTTTAAAAGCTGGAGAGGCGAATGCAGAGGAGCGTGTTTTCTGCTTCATTGTGCTCCAGTAAACAGCTCAAAGTCATGCCACCCAAGCCCTGAACTGATGTCCTGGTTTTCCCATTCATTGGGAGCTAAGAGCATATGCAGTTAAAGTTGAACAATAGCCCCAGAAATGGTGAGCTGTACAAGCAGACCTCTGAGGAGGTGACTGCCATGGGCTACTCATGAGAACAGTACCAGTACCATAGCAAGAGCAGAGACTACTCATGAGACCAGTACCAGTGCCATAGCAAGAGCAGAGACTACGCATGAGACCAGTGCCATAGCAAGAGCAGAGTCTACTCATGAGACCAGAACCAGTGCCATAGCAAGAGCAGAGACTACGCATGAGACCAGTGCCACAGCAAGAGCAGAGACTATGCATGAGACCAGTACCAGTGTCATAGCAAGAGCAGAGACTACTCATGAGACCAGTACCAGTGCCATAGCAAGAGCAGAAACTTATGAGACCAGACCAGTACCAGTGCCATAGCAAGAACAGAGAGCACAAGAAAAATTCTAAAGCTGAAAGACCCAAATACTGAAAGATTGAGGGACCTCAAAACATATAAGTAAAAAGAAGAGCTTGATATCTTAATCTTTAATGAGGACACTACCATGGAACATCAGTTTTCAGCAAACATGAGACTATGGAAGAAAGTATTTCAGAGCTCCCTTGTACCCATGTTACAAGACACTGACAGTCAGGATTTATTTATTATTTAGTCACAGAGACCTAAATGAGTGACTCAGGTAAGACCCATGAAAAGTCATAGATGGAGATTCAGATGTTGAAGAAGACTAGGATCCAGTTGCTGGATGCTGGAAAGCCATTTTGGAAGAAGCTATCCCCACTTACACTATTCGAAAACACTCTTCACACAAATTCTGAGGTTGCTTGGTGTAGAGTTAAAAAGTCTCTTTTTTCCTGGCCATATTCTTGGTAAATGCTTCAACTAGGGCAGGATTACATATGATCTGGGAGGACAGAGTTGTGAAATCCTGTCTTATATATTTAAACTTTTATCCTGTCCTATCCCTTAATCCTGAACTCACTGGGTGGCCTAGAGCAAGTTGCGGTTTCTTAGCCTCAGTTTCCAATCTGTAAAATGGGAATAATAAGAACCTGCCTTACAGAGTTGTTGTGAGGCTGAACTAGATAAGGATTTCAAAGCACTTTGAACACTGACATCAGTATATTAAATTCAATTCAATTTTATTCATGGCATCAGCTTCCACCATAGCCCCAAAGTCAAAATTAACAACTTCACATGTAACACAAATACAATAAAATTGAATAGTTGATTATATAAACAACAACTTCAAGAAAACACAAGTACAATAAAAAAAATGTTTTAGTTTAATTAATTAGGGGGATAATCACTAGTAATTAGAAAATAATAAATAAAATATAGTAAACATAAAATATAAAATGATAAAGCATTCTGACCATTGCAATATCAAGGATGGAAAACCATCTGTCTGCACATATAGTGTCTACAATTTAAATTTAAATTTGTAACTTAAGTTGGTGTATAGATTTTAACTGTGTCCACACATGTTCCTTCCTTTTTATAGCTAGGCCTACATACATCGCAATTGAGATTAAATTTTCTGTAGTGGAAGTTTTAAGTAAAAAATTCATCATGTTAGTTGGATTTGACTTATTCCCTATTTTAAGTAAAGGAACCAGCCAAGTGTCTCTCAGGGTAGGGTAATATGGACAGACAAAAAGAATGGTCAATGGTTTCTAATTCCTGTCTAGAGCAAGTACAGAAGTGGAACTCAAATCATACTCCATTATAACGACCTTCCAAAACAACTGTCTCAACTAGGGAGAATCTAAGTAGAGTAAAGTTCCTTCTAAGTACTTTGTTTGACAAGAGGTCTAAATAAGGTTCGAAGGAAAAGGAAGTTTTTACTGCACCAAGCTCAGGTACTACTTTCCAGTGAGAAATCATTGAAAGATCCTGCTGAATAGCAATGTCCTTAGATCTCAAAACCAGTTCTTTTTTGGTAAATACTTTCGGCTTACCTTGGAAATATGCAAATGAGAATCCCATATTCCTCAATAGGAGCTCCAAATATTTGGCCCAGGGATATGGCCTAGCACCCTTATGCGCAAGCTCTTCGGAGGCGCATTGTGCAGATAGAGTGTTCTGATGTGGGACTGATAATCTCACCCAATAGCCAAGAAAGGCTTATCTGCCAAGATGTTCTATAGAAAGTGCTCCTGTTTTTGCCCTCAGAATGTGTCCTGGAATGCTTTGACCAACTTTGAGGAGCCTGAGCAGTGCCTGATTTTGGACTCTTTCCAAAACTACGATATCAGGAGAGGGAATCAATTCCAACCCATAGGTTAGCATAGCATGGATTTTTTGAAAAAAAATTCGCAGAATAGTTGACATAAGTATGCCCTTAGACAAGGCTGCAGCTTTCAAAAGACTTCCTGCTGATCTAGTAGCTAGAAGAGCTCTCCTTTTTATATGGGCCGCCCAGGTCCTTCTGGAAGTAAAAGTAACACCCAAGTAGGTGAATGAGTGAACCAATTTAAATGTTAAATCTAGGGATAGGTGAATGTGGTTTGGAAGTTTGGAGTTCGGATCGAACTCGACCAGTTCGGTCGACTGAACCGAACTTCCGAACCAAACTCAAGTTTTCAAACCGAATTTCCGAACTCGGCTCTGTTCGCCCATCCCTAAAAGATAATATTCCATTTAGTTCAATGGGGTTTGAATTTCCTAACTTTGTTCGGAAATTCGGAGTTTGGACCAAATAATTAGGTCGACCGATCCGAACTTCTGAACCGAACCGAATTTCCGAACTGAACTGAATTTCCAAACTCGGTTCTGTTCGCCCATCCCTAAAATTGCTCACCCTCCACTCTACTTTTGATGTCCCCCCCCGCCCCCACAAGCATGATGTTAGATTTCTCACTGTTAATGACTAAGCCACTAGTTGGCAATACTTTATTAGTGCTCCCATTGAGGCTTTGAGTCCTTTTCCTGTTTGTGAGAAGAGCACTAAATCGTCTGTGTACTGGAGAGCATATAGGGGGTACGATTGAATTCTTGGTGGGTGATGATTCAAATCTTTAATACTGACCACTAAATCCGCTACATACAAATTGAACAGGAGGGGGGCAATAACACAGGTGCATGCACAGAAGAGGGGAAGAACTGTATCAAACCTTAATATGAATGCAAATTGTGGAATTGTGCAAATGTCACATGTCAGATATATACAAAAACAATTATTTATTCCCATTCAATGGGTACTATGTTAATTAAAATGGCAAGGCATGATCATCAATAATGTGTGTATTACAATTTAACATACAACTGTGATAAAATGTGTATAACCAACCTTTTTCTCACAAAACAGCCTTGCAAGTATCTTGCAAACACACAGCCTCCTGGCTGTGTCTTGATAGCTCAGGTGTTGCCAGTTGAATCTATCCACGGTTTAAATACCATGCAGCCTTTCCTCACGTGCTCTGGGATAATTGATGAACAGAGCCACTGCAATTACAGCCCCATCACTTGTTCTAAAAGGTAAATGCTTAAACCCTTATTTGTGCTGCCTATCAAAATATAAATAAATAGATTGAAGCATGGCATAGAACCTATCATAATCAGGGCTTGTAGCATTCTTATAACTGACTAATATGGGGCTTATTATCCCATAGAATCTACAAGGACTGCAACTATATCTAGGGATTGTGAAATAAACCCCAGGCTGTGGTTCTTGCTGTTGTTGCCTAATGTTGATTTTTCTCTTTTTTTCAGGTGATATACACGAGCTATTGTGGCTGTCAGATGTGCGTGTTTACAAACACACTGAAACAATGTGTGATTGCCAGATCATGCACTGAATCCACAAAAAATGTTATCATTTAGATCAACATAGAAATTATCAATTCAGAAAATACCAACCATACCAGCCCATATATTCCAGGCTCACATAAATGTGCAGATGAACAGTCATGACAACAAAATCCCATGGCAGGCAATGAGGGTCTGATGATCTCTATTTAGCTATGTTAAGAATGGAGTCCATGAAACAGAATCATTTAGCCCTAAGGGAGCCTGCATTTTCAATTGGAAGATCCAGAAAATCTCCCTCCTTTGTAATACTTTTACATAATGGCCTCTATCTTTATCAATTGTTTCCAGAACTAGGAATCTTAATTCTGATGGTGCATGTTGCATATCTATGAAATGTTGCACCAAAGGTTCTTTGAGGGTCCTTCGTCTGATATTTCCCACATGTTCCAGGATTCTTACTTTAACCTTCCTAGAAGTGTATCCTACATACATTAGGCTACATGGACATACAATGAGGTAAATCACAGATTTGGTGGGGCAAGTGGAAAAATATTCAATGGAAAACTCATCTTCTGTTCTGGGGTGTTTGAAGACCTTAGTCCCTACAGTTCCCACATTTGAAATGACCTTTGGGAAGTGAAGCCCCTACAATAGCTCGTGTATATCACCTGATTATCCCAGAGCACATGAGGAAAGGCTGCATGGTATTTAAACCCTGGATAGATTCAACTGGCAACACCTGAGCTATCAAGACACAACCAGGAGGCTGTGTGTTTGCAAGACACTTGCAGGGCTGTTTTGTGAGGAAAAGGTTGGTTATACACATTTTATCACAATTTTGTGGCTATTGGAAGGGTGTCCATTTGACAAACTAATACTGTGTTAATTAGTTTGCATCAGCTGTGAAAATACTTATGTGAATATGTTTTCCAGGCACTATGGGCCCACATAGGGACCAAAGCATAATGGAAGAGCTTCCACATAGAGGTTATGTGGAAATATAGGAAATCTCTTTCAACATCCAGGAGGTAACTAGAGGCTGTAAAAGTCAATTGAATGCATAATGAATTACCTTTACATGCAAATTTTATGACAACATGCTTGGTTGATTTTTTTGGAGTTGTAGAAAATTTTCTTCAATAATTAGGAGCCACTGAAGAAGGGGGAACCCGCCCGAAACGCATCTGGCAGGTAGCTGAAGGCCTATGCCAAAGAAGCCCATTTGAAAAAGGACAAGACCATGGACATATCAACCATATTCCTCAGGAATCCAGGATTAGACTTTTGAAATTTTTCTTTTCCATTCAGAGCTCCAGTGGGGCCCTTTCTGCTGCATACAGTTGTATGTTAAATTGTAATACACACATTATTGATGATCATGCCTTGCCATTTTAATTAACACAGTACCCATTGAATGGGAATAAATAATTGTTTTTGTATATATCTGTCATGTGACATTTGCACAGTTCCACTGTGGGGACTTGTTCCCTGTGGGGTTTAGGCCACAGTCTTTTTTTCTTTTTGGGGGCAATAACACAGCCCTGGCGGACCCCCCTGTTGATCAGGATTGGTGCACTTGGTGCTCTTCCAGGTCCACTTTTGACTCTAGCAGAATTGTTGTTATGGAGCTGGATCAAAAGTGACAACAATCTAGGGTTAACACCCATAATGCTCAATTTTGTCCAGAGTCTATCCCGAGGGACAGAATCAAATGCCTTAGAGAAGTCCATGAAAGCTAAATAAAGTTTTCCTTTTTTTATCTTTACATATTTGGCAATTAGATGCATAACAATAAAACAGCAATCTATGGTGGATCTATTTGCTCTGAAGCCAAATTGTTCCCTGGGAATTTTGCTGTTAGTCTCTGCCCAGGTTTGTAAAGATTGACTAATGTTTGAGACATAAAGCTTACCTATGACAGGTAACAAACTAATTGGGCGGTAGCATGCCGGATCTGTACAATCTCCTTTTTTGTAAATTGGAATTATCCAGCTGGAGCCCTAAATAGTTGGAATTTTATAGGCTTCTGTGATCATATTAAAAAGTCTACTCAGAATCGACTACTCTGGGGCAGCCTGTAGCAATTCTGCAGTTACATGATCAGGGCCTGGCGCCTTATTTGGTTTGAAGGCTCTAATCGAATCTTCCATATCTCCTTCCGTAAAACACACATCAAATATTGAGTCATTGGTCTGGATATCGACGAGTCGTATAAGATCAGAGGTATCAGAGATTGTTTTCCTATACAGGGTTCCAAAAAAGCCCTCCCAAGTGTCATTAGTTATAGGTACCTCCACTCTCTTCTGATTTGGCTTTAGTATCCTATTCAGGATTCTCCAATAGAGGCTGGAATTACCGGTCCTACTAGCTACCGCCATTGTGGCCCAAATCTGGTTGTAATAAGCGGTCCTTTTTGTTGTAATCAGAATTTTGTAATAAGTTTTTAACTCTAAATAATAAGTCTGGTTAGACTCAGATGGATTATTGACCCAGCTTTTCCTAGCAGCCTTAAGCTGTCTTTTAACGGCTTTGCATTCCTTATCGAACCACACATTAGTAGGTTTATAATTCAATCTACCTGGTCTTAGGAACAAAATTTCAATAATATAGCCCAGCACGTCTAAAACTTGGATAGTGGCACTGTTAACATCCTCATTATTGTAGAATGCCAATCTGAATTCCATGAACCTGCTAGAGTGGCAAAGTTCTTGCATTTTACAGACTAGCTGTACAAAGTCCCATTTCTCGAGCCTCTTCCTGATTACAGGATTGAGGGTCTCTGCACATCCATCAGTGTAGTTCTGACAGCCCCTAAGTTGGATCTCTAGCACCTTATGATCACTTTCAGGGTGAACATCAAGAGTAAAGCTAAATCGTTTATCCCAAGAAGATGATTCAATGAGACAGTAATCAATAATGCTGTTTCCCTGAGGGCCAATATATGTAAATCCTCCTTTGTGGTCGTCCATCAATCTACCGTTGATAACTACTAAATCCAATGTATTGATCAAGGACAGGAGTAACCGACCTGTATTCGTAATACAACTGTCCATTGATCACCTAGAAGGAAACTGAAAAGGGTCACCACCCATTTCTTCCATGGCCAAGTCCAAACTCTCATCCTCAGTCCCAATCCTGGCATTCCAATCTCCAACTATAATTATGGATGCTTGCAGAAATTGGTCTCCAAGGGAGGTAATTAAGTCCACCAGTACTGACCATATAGTATCCTTATAGTAGGAAGAGGAGACATCCGTATATATTAATAATAATAATAATAATGATTAATAATATTAATGATGCATCTCCTTGGATTGCAGGTTTCATCTACTTACTGCCAGCCCCACCCAAGGCAAAGAACTTGGCTTGGGGAGGGTGGGGGATATGTGTCAAGGACAGGAACCCTTTGTATTATTGTTACTTCACTTGTATTATCCTTGGGGCCTGAGTGAAAGCACAATTCACCCTAGTGATAAGCGAGGCAATGGGGCTGAATGAAGTTGTGTCTTGGGCTTGGATTGCAGCAATTCGACCCACAGTCCCATTTGAGGGGCTTTTGTAATGGGAGCAATTATGAAATTTTCTGTCATTTGACATGCATGTTCATGTGCCAACCTCAGAGGACCAGCAGTCCTTTCAGAGTCCTAGAGAAATTCCCATTTCTGAGGCCTGGTAGTGAGGGTTGTATTCATGGAAATATGTGTTCCATCAATGGCCCTGTAACAAAGCAGGGCTTAGCCAGGATACAGAGGCAGGATCCAGCCTAATAAGTCACTCTCAGTTGGGGAATTCTTGCTTAAGTTTCTTGCTCCATCCACAGGTCTCTATATACATTCGCAGGCAGCATCACCCTCTCTGGGGTTCCCTTCCCACTCCTAGAAACCAGGCAACTGCTGTTTGCCTCAACAGGCGCCCCTGTCCTATCCTGATTCTCAAGCTTACAGTCCATAGCCCTCTTAAGTCCAGTGTACTCACACTCCAGCTGGGCATACTCAGTCTCTCCACTAGCCAGCTACCATCAGGTAAAATTGCTGCAACTCCCTTCAGCAGACGTTCTCCATTCCCAGAGCTCTTGGCCCTACTACACTCTATGCAGCTCCTCTCAGGCCATTTTTAGACGAGACAACTAATGCGGATTAGAGAAATCTAACATGCATTTAAGGTGAAATTTTCAAGATGTAAAATTGGTTTCATAAACCCCCGACATCAGGGTTCTATGAAACTGGTTTCACAAACTCGCGGATTAAAATGTGCTTTTAATGTTTAAACAGTTAATGCTAAAATGTGCTTTTAATGTTTAAAGAGATTTAAATACTGCTTTAATCTGCATTTCTGCTCGTAAAAACATTAAAAGCGGTTTACTTTTAATGCGATTAATTCTAAATCACCTATAGCGCACACGTCTAAACATTAAATCCGGATTAAAATAAGAATGGTTTCAATATGCGATAAGCACTAATCTACAATATTTGGTGATTGTCTAAAAATGCCCTGAATGTAGTCTCCTGGCTTTTCTCTTCCATTTTAGGGTTCCCAACCCATCTCTAGAACTCCACCTTTTGAAACCCCTTCCCAAAGGGTTGGGGAGCCAGGTCCACCCAGCCATTCTCAGCTCTGGGACCTTTGTGCATCTATATCATCTTTCACTCTCTAGCTTTCCCCAGGTTCTCATTACTCTCTCTGTCTCTCACTTTCCCCATCCTTAGACTTTCCAAAGCCTTCATAATCAGAGATAGTGGCTCTCAACTTTTCTGCCTCCCTCTGGAGGGCCTTCTTTTCCTTTACATGTCCTTTAACATTTCTAAACATTATCTCTAGTCATGTCCCTGTAAGCTCAGTTTTGGATGCTTGGTCCTTTCCCTCTTTTCATCTCTTTTGTGGACTCCCAGCCCAATCCTGTCTTCTCTGTTGGCTTTCCTATCCTTTCTCCATTTTCTTTTCTTGGGTCCTCTGCCCTGTCTCAGGTCTAAGGGCTCCCAGCCCTGGATTCTCAGTCTTACCACCCATGAGTGATCTCCCATCTTGATGGTCCACTTTCTGTCCCTCCTCTGAGTTTTACTTCCTGAGCATGCCCACTTGAAGTGGCCCTGCTGCTGACAACTCCAGCAGCATTTAGCTCCAGTACCCCAACTTTTGGTAGTGCACAGATAACTCCCACGCTGGCACCCCAGAGTCTTTTCTCTCTCAAACTTCCAGGAGAGGCAAATCCTCCACCTATGTCTCTGGGCTGATCCCATGCAAACATCCATTGGGAATGTATTGTGCCATGCGGGACCCACACAGATTCTGTGCACAGAGGGTTTGTGATTGTAGCACTCCCAACAAAGTCTTGGCCCTCTTAATCCTGTGCCCCATTCTCAAATCCTTCCCCCTCTCTGGCAACCCAGAGTTTCATATGGGCACCATTGTCTCAGGTGTCCTCAATGTCCATATGTATAACAAACGTTTGGGGTCACCTCCATGTGCGACCACCAGTACCTGGAGTCCTGCAATGTCTGTTGCTGGGGTTCCCTCGCCATGAGGGGCACATCAAGTCCAGATTTCATCCAAATTGTATGGAAAGCAAAGATGTTACAGCTGGAAATGTGTGTGCAAACCATGAAATTAAATTGCTTATAAAATCATAATCCTTTATCCAATCTTTATGAAATTCAGCAGACATAATCTCTTAAGTAAGGGGTACAATCGCTCCAAATTTCATGCAAATCATGAAAAATGAAGAAGTTACTGCCAGAAATACATTTCCTATTGAAACCAATGGAAAACAAAAATGAAACTTAATTAACAAAAACAAAAATTCTCGATAATGAAAAACAAACATTTAAAAATTTTAATAATGAAAACCAAAACCAAAAAAGGTCCCTGGTGCACACCTCTAACAGCTGGTCACACTCAGTCTCTCCTGTAGCCAGCTACCATTTATTTATTTATTATTATTATTATAATTATATTAGCATTTATATAGCACCAGCTATGTACCTGTCACTTACAAAGAATAAGATAGACATGGACCCTGCTCGAGAGCTTGCAATCTAAAGACAGGGGGAGACGAGACAGGGAAGGGGAAAACAGAGGGAGAGACAAGGTATGCGACATTCACGAGGATGTGAGACCTCAGGTACATGTTCTTAGCTTGGTTACAGTAAATTGCAGTTAACAGGTGGGGGATAATCTTGGGTGGGGATGCTTAGCAGGAGTTCGGAAGGGCGGAGCAGAAGAGGTGGGTTTTGAGGAGGGACTTGAAGGCATGGAGGGTGGGGGCAAGGCGGACGTGGGCAGGGAGGGAGTTCCAGGCATGTGGGGCAGTGAGGGAGAAGGGACGAAGGCAGTTGGGGGAGCAGGGGAGGCATGGAAGGGTAAGAGAGGGGATGGAGGAGGAGCAGAGTGTTCGAACGGGTTTGAAGGGAGATCAGGGCAGAGAGGTAGGAGGGAGTGAGTTTGTGAAGGGATTTGTAGGTGAAGACGAGGAGCTTGTGCAGAATCCTCTTGGGAAGAGGGAGCCAGTGGAGAGAGGAGAGGAGAGGCTGCATGTGGTTGAAGCAACGGGCAAGGCGGATGATCCTGGCTGTAGAATTTTGATCAGAAATAAGGGAAGAAAGGTGGGAGTGGGGAAGGATAGCGAGGAGGAGGTTATAATAGTTGAGGCGTGATATGACTAGGGCATGGATAAGAGTTTTGGCAGAGGAGACAGACAGAAAAGGGCAGATCTTAGCAATGGGTATTTTCAGACAATACGTTACCACACTCAACCATGGTGAATCCCCCATGGTGGTGGATGGTCCTGTAACGTCTGGTTGCTCACCGCCAGATGTTCACCATGGTGAACCACTGGTCATGAGCAAAATAACCACGCTTTCAAGGATGGTCCAGGCACCATCTCCGAAAGCATGGTTAATTGAACCATGGCCCGGAATCGGTGGCTGGATTGGCCACTGCGCCCACCCATCTCCCAGAGGGCAGGTGGCTGGGGGAGCATGTGGGGGGTGGGGCTGTGCGGCCGCATGTTGCGCCGTGCATCCCCACCGACCCCAGATTCCCCACCAGAATCAGCCGGCACGTCTGTGGGATGAGATATTTTGATTCCGGCGGGGAATCAAAAGGTGATTCCATGACGGGGCCAATAGGCACCCCATCATGTCTGAAATCACCCAATGTTGTAGAGGGAGAAGCGGCAGGATTTGGCCACGGAGTCAATGTAGGTTTTGAAGGTAAGGTGCGAGTCGAAGATGAAGCCCAAGCTGCGAGTTTGGGGGACAGGGAGGATGGAGACCCCGTCAATGGCAATTGACAGGGACGAGGGAGAGGAAGGGTTGGGAGGGAAGATAAGGAGTTGAGTTTCCACCATGTTCAATTTGAGTTGGCATTGAGACATCCAGGCGGAGATATCGGAGAGAGAGTTGGTGAGATGAGCTTGAACAGAGGGGGAGAGGGAAGGATTGGAGAGAGAGAGTTGAGTGTCATCAGCGTACAGGTGGCATTGGAAGCTGTGGGAGGCAATTAGTTTGTGTAGAGACTGGGTGTAGATAGAGAAGAGAAGTGGGCCAAGGACGGACCCTTCGGGAACCCCGACCGAGAGGGGTAGGGAGGAGGAGGGGGAGGAGTTAGGAAGAGATACATTGAAGGAGCAGTCAGAAAGGTAGGAGGAGAACCAGTCAAGGACAGAGTCCTGGAGTCCAAGGGAGTGGAGCGATTCAAGCAGGAGCGAGTGGTCAACAATGTCAAAGGCAGCAGAGAGATAAAGGAGGACCAGAATAGAGTAAAGGCGGTTGGATTTATCCACAAGAAGATTGTTGGTGATCTTAGAAAGAGCGGTTTCAGTGGAATGAAGGGGGTGGAAGCCAGATTGGAGTGGGTCAAGGGAGGAGTAGGCGGAGAGGAGGTCGAGGCAACGGGAGTAGACAACCTGTTCAAGGAGTTTAGAAGCAAAAGGGAGGAGTTAGAGAGGATGGTAATTATTTATTTATTTATTTTATTTTATAAATTTTTACCCCGCCCCTCCTGCCATGCAGCTCGGGGCGGCTTCCAAACATTTAAAATACAATAAAATCAGTTAAAATTTATCATAAATATTATAAAAATATTAAAACAGGGCTAAAATACAATCTAAAACCAAAAATAGGTGGGGGAACTAAAACCCCCCACCCTACTCACCCTCCCTCCCAAAGGCCTGGGCAAACAGCCAGGTCTTACAATTTTGCTGGAATGTTAACAGGCTAGGGGCCAGGTGAGCTTCCTCCGGAAGGGAGTTCCACAGCCGCAACCCCACTACCGAGAATGCCCTCTCCATCATGGCCCCCTGCTTAACACGGGGGACCTCCAGGAAGGCACCCCCGACAGACCGCAGGAGCCGCTCTGGGGCACGGAGGGCGAGGCGGTCCCTAAGGTATGAGGGGCCGAGACCGTTTAGGGCTTTATAGATCATCACCAACACCTTGAACTTGGCTCGACATGCTATCGGCAGCCAGTGCAGAGCTCAGAGCACCGGTGTAATATGCTACCGGCGGCCCGTCCCCGTAAGAAGAGCCGCCGCATTCTGCAC
>QEPC01001490.1:303177-313804 GCA_003113815.1 Sphenodon punctatus
CTCACTCTAGGAGGAGTGGGGAAAGGAGAAGCACCCACCCACCCTCCCCTTATACTGTGGTTTCCGGTTGCATTAGAATGGGCCAGGAAGGAATTTTTGGCAAGTATATATTGGTCAGTGGGCCTACTTGTTTTTTCGCCTTCCTTACAGTATAGGGTTGTCAATTCGGCTCGCCATTATTTGGTGGTGTGCTTCGCTTAGGTTTTGTTTGAATGATAAAATTGTCGCACCCTTGCGGGGGTCCAGTATCGTTTAAATAGGATAAAGAAAATTAGGAGTCATCTCCTTAAGGGAGGGGGAAGCCACGCGTACCGCGGTGCAGGGTATGGCACGCGGGGGTGTTGCTTTCCCTGGGAGAAGGGTGTCAGGGAAAGTGGCAGGGCATTGTAACGTCTCCCACTGACAGGCACCTCAATCCTTACTCATGTCCGGACGGACAATGTCCCCTTTGGCCGCGCCCTCAGCGCTGGACGAAGGGGAGACATTTTACTGTTGAAGAGGCTGGCGAAGGTATGTCGCAGCCCCTTCTGTTGAAGTTGATGGTTACGGTTGATACTGGACCCGTTATCGCAATAGGCGATGTCACCCCCTCACCTATTCGACTGTTTGTAATTGGATAATAAAGGGTGCGGCCATATAATATCCAACCTGGTGTCCTGTCTTGTTTGGAGGGGGTGGGAACTGGTGCGACGACAACTTTTACGTGTAAAAAGTTCTCCTGGTAAACTGCTTTGCTCCAGGCAGCTGTGGTCACTTGGTTTCCATGGCAGCCTGTCATGTTTACAGCTGCGGCTATTTTAGGCTGCCTCAGGGCAGTGTGTGTGTGAAGAATGCATCCAGGAACTGCCTCAGGGCAGTGTCTGTGTGAAAAATGAATCCGGAACTTACTTGTGGACTTGTAAACCCAGAAGACTGAAACATCTGAAACTTTAACATGTGTCTAAAAATGCCCAGTGCTACACCACATGCACACAGTGAATCAAAACCAGCCCAAAACAAAATGACACAGGTAAACATCAAGGCAACTTGATTACTGGGTATGGGTGTGCAGTGGGAAGCAGATAAAAATGGGGAAAGGGAATCTAGATTAAATTTCTCATGCAGTCAATACCTGGTATTAATATCTTCAATTTATAGATGGGAATAGGAAGCAATTGACATCAATGAAGCTCTGGAAAGTTGCAACGATTCTCCTGTATCTTCTCAATTTCAGGGCTGTAGTCAAAATAATTCACTGACTGGAAGAAATAACCTACCTGTTCAGTAACAAATAGGTTGTTTGCATGTTGTATGTTCAAAACATTGTATGTTTTATATACATCAGTGCATTGAATTTTCTTTTGGTTTTCTTATACCTTTGCCTGCTTAATGTGTATTTTTCATTTGTCAAATGATAGAATGTAAAACTTTTAAAAGAGGCAGCCATTCATTTTGGGTAGAGGAATGAAAAAAAACCCAAGATTTGAAGTTGGTTGGTCCTTTTATTTCTCTTTTCCTCTCCACAAACCTGAAGTGTCACACTCAGTTATTTCAAAATTTCTATTAAAAATAGTCCTGGGCTGAGACCTTGGTCTGCCACATTCCTGCCTGAAGCAAAATGTACAAAACTCTAAAAATTAGAGACTTAAAATATAAACGCTGACAGACCTTCTAACTAGAGCAGTTGTTAGGTAACAAGCCTTTCCCCCCCTTTTGGAGAAACATCACCCCATAAGGAATACAGATTCTGGGGTACCCACGCCACAAGGGCCAGAGAGGTATTTGAGAGCCAGGTGAACCCTTGAAACTGAAAGGCCCCTCAGGTAAAGCACAAAACATGAAAAGAGCAGGAATTAGATAAGGGAAGAGCCTCCTCCAGTAATCACAGGGGCACAGGAAAGAGAGGCTGCTCCCCGGTTTCGAACAAAGACCATAGCTTGGAACTCCAGATTAGCAAAATAAGCACAACGGTTGGCCCGCCCGTGCACACCTGGATGGAGCCAGTCTTCCCTCTTCCCTTATAGGAAAGCCCCTTATCCTCTGCAACATTTGTTTTCCCCACAACATCCTGACAAGATTTCCCAATCGACTCACCCTATTTTCCTAAAGACACCTGGAGCATCCTCCCAACCCTCCATTGAATTCTATTCTCACACCCAGGCCCCTTTTGTTCCTCTCAGAATTAGGTCACCACTGGAACTAGGACTTTCTAGAATAAGCGCGGAAAGATAGAAAGGTGATGCCCCCTCCACCCCCTCTGTTCCGCCCTAAGAGACCACCAAAGGTCCCTCCCCCTGAGCACATGGACATCATCCTATAATAATCCAAACCCTGGCCCCGAAGAGCAGAGTAGTTCCGGACCCCACCGAAGGACGCCTCTCCCAGACCTTGGTCTGTGTTCCTCACCTCCACCTCTAAACACCGCCCCCCCTGCCGTCTGAGTGTTGCCTGTCTCTCCCTCTACTTACAGGCTCAGCAAGGTAACCTTTCGAACTTCTCTCTCTCTCTCTGTTCCCTGTTTCTTCCTCTTCCCCCAATGCAGTGTGCACCAGCCCGACGAATACCAGACTGGGAGTGGGTTGGATTGTTCGTGGGTGGGTGGTGTATCTGTACAAGGGAGGGTGCCTGGTTATTTCAAGCTGTATAGCACCTAAGAATTGGCCCGTGGGTGTGTATCTGTGCAAGGGAGGGTAGGTGTGTGTATATGTGTCTCCCTTCTTTGGTTTTTTAATTAAAAAAACCCTTTTGTATTTAAACAGTTGTCTGTGTATCTGGGAAGTGGGTGGGATAGTCCATCTGACCAGAAGCGCAGCCCATACCTCAGACTGATCCTTGTGGCATGTGGGGACCCCTAGTACAACTAATTCGGCTAATTGCCCTAAATTTAAGACTCGGGTGTATATTGGGGTACTGACCCCCCAATAGTCACACGTGGAAGGGGGTCTCCTGCTAACACAGTGTATGTGATAGGCACCAAGGAAGCTCTTGCAATAGAATAGTTTGTGTCATTTATATCATAATTCAACAGAAGCTGATTATAATTCTTGAGAAGACTGTACCCAGCCTCCAGAATTATATGCATTTCTATGTTTTATGTCACATAAGATTATGCAGCATTATTTAAAATCCTGTTACAGTACATCTGGGATTCCTTTGGGACTTTTCAATTCCTACATGCTCCAAATAAATACCAGGCAGTAGGGATGGGACTCTGGGCAAAATTTCGGTTTCTATTGTTTTCGGTTCTCCTATTGTTTTCGGTTCTATCGGTTTTGGGTTTTTTCCCATTGAAATCTCTGCAATCAAACACTGTTTCTGTTTTTTAAAAACACTTCAGTTAAGCAGTTACAACCAGAAGCCATTGAGCTATGACATTCAGTAAATATGCCACCATCCACTATATGACTGCCACTCAAAGGTTTTTTTTAACTAGTCATTATAGCACACATTAAAATACATCCAAGAAGATACTACTGCCAGGGGACACCCAGCCACCAACATACCATATCATATGTCATAGGCCCATGGTGCCAATGTGCCAACCACAGTTTCATCAATGCCAGTTCCAGAGTGACCCCCCCCCCAAATGCCCCCCATAGTGCAATGCCAAGAGTGCACATTGCTACTGCTGCCACATAATAGCACATATTACAAGAAAGACACTACTGTCAGGGGATGCCCACTATATGTCATAGTCTAGTCCCACATTTGCCAATGTGGGGCTATGACATTCTGTTGCATTCTGTTGCTGTTGTTGAGGTCCCACTGCTGGGGTTGTGGGGACCTCAAAACACTGTGGAACTTCAGACTTCAGAAGCCTTCAGACTTCAGAACCCCTTTGGAGCCTGAAATCCCACTGCCTCTGGAGGTGCAGTGGTGGTGGGGATATTGCATTCTGTTGCTACTGAGGTCATTTGCTGTTGCTGAGGTCCCACGGCTGGTGTTCTGGAGGACTCCAGATGCAGTTGGACGTAGGCCTGCAGTAGGCCTCCAGAAGAACACTGGAGGGGGGAGTTCCACTGTGTCTGGGGGCACAGTGGCGACTGTGGGGTGGGGTTCTGGAATGGGGTTGTCTCTACGGTGGAAGAGTGGGGAATGGGAGTAGTGGTTTGGGGGAGCTGGAAGTGGAAGTCTGTGGGGTGGGGGATGAAGACTGTGGGGTGGTGTTGTGGGACTGGGGGATTGGGGTTAGGGGAGTGGAAGTCTTTGGAGTGGGGGCTGAAGGCTGTGGGGTGGTGTCACAGAACTGGGGTAGTTGGTGGGGTGGGGTGTAAAATACACTTACCCGGGGTGAGGTTTAGATTTCACTTCCATCGCTCACCAAATGAACCAGAACCACGCTGTTGGCTGCATAGAATAGAAGAGGAAATTTTAATAGTGTGACCCCCAGAAAAACATACCCCACAGAAAGGGGGCCCCCAGACACAGAATGCAATATCACACCCAGAACCCCAAACAAGTCTTCAGTCACCCTGCAACAAGACATTTAATGCCAGGAGACACCTATATGCCATAAGGCAGGTGTGCACGCACGCGCACGCGCACACACACACACACACACACACACACACGGCAGCCAAAAAGAACACCACCAGAAAAAAATCCAGTGTGACCCTCAGAGAAACAAACCCCACAGGCAGGGGGCCCCAGACACAGATCAATGTAGTATCACAGCACAGCCAGAAACCCAAACTCTTCAAGGCCACCAGAACACATTAAAAATTCAGCTCCCCCCAAAGGAAACCCCAACCTTCAGGCACCCCGCAGCACAGCCAGAACCCCAAACTCTGCAGGCACCCCACAGCAAGCCTCATATTGCCACATTGCAAAGTCCACAAGAAAACAAGAAAAATTCAGTGCTAGCCCATTGAACCCCAGCCTTTGAGCACTCCACCCCCACAAACCTTGGCCTTCTCAGGAAAAGCCTCAAGCCAGCTACCACCACCAGAAAGCAACATGTACCCCTCAGCACACAGCCGTCTCAAGCCCTAGTCCCTTTCATGGTCTGCACCCCCCCCATGAGGTCACAAGACACAGGGGACCCCATCCATCCCTGGAGTCTTACCCCATACCTGGACCTGGCACAAAGAGACTAAGAGTACTCTAAGCCCCCACCCCAAATCCCCAGGACCACATCACTGCACTCACTCACCTCGCACTCAGCAAAAAAAACCCAGCAGTGACTCCTCTGAAGAAAGCACACAGAATGGTTTCACAGGTCAGAGCAGGTTCTAAAAGGAAAAAAAAACTACACTCCCAAACTGTAAGGCATCCCGAGCTGTCTGTGGCGAGAGGGGTGGGGTAGTAAGATTTTAAAATAAAATAAAATAAAATAAAATAATAAAACTGTATCACCAACCAATCCCTGAGCTTTGCTGAATGATTGCCAGGAAAATCTTCATGGTAATTGGCCAGCAGAGCCACTTGAGCCCACCTCTTCCCCCCTCCCAAAGTCTCTGAGGGTAGCTCTTGGATTGGTGATGCATTTTTTAAATATAACCAATCCAGAGAAGGATACACTGGCACCAAAACACAGGCAGCAAAGGCAGTGGCACTAATGGGTGCTGGCAGCAAAGCCCACAAGAACCAATAGACATTGAAAAATCCGGTACAGCAAAAAGAGCTGATATATCGGTTTCTCTCAGTTCTCGGTTTTAGATCCGAAACAGCTATTATCAGCCACTTTCAGATCTTTCTGATACCAAAAGTCCCATCCCTACCAGGCAGCCTATTGTCTTAGGCCATGGCCCTGTCTTTTTGTATCATTATAATTAATCATTAAGTGATCCCAGACAGGAAATATTTTGTGACACTCTGGGTTACTCATTAGGCTATAGTATAACACTGGGTATTAAGTAAATGTGACACTTCCCACTATGGCCTATCTGGGCCAGAGCCTTACCCATGTGTCTGATAGAGGGTCACCAGATGTGGGCCCGCTACAGCCCCTGACCAGGTAGGCGTGTGCCCAGGAATTGTGGGCCCAGAAGGAAATGAGTCCACAGGCTGCCCAGTGGGTGAGCTGAGCACATGTGTTTGCACTGCCATCACAGCCATGGTGCAGGGGCTGCCATGTCCAGCCTCCATGACTGCCTGCAGTGCGGGGGTAGGGCCAGCCAGCCTCACATCTCTTCCGACCCCTCTTGCCAAGTCAATCGGCACAAACATTTATTCTGTTCCCTGACCTGACCTGGCCTGGGGTGGCCCCCTTCCCTGGGATATGTAGGCTGCGCACCGGCTGGAGTATAGCAACACCCACTGTCCTGCCTTCAGTGGGAGGGAACCTTATCCTTGTAAGCCAAATAAAAGCCTTTGAAGACTATCAGCTGCTGGCCACACAAGTACTTCTTTGTAGGCACCAAAGACACCACTTTGGGCTTCTATGAACTACTGATTTGCACACCTAGTTCCTTGACTCCCCTGGAACGGTTTTGAGCACATCTCAAACAAACAGCATTTGACTAGTTTCCATTAACAAAATTTTGATCTTGAATTTCCACTGTTGCTTGTGTTTGTACAATGAAATGGTTACCGTATTCAAAAATATGAAACAAACTTCAAAATTTGAATTCACATCTCCATTCATTCCATTCCATTTATTTCCAGGTACTAGCTTTTGCCATAACGCAAATAAATTAATATTTACATTTCAATGAAAGGGGGGAAACCCCTATTAACAAAATAAATTAACACAGTTGAAAATACAATTCAGGAATTATTATGCGACCTGCACAACAAATACTTACTTTAAAACCTCAGCTTTAGCAGCAAAAACAGCCAGGTAGGGGTGTGCATATCATTTTCATTATTACTATAATGATAACAAAAATGATCATTTTCATTATTGTTATCACAATAATGAACACAATAAATAATAACAACAAAAATAGAAACAAAAACAACTTTTTGTTTTTGAAATAAATGGACAAAACTGAAAAAATGTTTTTCTGGCTATAACTTTTTTACTTCTTATTCATTCTGATGAAACTTTGGGATATTGTACCCCCAATAGAGGGCACTATGTGTACCAGGTTTTGAAATGATTAGATACAGGGAACCAATTTTAGAAGCAATTGAATATTGTGATTTTAAGAAAAGCTCCATACACATTCATGGCTACAAATTCTTTATCTTCTGTCCAATTTTCATGAAACCTGTATATATTATGTCCCTCCACAAACTTAACACAGATTCCAATTTCCAGAAAGATTGGATAGACATTCCTGATGTTATAAGACATTAACTTGAAAATATATTTCTAGCTGTAACATTTTTATATTCCTTCCTGTTTATAAGACATTTGGCAGGAATGTATCACTTTCCTTCCCTGTCATCTCTGCCAAACTATGGGACAATTTAATAAAAGGACCCAATTGTATAAGCAATTGAAGTTGTCCCCTTGAAGACCATTATTCAGATAAATAGCAGCACATGCAGTGCCAGTCAGAGACAGGCACCTTCTCTGCATATGCTGTGCAGGCATATAAAATTGGGACCCTTTATCACATCTTTCTGATATTTGGCAGAGATGATCATGAATGTGTGATATCCAGCCCTGAAAAAGTTCATGTACACTGGTTGTACTACAACGATGTTACAATCAGACATACTTTTATAAGTTAATTGCTTATATCACCAGGACCCTTTATCCAATCCTTCTGAAGGTTTTCAGAGATATTAAATATAGGAAGCGGTATAAACTCACCAAGTTTCATTCACATTAAATGTGAGGCAAAGAAGTTACAGCTAAGAATGTATATGAAGATTTTTGCAAAATGATATAATTCAACTGCTTATAAAATTGGATTACTTTATCTTTTTGGAGTTTGGTACACTTAATGCCTTCCATTGGAGGTATAATCCCTCCACATTTCGGCCAAATATAATGAAAAACAAAAACGTTACAGCTGAAAATGTGTTTTCAATTGAAACCAATGGAAAACGAAAATGAAAGCAAAGGCAAAAATGAAAATTTGATAGTTATGAAAATGAAAATGACTTGGCCCCCTGGTGCACACCTCTACATCCAGGTCTCTCAAAAAATGTTCATCTTTTTGCTGCATTATCCAGAACAATTTTTTCCAAGTGATTATAACATTTAACGTAAGACAGAATTGGGAACAAAAACTTTTGGTGAATTTCATTATAAAGTGGACATTCTGTTACATAATGTATCAAATCTTCATAAGCATCCCCACAGTAAGGACATAACCTTTCTGTTTTGGGGAGGCCAGTCCTAGTCGAGGCGAGTCCTACAGCAGAACTCCTACTTCTTTAGGAGTTTGTTCTAATCAGAGTCTTGCCAAAGTCATTCTTTGGCTTTTTTTCTTTGGTGGGTTTTAAATTCAAGGTTAAATATTTTTCTAATTTAAATTCATCTTTCCACAGACAATAATGTGGTGCAATATGAGCCAGGCATACAGCTGCTAGATCTGACTGGCATGCCACATCTCTACGTTGGACATGAAAATCTAGTTTATCCGCCTGTAAAAAAAAGGCGTTCATCACTTTGTAGTAAATATCCAAAGCCCACAATCCTAAAAAGATTAGATACGTAACGCAACCATGGTGATTGGTTTTGAAAGGAAGCAAGTTTATCTTCCATAATACACATTTTGGGTAGCCTACATGGGGAAAGAGGCTGGATTTTAAATCAATAGGAAGCTAGCCTCCAATCAATCTGTGTGATGTCACAGATTCCAATCCAGCTTCCAACCTCAAAATGTCGCCGGAACCGAGGGCACTAAACCCAAAAGAAAATGAAGGAATTTGTTTTGATTTATCTCTATATCATTAGTTACATCATAATCCCAAATTTCAGAGGCACACAAGAGCTGGGAATTAACCTTTGCCACAAATGCCCTAAAAGGTACCATTATAGATCTTGCAGCTGTAGTCTGGTGAAACTTCTTAATAACCCCTGAGGATTGGGCCCCTTTAAACTTCAAGTTACTAAGGTAAAGCCTCCACTCTTTGGTTGAGGATAAAGTTGCTCCTAAATATTTATATCGTTTCACCACTTCCAGCTTGCTAACTCTCATCCACCAAGATTTAGTCACTACTCTCTTACCCTAGACCATGATCTTGGTTTTCCCATAGTTTATATGCAAGTTGTTTCGCGAACATAATTCTTCAAACTTTTCAAGAGCTGTTTGCAAACCGACTGGAGATCTAGAAATTAAAACAGTATCATCCGTGTACATCAGCATTGCAACAGGCGAGTCAAGCACCTTAGGGGGGCGAAATTCTTCCCTTGACATCTTCTCGATTATATTTTTAGTAAATAAATTGAAGAGAAGAGGGGCCAAGATGCAACCCTGTGTAACCCCTCGACTAGGCCCTTTTTACACAGACACTCTAACACTGATAAAATGGGTGTTCTATTTTATTATACATGTTGCAGGGCACCGATAGAGCACACCCGCAGTCCTGCAACATGTATAATAAAATGTAACACCCATTTTATCAGTGTTAGAATGTCTGTGTAAAAAGGGCACTAATTGTAAATTTAGGGGTTAGCTGACCCCGCAGACTCCGTCGAACTCACACCCAGGTGTTTCTATGATATGCCATCAACAGGATGAGAAGAGGGGGATCCAACCCCAGCCTACACAATTTGTCCCAGAGCAGGCGCCTATTAACAGTGTTAAACGCTGCAGTCAAATCTACATCGGCAATATTTCCAAATTTGTAAAAGGTTTGTAGAATGTTCAATGAACTTTTGAATATTTATTTCAGTTCTAACTTTGAGGCAGAGCCAATTAACTTGAGTCTGTGTCTGCAAGACAGGTTAGGGCCACATTCTACTCTGGCCTCTGTACAAAGGTTCCTTCAAAAGATTATGATAACTACACCAAGGAATCTAATCCCACAATATCTGGATAGCCACAGTGCATGCAGTCTTGCTACTTCCAAAGTGAAGCATCCTAGGGTGAGTTTAGACATTACGCGGTCCCGATTCACCACAGTAGATTACATGCAGTGGTGAACCGAACAACCCCCCCCCATGATCAAAAGAAGCCCCAAACAGACGTTACGGGACCGGGACCATGGCAGGGAATCGGGCTGATAGATCACGGACCGGGGCAGCACAACAGACGTGCCGCCGATTCCCGGCCGTGGTCAAACCACCCAGAAGGCACCGGGCAGGGGTGGGACACAAACTTGGCTGCCTGAGGGCAAAGGAAGCCAGAAGACACAAAAGGGAAATGGGAAGGGAGGGGGGAGAGGGAGAAGACCTGCCAAGGCACAGCACACTAGGGATGGGTGAACAGATCGCGGTTTGGGTTCGGCTGTTCAGTTTGGCTGCGTTCTGTTCGTCAGTTCAGGTTCGGCCGTTGGGTTCATTCGCCGGGTTCGGGTTTGGCTGTTAGGTTCAGCCATTTGGTTCTGGTTCGGCCGTTCAGGAAATGTTTTTATATGGGGGTGTTGTTGTTTTTTTTATATGGTTTTGGGGGTTTTCTTATTTGGTTTTATATGGGTTTTTTTGTTTTTATTTGGTTTTTTGGTTTTTATGGGGTTTTTTTCATTTAACATTTTAATCTAATATTATATCTATCTATCTACACTAAATCTAACTGCTATTAACTATTCTAAATGCTATGAACTAAATGGATTATCTAATAAGTACACAGGCCTACTCCTACAA
>QEPC01001490.1:326319-383729 GCA_003113815.1 Sphenodon punctatus
AGGGGGGAGGAATTAATTGTATTTCATTGATTTCAATGGGGACACAGTGCCCCATTGAAATCAATGAAATAAAACCGGTACCGGATACCGGATTTAATCCGGGAATCCGGTTCTTTGAGAACCGGAAACTGGTAAATCCGGTATCCGGTAATTACCCCGGGCTCCCACCCCTAGTCATTACTTTCCCAATGTTTGGAGGTTGTGGTGGATTGGATGCGGCTGAGCAGACTGAAGCTCAATCCCGATAAGACGGAGGTGATGGTGGTGGGAAGGGTGGGGGAGGTGCTAGCCCCCCTGATGGGGGAGGTTCGGGCGCCTGTTGCTCTTCAGGTTCAGAGTCTGGGGGTGGTTTTGGATTCGGGCCTCTGTCTGGATCGGCAGGTAGAGGCAGTGGCTAAAGCCACATTTTGCCAGCTGTATCTGGTACGGGGACTTCGACCGTAGCTCTCCGGACCCGATCTGGCCACTCTTGTCCATGCCTTCATCACCTCAAGGCTAGACTACTGCAACGCGCTCTACGTGAAGCTTCCCTTGTTTCTGGTTCAGAGGCTGCAGCTAGTGCAGAATGCGGCAGCCCGTCTCTTGACTGGGACGAGGTGGTGTGAGCACATAACACCGGTGCTCCGCACTTTGCACTGGATGCCTATAGTGTACTGAGCCAGATTCAAGGTGTTAGTATTGATTTACAAAGCCCTGCACGGTCTGGGCCCCTCATATCTCAGGGACCGCCTCGCCCTCCGTGCCTCAGAGCGATCCCTTCGGTCCACTGGGGGCGCCTTTCTGGAGATCCCCCGTGTAAGACAGGGGGCCACAATGTAGAGGGTGTTCTGGGTGGCTGGGCCGCGGTTGTGGAACTTCCTCCCAGAGGAGGCTCGCCTGGCCCCAGGCCTGTTGGCCTTTTGACGTATTTGTAAGACTTGGCTTTTCGCCCAGGCCTTCGGAGGGGAGGGTGGGGGGTGGGTTAATTTCTGTGTGGGGTGTTTTAAATTTGTTTTAGTTAAGGTGTTGTAGACTTTTTATGTTTAAAATGGGTTATGTTACTTGATGGGTTACCCAGGTACCGTTCGGGTAACCAGTAACTCGAAAGGTCGCTAACTTTGGGGACCAATTTTTCTATTTTCTGATTACTGATTGGTATATCAGGTTGGAAATTAGAAAAATCAGGATGGTAATTTTAAAATTAGGACTGGAAGTTGACTTTCTGGAACTAGAAGTCGACTTTCTGAGACCGGACAGCTTTCAGGGATGGAAGACCAAAAATGGGCATCAGAGGTTGACAAACAAACACAGAAGTTTAAAAATTGGTATCAAAAGTCAACATTCCAGGACATTGGGTACCCAAAATGGGTTGTAATCTGGTACCAATCATTACCTGATCTTGTCAGGTCAATTCGGGTACTGGAAATTCATCAAGAATACCCATTTTTGCAGGTACTTGTTTCAGCTGTAGCCAAGATGAATTTTAAAAAAAAGTAGTTCCATGCACCCAAGCCAATGAAGCCTGGTTTCCCCCCTGTCGGGGGAAAGGGTACACTCAATGTAAATCAATGGGACTTTTTGGCCATAAAAGGAGCCATATTTTGTGTCTGGGGGCGCCTATACTTATGAAATTTTCGGTTCCTACTTTAGCCTTCTGCCATCACGTTTGAAAACACCCGTTGTCAGGGCCAGTAGTATAGCTGGGTTTTAAAAAGGATTGGATAAGTTCTTAGAGAGTAGGTCCATTAATGGCTATTAAGCAAGTAGCTTACGGGATGAACTTCTTACTGTCGGGAGCTGGGAGTGAACAACAGGGAATGGATTGCCCATTGTGACTGTTGGTTCTTCTCCCATGCAATTGATATTGACCACTGTTGGAGGACAGGATGCTGGGCTTGATGGACCATTGGTCTGACTCAGTATGGCACTACTTATGTTCTTATTTTATACAGGTGACTGTAGTAGAGTAGAGGAAACCTTTAGAACATGACTTGAATTCGACCAATAAAGCTTAGAAAAATTAAAAAAAAAACAGACAAAAACTAATCATGTACTATTAGAGTCAAGAATCTCACTGTTGTAAAATCTCAAGATTTTGGAGTGTTGTTCAAATTTTCAAATGTGTAGGGAGGTACGTTGCTAGACCCCATGAAAACATGAACCTTGTGCAGCTGATCCAATTATGTCCTCTTGATTCTACAGAGAGCTTGAAACAATTTCTCAGAGAAGAGTGAACTACATAATTCATCTCTTTATTATGTAAACTCTAAATCCCAGTGCTTCAGAAGCTCTACCAATATCAGCCATATAGAACATACAAGACAATCTGGCAGAGGACACATTACAAGTGAACCCTCCATTCAATAGGGACAGTAGAATGAGGTTTGTCCCATAAGGACAAGTTAATAAACCTTGCATTTAGTGTTAGCATAGTACTGTTCCCACCACCTCATCAATGGGGGAAGAGGAGCATTTTGTCATATTGTACTTAGCATCCAATATGGTCTTAATCCAGTCTAGTGGGGTATGGATTAATAGTGTCTCATTACATGACCACAATAGACAGGATTATGGCCTGTCCTTATACAAGTTTGTTCTTTCCTTTCAGCTTGAAGTTTCATCCTGCATCCTTTTCATCCAAACGCTTATGCCATCTACCAAGTATTTTTAAATGAAATGTTTGAAAGCATTTTGACACTTACACCACTTTTAGACGAGGGCCTCAGGAGCTGCACGTTAAGAGAGAAGCTGTGCCGTGCTGCCGTAACTGACGTGCTCCCCGTTGCCGGCAATGGCGGCAGCTGGAGATGCGGCGCTTTGCAGAGGCGTGTTCTGGAGACCTGAAAATTGAGGTCTCTAAAACGCGCCTCTGCAAAGCGCCGCATCTCCAGCCACCGCCGTTGCCGGCAACAGGGAGCACGTCACTTCCGGCAGTGCAGCATGGCTTCTCTCTTAACGCATGGCTCCGGAGGTGCTTTCAGCACTCTCGTCTAAAAGCGGTGCCAGTCATCCCTCAAAGTGCTTATTAATTAAACATCTGAAAGTTAGCACTGGTCTTAGTATTTATTTAACATAAAATGGAGGGATCACTTGGAAGGTGGTATGTGCCAGATTGACTTTTATAGCCAGGCACTGTAGCCTGTTCCATATTTAACAGCACTGACAATGTAGCATGTCTCTAAATAGGCAGTGTAAATGCCTTCCTGCATGCAATATAGTACAGGGGAAGCTCCAGGAAGAAACAAAATAGGCTTTCATTTTTTTGTTTTGTTTTTAAGCCATACTCCATACATGTAGCCTGGGATTTATCTTTGAGTGCATTCACACATACATTAAAATGCTGCTTTTCCTAAATACAGTCAATTTCAAAATGCGCTTAAATAAACCCATGCACTATTCACACGGGGTTTATTTAAGCGCATTTTGAAATTGACTGCATTTAGGAAAAGATGCATTTTAATGTACTCATGTGGGGAGTGGGGGGAGAGGAGGAGGAGAGGCAGCAGAGCAGGAGCAGAGCCGAGAGCCAGGGAAGTGGAGCGCTGTGTAACTGGCATGATACTGACTAGGCTAGTCAGTATCATGGTCCTCATGGTCTTGCTCCTCCGTAGCTTTCTCTACTGGCTTCCTCTTCTGGCAGTGGCTCCCTATCTCCCTTCTCATCCAGCATAAACTCATCTTCACCTTCAAAGTTCCTCATGGTCTTGCTCCTCCGTAGCTTTTTCCCATAATTTGTACTACATTCCCATCTGGGAAGTTAATTTCTCCAAGAGTCTTCTACTTCATAAGTCATCTTTGCGCCTCCTAGACTGCCCTCTATACTGGAACTTCCTCCCTGGAAAAATATGCTCTGCTCCATCCTGACTAGGCTAGTCAGTATCATGTCAAGTTACACAATGCCCTGCTTCCCCGGCTCTCAGCTCCGCTCCTCTCCCCTCTCCAGAAGTTGAGAGCCAGGGAAGCAGGGCGCTGTGTAACTGACATGATATTGACTAGCCCTGACATTCCGACAAGAGGATTTATGTGGGTCATTTCAACCTGCTCTTGTAAAGGCAGCTTGCCAATGTGCTTAAAAAACAAACGCAAGCACGGTTAAAGAAGCGTATATCGTCTTTCACACATCAACGTAATATGCGGGGAAAAGAAAAAAGCGCTGGTCTGCTGAATGTGGGAATGTGCTCTCAGATGCCTTCCTCTTCTTTGATCCTCATATTCAGTCCACTGCAGAGGTTTGCTGCTTCTCTCTGCATAACAGAGCTAAAATCTGGTCCTTCTTTACTGTTTCTACTGCCAAAACCGTAGTCATCTCTTGCCTTGACTACTACAACAACATTCTTACTGGCCTTCCCTGCTGGTCCTGGACCATTTTATTTCTATTCAACAGTTTGCTACCAAGATCATCCACCTCACCTATCATTTTGATCATGTTCAGCTCCTTTCCTGCTTCCTCTACTGACATTGGCTCCCTATCTCCCTTCTCATCCAGCATAAACTCATCTTCACCTTCAAAGTTCCTCATGGTCTTGCTCCTCCGTAGCTTTTTACCATCATTTGTGCTACATTCCCATCTGGGAAGTTCATTTCTCCACTGCCACCAACCTCATCCTTCCAAGAGTCTTCTATTTCATAAATCATCTTTGCTCCTCCCAGGCTTCCCTGTATACTGGAACTTCATCCCTAGAAACATACGATCTACTCCCTCCTGACTTTCACATCTCTCCTTAAAACCTATCCCTTCTGTCAAGCCTTCCCTAGTTCCCCTCCCCCATAGATCCATCGCCGCTCCCTAACTTTTCATCCCATAGATCGCTCACCCTATACTGTCTTATCCTTTGGGATCCTTCTGCTCCCCTTGTAACTAAGCCAAGTAATTTATTTTATTTTATTTTATTTTATTTCAATTAATTAATTAATTAATTAATTAATTAATTAATTAATTAATTAATTAATATCATGGTTTAATATTCCGCTCCCTCCTGTCCAATTGCAGCTCAGGGTGGTGTACGAGAAAAAACATAATATAAACTACAAAAATACAATATAAAAGCATTAAAATTTATAAAACAAAACTATAAAATAAATGATGCCCAAGTAGCCAAATACCCTCTCACTGCCCCCCCCCCAAACAAAACCACCCACTACCCACCTCCCTGACTGAATGCCTGGTGAAACAGTCAGGTCTTGCATTGTCTGCAGAAGGAGGGGAGATTTGGAGAGAGGCAAACCTCCACCAGGAGGGAGTTCCACAGCCGAGGTGCGGCCACCAAGAATGGTAAGTAATCATCTACTGCTACTACTACTAATAATAAATAATTTCTAAAGTGCTAGTATTTGTACACAGCACATAATCATGTGCATTAGGAACTTCTCAGCTTCATGAATACACTCACCTCTCTTATGTTCCTTTCCCCTCTGTCTTTCCTTCCTTAACCATCCTTGGTGCAAGGAGGAAGGCTTTAGTTTTATTAGGAACTGGGGAGCCTACTGTGGAAAGGAGAGCCTATACAAATGGGATGGGTTCCACCTTAACCAGAATGGAACCTGACTGCTGGTGCTAAAAATTAAAAATGGGATACAGCAGTCTTTAAACTAGAACCTGGGGAAAGCCGACAAGCACTGTGGAGTGCATGGTTTGGGTTGTGGCATCTCCAAATATGTTACTTTAGAGGAAGAGTATCTTCAGACTGAGGATAAGATTTCAGGTGGAACGTGGGGGAGCACAGATAATGATTTCAGAGTGCCTATTTCAGTTACCTATAATGTGCCCATTAAGAATAATAATAAAAAGAATACATTTAAGCATCTATATGCTAATGCTAGAAATCTAAAAAGTAAGATGGGCGCGCAGGACTTGGTGGTCTAGCAGTAAGACTCCTTGCTCAGAAAGCCAAAGGTCACAGGTTCTAATCTCCTGTACTGCTGCTGTTGTCAAGTAGGAGAGAAAAAGGCTGTACCTTTTGGCTATAGCAAAAGCTAAATGTCATAATAATAAATTCAATTTAATTCAAGTAAGATGGGAAAATTAGAGTTTATAGCGCTAAATGAAGATCTAGACATTATAGGCATCACAGAGACCTGGTTGTATGAGGATAACCAATGGGACACTGGAATACCAGGATACAAGATATATCGAAAGGACAGAGGAGATCGTGTTGGTGGTGGGGTGGCTCTGTATGTTAAGGACAGCATTGAGGCAAGTAGAATAAAATTTTCACAGGATGCAAACTATTCCCTCGAAGCCCTATGTACTGAAATTCCAGGTATCAAGAAGAAGAGTATAGCAGTGGGGCTATACTGTCGCCCCCCTGACCAGAATAGAGAGACTGATTATGTAATGCTAACAGAGATTAAACAGGCTACTAAAACTGGGAATGTAATAATAATGGGTGACTTCAACTACCCCAATACTGACTGGGTGAATGTCTCCTTCGGGCGGGATGTGGAGGTAAAATTTCTGGATGCCATACATGACTGCTTTTTAGAGCAATTGGTTCTGGAACCAATAGGGGAGGAGCTACTTTATATCTAGTCCTAAGTGGCATGCAGGAACTAATGCAAGGAGTAACTGGTGGCCAAGCCACTAGGCAATAGCGATCATAATATAATCAAATTTGACATAGTTGCTGGAGGGAGAAAGTTAAATAAATGTACAGCACTGGCTTTTAACTTTAAAAGGGAGACTATGCCAAAATGAGGAAGCTAGTTAGAAAGAAACTAAAAGGCACAGTTGAAAGGACTACATGTTTGCAAGAGGCATGGAGGCTGTTGAAAAGCACCATCTTAGAAGCCCAGATTACATGCATCTAGGGCTGAAGCGGCAACAGCTTTTACCACGCCACGATTCCATTCCGCCATTTCGGAATTGCCCACGCCACACCACGGCTTTTCTGCTGACATTCTGTTAATTCTGCCGGCATTCTGCAAATTTGGAAACTATTGGAAAACTTGCAGAATTGTCGGAAACTGTTGGAAAACCGCTGTTCCGCTATTTTGTGGCACTGGCGGAATGGCGGAAGTAGTGAAAATGGCATGTTTCCACTATTTGTGAAGCCTGTGGAAGTAGCAGAATGAAATTAGTGGAACTGCGGAAGTAGCGGAATGAAACTAGCAGAATGAAAGTCTCTGCTATGCCATACCACTAATTGCGGAAACGCTGTTTCCAGTGGAAATAGCTACTGCTGCGACTTTCCGCTACAGCCCTACATGCATCCCACAAGTTTAAAAAGGTAGCATCATCATCATAAATTTTATTGTTTTAGCAAAAGCTGTAACAATTCATCAAAGTACAAATCCCAGCGGACAATAAACACTAAAAAGTTATTACATCATTACAAAATATAAAGCAAAAGATATAAACTCTAACACAGAAAATAAGAATAAAAAAACTTGAAGCCCTCATTAGGATATTTGTAACCTATTCTCGTGATCTGTTGAACTTATTGACATTGGACTAAGCCAAGATCTTATCATCGTCATAAGGTCATTTCAATTAACCTAGTGTCATAATCCCTTATTTGTCCGTGAACATCTATCTGATGTCAAGCAAAGTTAGCTAAACTGATTGCATTTTGATCCAAAGAACATAGGCACAAAATTTGGCCACCAATTTAGAAACATCAAAATTCTGAATGCTCAAAAGCTTCAATAAAGAGTCTTCTTGTGACATTGCAATACACTTCCTATTAAGAGCACCCAAGAATGACATGCGAGCTCCAGCATAAGTAGGACATACAAAAATTATGTGGAATCTATCTTCTACTGCCTGTTCATTGCAGCTCTGGCAAAACCATAATTCCCTAGGAGTACCATTATATCTGCCCTCAAGCACTGCAGATGGGAAAACATTGAGGCAAAATAATGTTAAAGCCTGCTTAAGGTGCCAATCTTCCAATTGTAATAAATAATTTGGCTGGTTAGGCATTAATTTAATTTGATAATATCCAGGTGAATTCTTCTTATAATCAGTGTTATTGCCCCCTTAGGTCCCAAGGGAAGGAAAGATTCCTTGGAGAAACCTAATTTTTTTACCTAATTTTCGACCAACTGAGCCCAAGGATTAAATAATTCTTTTCCCCAGGCTAGCCTGAAGAGAGAATTCACTTCTGGAGGAAATAGCACTGATTTTATCCAGAATTTGATTAGACATGATAAAGCTCGGGACCTTAGAGTAAATGACATGTTCACTGCCCTTTGGAGAGTCTGCAGAGTTCCATTTGGAACACCAAAAATTACTCTGAGAAAAATATTTTGCGCTGTCTCCATATTATTTAAATACTGCAGTCCCCAGACAGGAATTGCGAATAAAAATTATGTCACTGCCTTAGCCTGAAAAAAGCACAGTGCAGGACCCACTAATCTACCCCATGGGAAAAAAAGAGACCCTGGATCATATTTGAAGTTTTCTGCATAAGGCCAGTTTCATCATCAAAAGGATGTTTCCAACTTGCTGTAGCTGCAAATAATACCCCTAGATATTTATAATTTCGTACTTGTTCGACCTCCTGCTTTCCCATAAACCAACCATGATTTTTCTTGTTCTTACTGCCAACCAGCACCTTAGTCTTGGAATAGTTTATAGTTAAATTCTCCTGTAGGCAGTAGCGATTAAATCTCTCCATGCCTCTATGCAAACCAACTTGAGTACTGGAAATTAAAACAGTATCATCTGCATATAACAGGATACGTATATGCCTATCTCCTAAAGAGGGGGGATGAAGCCCTTCCGTATCCATAACATTTATGACATTGTTTAAGTAGAAATTGAAAAGGGCTGGTGCCAGAATACAGCCCTGCCGTACATCACGTAGCACACAAATCTCGCTTGTGAGTTGGTGTTTCCTATTGTACCTAATCTGGAGGATATTATTTCAGTGTAATTTAATCAACAAATATAACAGCCTTGAATCAATTGAGGTGTTACTTAGCTTATACCACAATCTTTCTCTATTTATCAAATCAAAACCTGAGGATAAGTCTATAAAGCACTAAAGCTCAGAATTACTCAGACCCTGCACATACTTGGCTATTAAATGATTCAGTATAAAGGCATGGTCTACTGTCGATTGACCCTCTTGGAACCCCGCTTGCTCCGGTTCCAAAATATTATTTTCCTTCTGGAGTTTTATAAGAAGGAATTTTGCATAGAGCTTTCCAATCACGGACAGAAGACTAATTGGTCTATAGTTTTGCAGAAGTTGAGAGTCTCCCTTGTGGCTAAATATTTACCATTGTGGCTAAATGGAGATGCAAAGGAGACTATTAGAGCCAAAAAGCCATCCTTTAAGAAATGGAAAGCTAGCCTCAATCAGGAAAATACAAAGGAGCATAAACACTGGCAACGTAACTGTTAGGTGCTAAGAAGGCAGGTCACGAAAGAATTTGAAGGAGACTTGCTAAAGAGGCAAAAATGAACAATAAAGCCTTTTTCAAGTATATCAGAGGCAAGAAGCCTGCTAGGGAGTCAGTTGGGCCATTAGATGACCAGGGAGTAAAAGGGGCACTCAGGGAAGATAAGGACATTGCAGAGAAGCTAAATGAGTTCTTTGCTTCAGTCTTCACTGTGAAGGATGTTGGGGAAATACCCACACTGGAACCCTACCTTGTAGATGATGAATTGGATGAACTGTCACAAATCAGCATGACTCTGGAGGAGGTTCTAGAGCAAATTGACACGCTTAATACGAACAAATCACCAGGGCCAGATGGTATTCACCCCAGAGTTCTGAAGGAACTCATTGCAAACCTACTAGTAGTAATTTGTAACCTAATGTTGGCATCTGGCACTGTACCTGAGGACTGGAGGGTGGCAAATGTAACCCCAATATTTAAAAAGGGATCCAGAGGTGCTCCTGGAAACTACAGACTGGTAAGCTTGGCATCTGTGATGGGCAAAATGGTGGAAAAATATCATTAAGAACAGAATCACTGGGCATATTGATAAACATGGTTTAATGGCAAAGAGTCAGCATGGATTTAGCAAAGGGAAGTCATGCCTCACTAATCTCTTGGAATTCTTTGAGGGCGTAAACAAGCATGTGGACAGGGGAGACCCAGCAGATATAGTGTACCTGGATTTCCAGAAAGCTTTTGATAAGGTCCCACATAAACGACTCTTGAGAAAATTAAAAAGTCATGGGATAGGAGGTAGTGTTTTGCTATGGATTGGTAACTGGTTAAAGGATAGGAAGCAAAGAGTGGGACTAAATGGCCAGTTTTCACAATGGAGGGATGTAAAAAGTGGTGTGCCCCAAGGATCTGTACTGGGACCAGTTCTTTTCAATGTATTCATTAATGATCTGGAAAAGGGTGTTAAGAGTGAGGTGATCAAATTTGCAGATGACACCAAGTTATTCAGAGTAGTCAGAACACGAGCAGACTGTGAGGAGCTGCAGCAAGATCTTACAAGACTGGGTGCCTGGGCATCTAAATGGCAGATGAGATTTAATGTGGACAAGTGCAAAGTGATGCACATTGGGAAAAATAATCCAAATTATGAGTACACAATGCTGGGTACTAAGCTAGGAGTTACCACTCAGGAAAAGGATCTGGGAGTGATTGTGGATAATACACTGAAATCCTCAGCCCAGTGTGCCGCAGCGGTCAAAAAAGCAAATAGAATGTTAGGAATTATTCGCAAGGGAATAGAGAATAAAACTGAGGATGTCATAATGCCTCTATACAAATCAATGGTGCGACCACACCTTGAATATTGTGTGCAGTTCTGGTCGCCCCATCTCAAAAAAGACATAGCGGAACTAGAAAAGGTACAGAGAAGGGCAACAAAAATGATCCAGGGTATGGAACAGCACCCGTATGAGGAGAGGCTTGATAGGTTGGGGCTCTTCAGCTTGGAAAAGAGATGGCTGAGAGGAGATATGATAGAGGTCTATAAAATCATGAGTGGTGTGGAACTTGTAAACAGGGAACGGTTATTTACCCTCTCAACTAGTACTAAAACTAGGGGACACGCCATGAAACTCACAGGTGGCACAGTAAAAACAAACAAAAGAAAGTATTTTTTCACTCCGCGTACAATTAGGTTGTGGAATTTACTGTCAGAGAAGGTGGTAAGGGCCAGCAGTATAGCTGAGTTTAAAAGAGGTTTGGACAAGTTTCTGGAAGATAGGTCCATTAGCAGCTATTAGCCAGATAGGATTGGGGAACAAAACCCTTTACTGTCGGGAGCCTGGGGACGACCCACAGGGAATAGACAGTATGGTGACCTGTTGGGTGCTTCTCCCAGGCCCCTGTGATTGGCCACTGTCCGAGACAGGATGCTGGGCTCGATGGACCATTGGTCTGACCCAGTATGGCACTTCTTATGTTATTATGTTCTTATCCTAGGTTGTAAGCCTTCTGGAGTCAGAGACCTGCCTCTAGTCAGAACTGTTTGGCACCAGGCACATTGCTATTGCTATATAAATAAGTGAATTAAATAAGTAAATATTAGCACAGTAATGAGAAACCCATTTAGAGTCCAGCCTTTCTGAACCCATTATTAGAGACATTCACTTGGGCTGATTATTTGGAGGGGTAAAAAAGTTGTATCCACAGAATTCTCTGCATTATCTTTGCCACTGACATAGAGTAAATGCATTTAAACTTTTCAACCTCTCTACATGCCGTGCTGGTTGAACACCGCTTGTCTTTTCCACTCACTGAATTCATTACATTCATCAAATGAAACCTCTTCTGAGATTTGAGAAAAACTCAACCAGTGTGTTTTTCTCAGAGGATTAGTTTTGGGGCATGGAGCTCAAGACATAGCTATAGTAAAGACAGGTGGTGGCGATGCACTGGAGTCTACCGAGCTTCAGGGGCGGGGGGCACACTCCCAGGTGCAACTGCATCCCCTGCAGCTAGGATAGGTGTCAGGGGAACCCATTCAATTTTCTGCACCAGGGCCCCTTCCAACCTAGCTGGAAGTTTGATGTCTTCCAAGTATGTCTTTAATTACCAGTCTCCCTTCACTTGGGCATATTCCATGTGATTTTGTTCTATGATACAGGGTGTTTTTAAATGAGTACGGCTGTGTGTGTGTGTGTGTGTGTGTGTGTGTCCGTTACTGCTGAGTGCCCAGCTTCAGACACAGTCATTCAGGTGGCGTGTGTGGGGAAGGAGTCTAATAGGTGGCTCCCAGAATAGCTACCGTGGAAGTCACCTCACACACACCCTGTCATGGACCATGGGGGAGTGGGAAGCGCACCAGGCTGGCCTTTGAAATTGACGTGACCCAGGCATGAGTGTTGGGGAACCAGGCTCGCCGGCACTCATGACCAGTTCCTGTGACTTGCAAAGGCCATGTCCCCTGCCCACAGTGCCTATGAATGGTGGACCTGTATGTTGGCGTGGGGGGCTCCCCCAGTTCTTATGAGCTGGGCATGTGTGGGTGTCCATCGCCACATACTTTATTGGCTTGCTTTACTTTACATGACTCACATGACATGAGACATACTTTACATAACTCACTCTGTATTTCTCAGCAGTGCGCTGAGTAGCCATGAGTGGGTGCTGCGTGGCTCATGGGAGTGAGCATCCCCCCACACCACCTTCAGACATGTGGTCGGATGAGTGGCTCCTGGGTCAGGGACGTGCCTTTCATTTTCGTTACTAAAATAATGAAAATGAATGATCCTTCTTTCATTTTCATTATTCATTAACAAAAACAAAAGAATAACAGAGATTTTTTAATTGTTTAAATTTCAGATGTACACTTGTTCTTTTTCATTCAGTTTGTATGAAATTTGGAGAGATTGTACCCCTCCCAAAAGACACTATCTCTGCCAAATTTCAGAAAGATTAGATAAAGGGTCCTGATTTTATAAGCAATTGAATATTGTTATCTTTACAGAAGAGGGGTGTGTGTTTCTGACTGTAGTTTCTTGATTTTACATCCAATTTTGATGAAGCTAAGGAAGGGTGTACCCATCTCTAAGGTTATTGTCACTGCCAATTTTTAGAAAGATTGGATAAAGGGACGTTATGTTATAAGCATTGACTTTCACATGCATTTATGGCTCTAACATCTTTATGTTCCATCCAGTTTGGATGGAATTTAGAGATATTGAACCCTGCATCCAAGGGAACATACCTGCCAAATGTCAGGAAAAAATGGATAAAGGGTCCCTATTTTATAGGCAATTGAACTTTTGTGAAGTTTAGTAACAGAAGTTGTGCAAATACTAGTCCTGAATATTTGGGGACAAAAATGAAAATTTCAGGACATAACTGGGACATCAGACAGGAAGGCAAAGGGGACAGGGGTGGAATCAGCCCATCAATCAAGTGACATGACTGACACATCCAGACTGGCCAATTGGCATCCCAAACACATCCTGCAGCACTGTGACAGAGGACATATGAGAATTCCTTATTAGCTCTTTCCTAAGCAGATGCTTCCAACTTCCCAGTAACAAGCAGGGGGCTTGGGGTGTGCACAGCACAGAATGAGGGTGCATGACTGACATCTCTGCTGGTCAACTGACATCACAAAGCCATATTGTACCACTGTGACAAACTTAGAGAATCCTTTTGTTAAAATCACGAACCTTATATTGCTTATAAAATTCAGTTTTTCTGAAATTTGGAAGTGATGATCCCTTGGGCGAGGGGAATAACCTGTCCTAATTTCATCCAAAGTGGATGGAAAACAACAACTTTACAACTGGAAATGTTTGTGGAAACCATGAAATTATTAAATAATATTAAATTATTAAAATGCTTATAAAATCATGACCCTTTATACAATCTTTATGAAATTTGGCAGGGATTCTCCCTTGCCTGAGGGGTACAACAGTGTCCAAATATCATCCACATTAGAAAAAAAATAAAGATGTTACAGTTGGAAATGTGTGTGCAAACCATGAAAACTGATTTGCCTATAGAACTGGGACCCTTTATCCAATCTTTTGGTGTTTTCAAATGTGATGGTGCTATGCATTGCCACGATTTGATCCTGCCTGGGGTGAGAGCTCTCACCCTAGGCAGGATCTGGCCCAGCTGCCAAACAGACATGCTGGTGGCCCTGTTTGGGGAGGAGCTAGGGAGAGGGAGGGGTGATGTGCAGATGTGATCTGCACCCTGACGGGTGAACATGGCAGCCTATAAGGCCACCAAGATAGTCCAGAAAAACCTCAACCCTGGACCAGAATTAGGTAGAGTGGGCCATCACACGATGGCCCTCTCTACCTTGGCCCGGAGATGGCTCCCCTGGACCGTGACAGGGCTTACCTGTGCTGTGAGCTGGCATGGGCTAAATCCTGCCATGGTCTGGGTAGCACCTTGATCCTGCCTGCAGTAACATCTGGTGCGTGGGATCAAATGTAACACCAACACCAGTGGCCATGCGGAGTGAAGCATGGCCACCTGTGGTGGTGTGACATGCAAAAACAATCTTTATAAAATTTGGCAGGGATGCTTTCCTGGGTGAGGGGTATAATCTGTCCACATTTCATGCAAATCGGATGAAAAATGAAGAGGTTACAGCCAGAAATGCATTTTCCATTTAAACCAATGCAAAACAAAAAAGTAAAAATGAAAATGAAAGAAAACAACAAAAATAGAAACAAAAACAAATATTTAATAATGAAAATGAAAGGAAGAACAAAAAAAAAAAATATTCTATCTATTCTATCTATCTAGCCACCTATCCTGGGTGGCTATGCATGATAGTATCTCGTTTAAAAACACCCACACATGGACTCCGGGAGTACAGTGAGAGGAGAATACACACTTACCTTCAGATTCCCAACCATCTTCTTCTTCTGTAGATAGAAAGAAATTGGATGACATCCTAGTTTGGCTGTAGTCAATATGGGTTTTGCTATTGACTTCAACCAAGCTGGTATTGCACTTTTTAGAGCTACACATATTGCATAGACTGTACAATCAGCAAACCTAGTTGTCATCCTTTGAAACTAGCACTCGAGGTGAACAAGGCTGCCTTTTGATAAAGATCTATTGTTTTATAGTATTTTTATATTGTGAAGTGCACTGAACACCATTTGGTGGTGGTGGTGGGGCTATACATTTATTTATTACCATCATCATCTCAGGAACATTCTCAAACCAAGGTTAACTATAATATATAGGGATCAGATGTGACAACAAGTGATTGAATGGGAAAGTCAGCATGTGTCTTTGATAGTTTTGGACAGTGAAAACAAAAATGGAGATATGCTTTAAGGAGTGGCTTCTTTATGATATATGGAAAATCCAATTTCTTTTCCACCAAAGGTATTGTTCTCATTTGCTTTTATCTTGAGGAATGTCAAGTCTTGAGTTTTCTACTGGGGACTTCTTGACAGTTTAAATACATATTGAGAACTTTCTCAGCCTTCATTTGAAAACGTAGACCTTTTGAATCCTTAACAAAGAGATAGCTTTTGTCATCAGCTTTGGGTGAGGCCACATGAATGTTGAGGGCCTAATCCCTGCATGGCCCTGTGGCAGGCAATCATCATGACCACACTGCAGGGCAAGCACAGGGAGGTGTCCAGACATTTGCAGAGAGGCCAGGTGGGCTGGTCCCTGTCAGAGCCACTGCCATGGCCAGGGTGAATGCCTGACCCAGACCCACCTTCCACCCCCAGTCGGACCAAAATCCTGCCCGTGACTATATTGTGACAGTGCATAATGGGTGCCATCACCTGCCACTCACAGCCCTGCTGCACAGCTTGCTGTTTAGTGGGTAGAAGGAGCCTGGCCATATGGGTTGCCCTGCCCTGGGCAGCCTTGACCTCCATGTCGTGTCCTCGGAAAAATTTGGAGGATGCATCACATAGTAGGCAGCTGTTCTCCCCACCCTAGTGTGGTGGGGGGTGGAACATCTAGCTGCATCACATGGCCCAGCTGCCCAGGGAGGGGTAAGGCTACCCGAGGCATGGTAGCCTCCCCTCCCTGTCTCATCTGGCTGCACCCTTGATATCTCATGAATAATTTAGTCAAGACCTGTATTTCTACTGTACTTAAATAACCCATGTGGATGTGTCAGCTATATTGGAACATAAGTATATGCCACTATATAGTTTCCTTTTTCCTCTCAATATGTCCACTTAGGAGATTCCTAATGCAGCCTCATTATTCTGAATTTAAAGGCTTAGCTGACATCACTTCTGAAATTAAATTAAACTTTACTGCAGCAAGATGAACAAGCAGAAAAGGAACAGACTATTTGCCTTGCAGCAACTCCCACATATTCACAACACAACCCATCCATCTTTAAAAAATATAATAAAACAAGAGTATCTGGTGAGAAACTCAACATGTAGTCACTTGAAAGGCCGGATTTGGGTAAATAAGCTTCTCTTTTTAAAAAATGATCTAATCGCCTTTTAATTGAATTGTTGTTATACACATCTGATGAGTGAAGAAAGGAACTACTATTGGGGATCATGTCCTTTTAAATTAATTGATGCCATTTTACTGACAGCTAAAGATCTAACAGGAGGTTTTTACAGTAACCCCTGCCATAACTAATCCTACATTTCCCAAAATGACAGAGTCTGATTGTCTTTTACATACACTACAAACACAGGCACTGTAGTGTCTACTCTGTGCTTTATCCATTTCTCCAGTTAATTAGAGCTGAAATGAAGACTAAAATGAAAAGAAAAAAGTGTAAACCCACTGAATATAATAATAAAATATTTATTGTTTAACCATTGGTTATAACATCATTTACCAGCAATACAAACAGTACCCGTGCCTATACAAACAGCCATAAGACATTATATATTATAATATTCACTCAACTAAATAAAAATAATCTATACACTTTCCCCTAGCTCTTCTTCGGAGCTTAAGTGCGGGAGACTTTTGGCCCCTGAGAGAAATAGACTCAAGGTGGCAGTCCAATGGTGTATTCAAAGAGCACCTTACAACCAGATTCGAGGAAAGACCGGCCTATGTCATACGGTTGGAGGGAGTACCATTTCTCCCCTTGTTATCACTTCTAAAGAGACCTCTTGACCTTTGGATCCCCGATCCAGCCCGTTTCACATTACGCAATACCCGGTCCCCAAAGCATAAGCCTGTGATTCCAACATATTTCCAAAACGTATCTAAATAATTGGCCCAGCTGTTTAAGAATAGACACTCGTATAACCAACACTGCCCTGGCAAAATCTGCCACAGCTCTAGTGACTACATTGTCGTTAGGGCTCAATAACCTCCGCATGACCCAGACATTTGCCCTAGATTGGAGATCCCTTAAGATTTCCCCCAAGAAATTTATCCAGGGTCCCATCAGCTCAGGGCAATTCAACAGAATATGCTTCACAATGTCAATTTCCCCCTGCTCACATAGTTGGCAGACCCTTTGGGTTTTAGGGATACCCTTATATCTCCCTTCCAAAAGCGCTGAGGGGAATGAATTGCATCGCAAACTTGTGAATGCCATGCGTCTGTCTGGGTCAGTCCATGAAAAAAGATAATATGGACTCATCGCTTGGGGCTGATAAATCTCAATTTCCGGGGTAACTTGTTGCGAACTCAGTCGTGAGTGTTCCATCTGCCTAGCTTGATCTTGCAGTCTCTGGTAAGCTAGGCTCTTAAAGGCCTTAGGCCCGATTCTTCCTAGAGACCCCACCTCCAATCCCAATCATTGAATTTCCAGTTTGGCCTGTGCGGTCCATGGATCCAACAGCCCGTTCCCCAGGACTGCGCTTATTAAGAATTTGTCAGTCCTCGGGCCAGTCATTATCTTAACCCAGTAGTTTATCACCTGACGTTTTATTAGGGTTCCCACTGGGACTGAGGCTGTCTCTAACCAGGAGACCACTTGGGGGGAGCTTCTCGGGATACCTAAAACTGAGGCCAAGAAGCCATTTTGGATCTCTTCTAATTTATCAATATAAGTTAGGCCCCAAACTAAGGCGGCATACTAGGCCTGAGTCACTACCTTCGATCTCAACAAGGCAATTGCAGTGGCTATCACACGCCCTCCTTGGCCAAAATAAAATTTCAAAATAGCTGCTGTCGCCTTCCTTGCCTGAATTTTAACTTGTGCAAGATGTTTTTTCCAAGATGTTGTTTCAGCAAAGATAACCCCAAGATATTTAAAGTGGGGTACTTGTTCTATAACCTTTCCCTTAATCATTCATCTCCGGGGGTTTCCCTTTTCCCCTTTCCCAGCCACCAAGATCTTTGATTTAGGATAATTTATAGTCAATAGTTCCCTGTTACAATAGCTCTCAAACAATTTGAGTTGCCTCTTCAGGCCAATGGGCGTTTGTGATATCAACACTGCATCATCGGTGTAAAACATAATTGGGAGACATCTTTGAACCACCAGAGGAGCATGGGTGTCTTTAGTATTTAGGAACTGGATCGCATCATTCATATATAAGTTGAATAATGTCAGAGCCAGCTGGCACCCCTCTCTGCACCGGGATTGGCTCAGACAAGGTCCCTCTATTATCCAATCTCACTCTCAATGAGTTATCCCGATGTAACTGGATAATCAAAAACAAAAGTTTAGGCTCCATGTCTAGGTCTCTCAGTTTCACCCATAATCATTCTCTACTAATGGAGTCAAACGCCTTCTCCAAATGCATGAATTCCAAATACAGGCGACCCTTCCGGGTCGTATACTTCTGGATCAGAGAGGCTAATAATAGTATATGGTCCACCATTGCCCTCCCAGTACACAGAAGCCAGCTTGCTCCGGCGCTATCTGGTCTGTTTCTTCTACCCAAGCACTCACTTTCTCTAATAGGAACCGGGTATAAAGTTTCCCTATTATACTTAATAGGCTGATCGGCTGGTAATTTTCTGGTAAACTAGGATCCCCCTTTTTAAAAATTGGCACTAAGGTACTTTGCAGCCAGGATCCAGGTACCACTCCAGTTGTATTTATTTCAGAGAAAAGGTGGGCCAAGAGATCAGCCCACCAATCGGGGTTTGTTTTTAGTAGCTCTGGAGTAATACCATCAGGCCCCGGTGCCTTCCCCGACTTCTGGGCCAGAATAAGCGCCTTAACCTCCTCTGGGGTTACTGGGGACCAGAGATCAAACCTATTGCAAGGCTCCATTCTGATACTATTATTGACCACTGGTACTGTGAATAAGGTGCTGTAGAAAAGGACCCAAGCCTGGGGAAAAACTAGTGGGTTTGTTTTGAGCTTCCGTCCTCTGCTCAAATAACGTATTAAGGACCAGAATCTAACTGAGTCTAACTCTTCACTGCCCTGTGTAGGGCCTGCCATTGGGCCTTACTATACGCTAGCCTACTACATTTGAGTATATCCCTATAGTGCCTCCTTGAAGCATGTACTTGTTCTCAGAGATAAGCTGTTGGTCTTTCCCTCAATTCCTTCACCAAGCCCCTTAACAAGGATCTAGCACTCCTACAGACCCCATCAAACCAGCGGGGAATTCCTGCTCGTCTGACACGAGTCTTTTGATCAGGGACTTCCCGAAAAATCAGGGGAGACACCAGTCGCAAAAGACTTTCATATCTATGCAGGTTATCTGCCTTACCCCTCCCAGGCGGCTCGAGTAGTTCCTTGACTGCCTGCTGCTTAATTAATGTGTTAAAGGCTTCAGCCATCTCCCTTGGTCGCCTCCTGACCCGACAAATTCCTTCCTCCTGAGTTCCTCTTTTTAAATCTATTTACAAACATTTGCTTTCCCCCCTTCCCTACCTGCTCCAAAATCAGCAGGATCGGCAAATGGGAAGTATCTACTCTCTCTACCACCTCCATCCGCTGGATGGCCCCCAAACTAGTACTAAGTGTCAAGAAATAATCTACCACGCTTGACCCATTTGGCGCATGTAGAGTAAAGTTTCCCTCCCTGTCACCTGACCCTCTCCATTTACCACCCTGAGATCAAAAACCAACATCAGGTTTTCCATCCACTCCTTTGTGGGGCTCACAAACTCATCTTTCGAGGTTCGTGGAGGGAACAATAAATCAACTCCATCACTTTCCAATTGAATTGGGTCCCCACCATTTCCCCTATTCCCCAAGTGCACGTTAAAGTCTTCCACCAAATAGAGGGGAGCCTCCAGAAATTCACATTGGGCCTCCGTCAATATGGCCGATATTTCTGCCCAAATCTCTGTCGAGTAATAACTAGATCCCAATGGTGGCACATAGACATTCCCTAATAAGAGCTTCTCCCCACCTGGCATTGAGCAAATATATAATGCAAAATTTGATTTGTATGTAACAATTTCTTTAATTTGGATATATAAATCTTTAGCCACCAATAAAATCAACCCCCCACTGGGCCTACCTCCTACTAGCGAGGGAATGGCCCCTAGGCTAAAGGTCTGATAGCCACTTAAATAAGCATCACTAGTATTCCCAACTACCCACGACTCCTGAAGCAGGATTACATCAAATTGCCCAAGAAATAACAAAAAATCAAAATCCACACATCTTGCCCTCCAACCTGCTATATTCCAAGACAGGATGGAGAGTTTATCCCGGTCATCATTTCCTAGTCAATCGGCCTTGAGGGGAAGCCGGGCATCTAACAGTTGTTCTGTTTCGGTCTTACTGGGGCTTGAGATTGCCAACGAGGCACTTATTATGGAGTTCTGCCGTTGGAGCTGATCTTGCTCCTGGAAGACATCCGCCCCTTGGAGGGAGGTCCTTCCCTGCTCCCGAACAGTAGGGGAATCCAGGGTGTTAGCTGTCATTGGCTCCTGAACACTATCCCAGGGGCCTGGGCCCCCCCCATGGATTGAGGGCTGACCTCCCCTCATCCTGTAACTTCCTCCTCGATCCCCCTCCTTATACTCCCCATGGATTGGGGAGAACGGGATATTTCCCTCCGGTCTCTTGGTGCTAGCTCTCCTTATGCTGGGTTCTCCTTGGCTTATAGATCCTGCTACTAGGGATGGGGCCCCTCTTTGTATGGATACTTTATTACTCCCGTCCCCTAGATTATATTCCCTATCCATGTACTTAAGCGACCCCAATTGCCTCTGAACTAGTTCCAACCTCTCAATTAACTTAGTTGAGGTCACCAAAAAAGGCTGTGCCCCCACTAAGTAAGAGTCCCTTGAGACTTGGATCCTAAGTCTGGCTTTTCCTCTCTCACAATTTCCACCTCCATACTGAAGGAAACTTGCACTACACTACCCTGCTGGCCCAAAGTCCTAGGGGTGGTTTCCAAGAACTCCCTTCCATCCTGCTTCTTCTTGATGTTATTTACTGGTTTAGACCGCTCGGAGATTTGCTCCCTTGAAAAACCACCTCCTAGCTGTGACTCCCCCTGTTTTGCAAGCAATTTCATACTCTCTCTGTGGCTGAAACACTTGTGATACAAAATCTCCCCTTCTTTCTAAAGATACTCGCTGGACTAATTTCTCCTTTTCCTTCAGGAGCTTCCTTCCAGCTCCCAATTACCTCCCCCAATTCCTGCCACTCAATCGTTAACCCTATTCATAGCTTCTTGGAGGTTAGTGATCCTTGTCAAAACAAAATTCAAAGTATCTGCCGTCAGCAGGAGGTGCACTCTTTTGCATGCGACCCTTCAGCGCACACCTATGGTGCCGCCGTAGACTGACCAGTCTCTTTTATTTCTTTACAGGTCCCGGCTCCACCTCCTTGTCAGCTCCGAGCTCCCAGACACCACAGCTGACAGGTAAAGATGATTGCATGCTGCTGCCTCGTTCCCACTCTCCCCAAACAGTCTCAGGCTCCCGGCCAAACCCACTGAATTTACATACCCAAATAAAAAATAGTAAGTCAGATGATAACTGCTATATGTTTCTGGTCTGTCAGGTATTTATTTTCAGTTATTTCAAGTTGGCTTTGGTCTTTTTTACACAAGATGGGCCCATGCATGCCCACACAGAACTGCTGTGTGAACATGCATGGGCACCACCTGTGTGACCACTGCAGCGGGTGGGTGGGGGTGCTCCTGTGGTACGCCCACCTCCACCCATAGCCCACACATAATTGGCTGGAATGGTGATTGCTCCATGAGTGGAGGTGGGTGAAGGTTGGTGGAGATGGGTGTGCACCTGTGTGCTGTGCCCCCCCCTCCGCCCCTGTACTGGTGCGTACACCATCCCCACCCCCATGACTGCAGCTCATTTAAAAAGGGCCTTAAGTCTGTTCAGTTACTTTGGGGTTGTTGGGTTTTTGGGTCATTTTGGTATTTTCATCTGAATAACCAAAAAGGAATACCTGAAACAGCAGATGTGCATATACCCACATTGGTTGTGGATATTAATTAGATATTTGGAGTGCTATCCAAAAATGCACATGTCACCTGTGAATAATAAATCTTCTACCCTTTGCAGCTCTATTTTTAATAGTAGCATTAGACTTTTTTTATATATACGAGGAGTGGGGAGGTAAGAGATTAACGAGTTGAGGAATTCATCTATTTTCCCTTCAATGGACTTGATCCCAAAAGCCTGCGTGCATGGCTTGCATACAGTTTGCATGTGGGCCATAGTCCTGATTGCACATGTGCGTGTATAGTCCGCACAGGGTTGCACATGAGATGTACACTATAGTAGGTGTTATGGATGACGTGGTAGTGTTGGTGAGAGGCAATGGGTTCCTATTAGGGCTGTACCAAATAGTACTCCCAGGTACCTGGACCAATTTCCGAATTTCCAGGTACTCAGTCTGGGTACTCGGCAGTACTTCGGAACTTTTTCAGAGATCCGGAATTCAGAACTCAGAATTTCTAGACCTCAGAAATACTCAGAACTTTGGAACAGTAGTGTACCCACAGCATGGCCCACTATCAGCAGTGAGTGCATCCACTTTAAAATCATTATGCCAACCAAGCAGAAAAGCAGGCTAGCAAAAGTGGGACATTCGCTCAAGAAGAATACAACTCCACAAAACAGTGCAACTGCGTGTAGAAATCCCACCAAAAGTCAGCCAGCCCAGCAGACAGAATTATGACACCGACAAGAAAGAAACCAGACATTCATTCATTCATTCATTCATTCACACACACACACACACTCTCTTATTTTTAAAATAAGTCCAAACTCCGAACTTCCGAACAGAGTTTGGAAATTCAAACTCCATTGAACTGAATAGAATATTATCTTTTAGGGATGGGCGAACAGAGCTGAGTTTGGAAATTCGGTTCGGTTTGAAAATTGGGTTCGGTTCGGAAGTTTGATTCGGTCGACCGAACTGGTCGAGTTCGGTCTGAATTCCGAACTTCCAAACCGCGTTCGCTCATCCCTTTGTGGCACCCAATTATTTATTTTTTTAAAGCATGGCATGGTGGAAAACATAGCCCACACCCCCCAGCATTGGCCCTATGGATAGGACAGGCCAAACCATTCTATACTATACCAGGTCAGGCACCCTTCCCTCCCTTCCTCCCTCCCCCCCACAGCTGATTACTTACAGATCAGCAGTGAAGCACACAGCCAAATTTACCAAAGACAATGGAAAATGACTGTGCAGCCACTTTTATTGTGCCCTGTAAGCCAATCAAAACTTGCCATCTGCCTTGCCATCACTCAACTATCCTCTCCCAATCAAATATGGCACTAAGTTTCATTTCCAGAAGTTCAACTCCAGTCACGAGCACTCTTACTTCCTAAGTACTTTGGTACTTCGGAACCCGGAAATTCCAAACCAAACCAAAGGCCAGACTCTTCAGTAAATTCCGAAGTTTTCCAAGGACCGAGTTCCAGCACTAGTTCCTATGGAGCACGGCTTGGGGAGTAGCTCAGTGATGAGGCCAGACTACTAGTTTGCAATGCAAACTTTATTGGCTTCCATCCAGAAGGGCACTGGTTACACTCTGGAACATCGAGTTTGGCCAGTAGCAAAAAGGTGTAGGGCTGAAACTCACCCTTGCATTTCTTGCAAATTTCAGCGAGAATTGGCTTCTCACCAAGGTTTGCGAGAATGAGAACAAATCGAGAATTGAGGACGTAACCAAGCCAAGCATGTGCACCTGAGACCTCACATCTTCAAAATGTTACACTCCTTGTATCTCCCTCTGTTCTGTTTCCCTTCCTTCATCTCCCCCCTCCCCCCGGGTCTCTCAGATTGTAAGCCCTAGAGAAGGGACCGTGTCTATTCCATTAAAACTAATCTGTGTGTTGTAGCCGATTTACCACCAAATCCTAAATTGTTATTTACTTGTACTTATTTTCCTCCTAAATTGATTGTACATCGTATAGAAGTAGTCCCAGTAAGATTTGAAATTTGTGTACGTCTTATGCATCAGTTTAAACAGGAAAGACTGTTGTACAGGGAGACTTTGGAAATTCAAAAACCTGATTTTCCAAATTGTATGAAGTAATGGAAGGTGGGAAGGTAGATTTCTCATTTTTCATGGTACATTCTACCACACTGCCAGCAATACAATGGGCAAAGATAGATTCCAAAATCAATCCCTTGGGAGATCATATTGGGATAGTGTGTCATACAGTTAATGAAGAATTAATCCAGCAAACAGATAAAGAAGATCTTCCTTTTGCTAATACTAGGAATAGAGCTGAATGTAATCAAAATATGACTAATCATTATGTCATGTACAACCTGGTTATACATCAGGTAACTAAGGAAAACACAGGAAGGTATGAGGCAACTATCACATATGCTCCAGAAAATATGCTTAACCCAGGAAAGATCTTTAACTGCTATTATCAGTTAATGGTATGGAAACACATTGACTTTAATTTGCAATCAAGTAAAGTTAATAATACTGATGTTTGTCCTACTCTTTTCCCTAGGGAACGGACTGGTTTGATTGCATCTCCATCAAATAAAATTCTAATCAGTGATGTTTCGTATATTCATGTCCCAGTTATATTAAATTTTTCTCAATGGAATATGGAAGAATTTAGATATTGTAAACATACCAAAATTGCCCATTTTTATTCGGTTTTATTGACTGATGAGATCGTTACTCACCAGCAATACATGTATAATAAGTATAGATTATACCAGAAATCAGCTCATAAGCCTACCAAACACAAAAGACAAAAGAAAGGTACCACAGATGTCCTCTCCTGGATGGGAGCTGGTTCAGGAGCAATTGGTACAGGTTTAGGTATATGGAATAAATGGAACATTGACACCTTACAAAAACACATAGATTTTATTGTACGGGAAGAAGCACACTCAATTTTCCAACCTACTTTTCAGGGATTGAAAGGATTAGCCAAAGAAGGAAAGTATACCGTGTACAACATGCACGAGGTTGCAAATTTATTAAATTCAACTGAAACAAAGTTAAATCAGTTGATTCAGGAAAACAATGAATTGTCTCAAAGCAGCAGCATAGGGAAGGAGATTGTGTGTAACGCATTTGAACAACACATAACACATAATTTGGCTAGAATATTGCAAAGTATTCGTAACAACCACTTGCCAGAAGTGTTCAGTGATGAACAGCTAAAAATATGGTACTGTTCTGCTTGTTTTAAGTAATCTCATTTAAGACACTTTCAAGAGGCCCAATTGTCTAATTGTTTAAGGAACTGTTATAAAATACCTCGTTCCTTGATTCAGGAGTTGAGTATTGTTACTCCTCATCCAACTATATCTCCTTGCAGAAAAGACAAGACTTGTACTTTTAATAATACCTTATGGATATCTTTTTCTGTTTCATTGCCTGTTTTCGATCCAGAAAGAAATATTTTTACTGATGTCATGGACATACACTCTTTGGGCTATCTAGACAATAAAATTCATATCGAGAAAATGAAAATTCCACAACTAATGGTGTACCACCACGAATTCGAAGCCTGAATAATCGCAAACACTGAATATTGTGTTTTGCATGGACTTAATAATATTTGTAAAGAACAGGTGTTCGAAGTGGGCACTCCGATATGTGGATGAAAGGACAATATCACCGAATATAAAAATCGTACTAGCTCATGCCCATTTCAGTTGAAGGTTTGAAACCTACCACAGCAACAAGTGGTTCCAGCAGGCAATGGCAATTATTGTGTAACAACTAACAGAACATCTTATATGCATGAAAATAAAGTTTGTATGATTACAAATCAAAAATTTTGTTTTTCTCCAACTTTACCTTTTTCATTTGGAACCACCATAACATTTCCCGTACACGATCAAGAAAAAATCTCTGTCATTGATGTTTTTCCAGATCACCAAAATTTGCTTAATAGTTTTAACAGATTTTTCCATTATATTCCTTTGATATCTTTAAATTTGCAAAACTTAATAATCAAAACGGATGTTAATTTGGTTAAAGTTAAAACTAAGGTGAAGGATGCTCGAATCAATCTAAATCATATAATTGGTGATTTAGTTGCTGCAAACCCCCAGAATGAAACAAAATTAGAAGTTTCCATAAACATAATTTTGCTATGGTTGACCATTGTGGTTATATTAGTATGGTTAACCTGCTTATCATGTAAGTGGTGGAGAGTAAATTACAAAAAAACAACTCCTCAGGTCATTATTCCTCCACCACCTCCATTACCATCACCTACCCAAACGCAAACTGTAACTATTCCATACATACCAAATGTAATTAGTATGGCACCTTATGTTGAGACCCGTCTTCCACAAGTTCAAACACAAGTTCAAGCTCAAGCATACCGTCAGGAACCAACTGCACCAGTGCCACCTCTTGCACAGGTACATGCCCCACAAGTTAGTGAGAAAAAAAAAGAAGAGTTTATGAGCAGTTAAAACCTCTTTATAATAACTGTGCGTATTGACGGGATTCAATGTGTTCACCCGTCAAAGGGGGGGATCTGTTAACAGGAATTTTGAGTTAATAGGTTCAGGCTTTTGAGGTCTGGATCATGGTTTGCATATTACCCATATTTACTCATATATTTACTCACCTATATCTACTTATGTATTTACTCACTCATATTTACTTACATATATATGCATTAATTTATTGGGAGTTATTAGCATTTATTCATTTGGAGTTTTAGTTAGAAACAGAGTTAATAAAGCTAGAGTGTATTAAAAGGCAGAACACAGCCAGATCACCTCAAGGCGGTTGGAGGTGGTGAAAGTGGGTTAGCAACAGGGAGCTGTGAAGTGAACAACAAAAAAAGAACTCTTGAGGGAAAGGGGCCTGGAATTAAAAAATAACGCTTAAAATCAACCTTTTCATGATGATGAGGCTAAAAGGCAGGAAAAGTAGCTCACCGCAAAATGTAAACATGTTTTAGCAACATTTAGGTAATGTTCCATGACAAGTTCATGGACGTGTAAAATTAATGCTTTATGATTGGTTAGTGGCATTAGATTATTATTGGAACACGTAAGTTTCCTGGGTGAATAATGGAAAAAGATCAAAGGTAATAAAAACAGTGGACCAGGTGGCAGAGGCCACTTCTACTTCACTTCGACTTCCACTTTTACTTCTTTCCTATCGTGGTCCGAATCGATCGACTCCCTATTCACTTCAGAAGCAGGTCTGCTAAAGAGTAGGTAATTATATGTAAAACTAAAACATGCACAGAACCCATAGTATCATTTATAGACCAGAACCAGACAGTGGCCCAGAATATTTTCATGCTTTGTATGCAAAATATTGGCCCATAAAATTATATGTACTCTTGTCGTGCCTATCAATCATTTCTGTCATTTTTTATGCAGGAGTAGAGTTCTCTTTGTATCTTTATTGGGTATTTCCTTCTAATAAAACAGCTGATTATTCAACAAATTTGACTCAGTCAATGTCTCTGAATTAGTGTTACCCAACAGAAAAACCCAGCAGTAATAACTAAATGAAATTCTAAAAACACAAAAATAATTAAAGCCTCCAAAATATAAAATAAGTAATCAATAATCCTGTGGGCAACAGTGTGCATGGTGTGTATGCCTAGGGATCATGAATTGTCTTATTTTATTTATTAACTTTTAAACATTCTAAATCCCCATGCCACCTGTATAAACAAATCCCAGGTCTTTTAATAGTTCACTGAATACATATTGAGTGAAGTGTTTGTTCACACACGTCAGATACAAAGGCACTGTATCTGGAACCCTGGGTTTGCAACATACCCTGATCCAAACAGAGTGGCTTACTCCAGGATAATGAAATGTGTGAATGCTGCAGGCTTTGTATTACTTTAGAAAAGGAGAAATAGTCCATGGTAACACCATTATGTGAAGAAGTTCTCAGCTAATTTGGGAGTTGGAATGCTGTGTGGAGACCCTGAAGCAAACTCATTATTACAGGTCAGTTTAAAATCAATTAAAAGTGATTAATTCCATCTTGAGTCATTCCTCTGCTGTAGACAAACTAACTTAATATTTGAAGAAACTAATAATAAACATTTGTGAGAGAGATACACTCATTAGACTTCAAGAAATGCATCTCATGTACTTCCATTGTGGCGGCATTGGTCAGCTAGTATTAGACGTTTTGATCAGATCAGCATGGGTGGGAATAAGCAATGATGAATCAGTCTCTTTTCATGAAGGCCTAGATATAGTAATGATTATTTGTAATCCTTCCTCTTATTTGCAACCCTTCCTCTTTGATGCTGTCACATCACCAGCTAGATGTACTTTTAAAGACCCTTTTTATTTTGCTTTCGGCTAATAATATTCCCAAAGCCCTTTGTGAATTCAATATCCTGGATTAAACCACAGGTAGACCTGCACTAAAGACTAAAGATTATCTTCCGTGTTTCTAGGAAGCAAGGATTTCATAATTCTTCTCTGCCAACCAGAATTATCATGGTGGCTAAATATTCTAAAAATGTTATCCAATGACTACTTGGTTTGAGGAAAGGATCCTGGATGCCCACCCACTGATTTTAGAACAGTTCAAAGAGATTATTTCCCTCTGTTGTCAGGAACTGCTACATAAAAATATTGTGGCAGATTGTAGCTGAACTTCATTTGAACTTACAGGGTTCTCTTTGTAATGTTTTGTCAGCTGAAATCTGATTGAGGTACCCACTGAAGGGAGAAGATTAAAGCAGGTGAGTATTGGAGAGGGGCAGGAATATATGGTCTGCTGTGAATTGAAGTGACACTTATTCCCTCCCTCTGCTGTTCCCTTCAAACCACCACTGGTCTTGACACAGAAATCTAGTTTGTAGTATGGTCTCATTGTGGAAAATCCATAGGGAAAATCCATGTGGCAGTTGTTGGAGTTTGGAAAAGATTTAATTTGTGACAAACGAAAAAAAGGCTGTTTAATAAAATAAAACAAACAATACTAATACTAATACTAATACTAATACTAATACTAATACTAATACTAATACTAATACTAATACATTTTATTTATATAGTGGTCCTCCACTGGATGGTGCTCAGGGTGCTTCACAACATCAGTACAATAAAATACAATAGAACACCATAAAAAATTAAAATCCATGTAATGTCCATTTAAAACAGTTTAAAAGGAGAAGGTAAATGGGGAAGAAAAATACATTAAGGGCAACCAGCAGTGGATTCTCTAAAATACCTGGAGAATAAAGATGACTTTAAGTGCATTTTGATGGTGAGAAGGGAGGAACTGAGACAAATATCCAAGGGAGGGAGCTCCACACTGAGGGGTCTGACACAGCAAAGGCCTGAACAGATATCTACTTAATGTGCAATGGCAGGATCCCCAAACAGCAGGTTGTTGAGCACAGATAAGCCAGCAGCCAGGGAGAAGTTGCAGGAGAAGGTCTCAAAACATGGGCAGAACCTATACCATTAAGGCCCTGAAGATCAAAGATGCCTACAAGCCCCAGCCATGGATCAGAAACCTACTGTACTAGGCACTGTACAATCACATTTAAATGACGTCTGTGCCCCAAAGACCTTGAAATCTGAATAGAAAGTGAGAGACAACAGATGGATGCAGGGTCGGCCTTACCATAGGGTAACCTGGGGTGACTGTCCATCCAGGGCCCCACTATTTTCTCCACTTCTGAGGACCCTGCAGTGGCCCATTTCCATCAAGGCAGATGCAGAGTCCCCACTCCCTTCCAGTGGGGCCCCAAATGTGACCATGTCCAGGGCCGTACAAAGAATACTCCCAAGGGGGCAGTGAAAGTGAGGATGGTATGGGGCCACCAAGGACCCCACAAATTCTAAGGCCGGCCCTGGGTAGATGCAAGAGAATGGGTGTAAACCAGCAGTGGGGAACCTTTTCTATCCCAGGGGCCACATTGAAAATTTGTATAAGCTCCTAGGGCCACATAGAGGTTGGGGGAGGAGCTGCTTAATGGGTGGATTAAAAAAAAGGAGGGCCCAGAACATGAATCTGTGCTGTGGATCTGTCCCCTACCCTTCTGTGCATGCCCTCCTCTCTGCTCCATTATCCTGAGCTCAGTTTTTCAGTGCTTGGGGGTAGAGACTGGATCCAGGAGCCGGATCCAGGGACTGGAAAGGGGCCACATAAAAGCTTGCTGAGGGCTGCATTTGGCACCCAGGTCTGAGGTTCCCCACCCCTGGTGTAAATAGATGGATGATGAGTGATGATGGCTGGTCAGTCTTGTCACTTGGAGGGGATTGGGATACCTGTTGTTGATGGAGTCTGGCTCCCTCTGGTCGATCAGGTTCACAGCCTTGGGGTGCTTTTGGATCCCTCACTGTGCCTGGAATATCAGGTGGCGGCTGTGGCCAAGAGCGCTTTTCTCCACCTCCATCTGGTGAGGAGGCTGCGGCCTTTTCTTTCTGATTCTGATCTGGTCACTGTCATCTATGCTTTCACCACCTTGAAGCTAGATTACTGTAACGTAGTATACATGGGGCTGCCCTTAATGACTGGAAGCTGGAGATGGTGCAGAACATGACAGCTTGGCTTTTGGGGGGAATGAGTCACCAGGAGCACATTACACCGGAGCTCCGAAGTCTGCACTAGCTACCTAAGCCTTTCCGCACACAATTCAAGCTTTGATCTTTAAAGCCCTAAATGGTCTGGCTCCCATATATCTGAAAGACCACCTGTCCTGACATTTCCCATTGTGGCCCCTATGGTTGGCTGGGAGTGCCTTCTTGCAGGTTCCATCTGTTACCCTTGCCTATGGGATGGTGGTGTGCAGGAGGGTGTTCCCGGTTGCTGTCCTGGTTTTGTGTAAGTCTCTTCCCCAGGAGGTTCACTTAAGCCCGAACCTAAGCATCTTCTGGAGGCGGTGTAAAACATTTTTATTTTTAAAAGCATTTGACAGGTGGGGGTAGGGGTTGGTTGGGTTTTGGGGTTGGGGTTGTGGGGGAGGTGGGAGTTTTGAGGGGAGGGTGAGAGTTTTATTTGTTTGAATGTTGTTGTTTTATGACTTGTAGGTCGCCCTGAGTCTCTACACGAAGGACAGCATATACATTTCAATAATAAATAAATGGATGACAAATCCCAGAACATGCCATGCGGAGTGGGCCGACCAAGCCCAGGGCACTGGCTGAACATGGAGTTGCCTGTTGGTTGGGCAGACCCAGTCACCCAGGGTTCAGCTCCACACCTGGCCATCCATTGCTCCATTCAGCACCATGGAGTTGCGGGCACCAGTCTAGAGTCTCAGGAGAGAATACCACTAGTCCGTCTGTAGCAGACTCATGCAGAGCTGGCAACTGGCGTAGGCCCCTGGAGCAGCTCCATGGGCCAGCAGGCTCCCCATCTGACTAAACACACCCATTGAGGAAGTACAGAAAGACAATATTGGCCAAGATAATAGGTAGTAGGCCTGATACACATGCTGTTTAATCCCTCTCTTTTTCTTTTATAGGCCTCATAGTAAAGGAATGCTCTAAGAAGAGACTACAGGAAGATAATGAGGTAGGTGATTGTATGGCTTTTACAGGGAGCCCCCCACATGTATAAATGATCAATAAGAAAGTTCTCTCTGAGATAATTCTTCCACAATGGTTGTTAGGTAATTTGGTATCCTGCTGAAGAATTTGGTGGGCAGAGTTTTTGTAGAATTGCACAAAGAGGCAAGTGATATTTATAGCTCTGTAAATATCACTTGCCTCTTTGTGCAATTGAATTAATTCCTAAAAATAGAATCTTCTATTTTTCGAATTCATTTACAGTCCCTTAATTGCTTTTATTTCAAACAGCACAGCAATCTGCTTCTCCCCAGCTTCACTGGCCTTCAGTACTACTACTAATTTATACTCAGAAGCTAGATTGCTTCCAAAAGTCACTTACTGTCTGTGCTAGGACACTCCATCAGTTATGGTATCCACAGTCCCCAAATAAATGCCGTAGTCCACTGAAGAACAATGCATTACTTTAAGGTGCAAATACTAATTTCAGTATGAGGGCTGAGGTGGGTTAAATTAATTAGCATTTATATGGGCATCCTAGATAAGTCTTTGTGTATAAGTGTTTAGAGAAAAGGAATTGTTTTGTAGGTTGCCAGAAATTTTCAATATGCCCATGGTGTAGCTTCCCCATCTGGAGTTAGCACTTAGCATATAGTTTTGATATATGTGGAGGGATTCTGCCAACCTAAAACCACAATGCGGTTGGTTTGTGTTTAGTAGCATTGAAAGTAGCACCTTAACCATAAGTAATTTGCTGAAATGGAGGTGGCAGAATTTCTTCTCTGGCACATCTTGTTATGATACAGCATCCAACATCATTTTGGTGGGTAACTGCTCTTGGAACACGTCATTGCTGCTGTCTGCCAGAACAGAAAAAATGGCAGCAGTCTTAAGCACCAACATTGCACTGGAACATATCAGATACAGATTGTGTTTGCATTGCACAGATGTGGTACTGAAGTGATGTTTCCTGCCAAGGCACATAAGGCATAGCCACATAAGCAGTTGCCTAGAGCCCTGCAGCTGACGAGATCCCATGGCTGCTCTTAAAGAAAATATTTTAATGCAAACATAAACACAAAGGCCCTTTTCAAATGGGCTGGGAGGAGCTACGGTGCAGGGGGTGGGGAGAAGATGGGTGTGTGTCTCAGTGGGTGTGCGACCCATCACACAGACACACACACATCTCCCCACAACTCCATGCACAGAGGCACCTCTGTTTCGTCCAATGCCTCCATATGTGGGAGATCAGTTGAGATGGGTGGAGTATGGGAGCACGTATGCACCCCCACCCATCTCCACAGGCTGTCACACGGACACACATCCCTGCCCACTAGGGCTGGGCGAACGCGGTTCGGTAGTTCAGAGTTCGGCCTGAACTCGGCCTGTTCGGACGACCGAACTCAAACACGAACCCGAACGCGAACATACCGAACAAACAAAACACTGAACGGCGAAATGGCCGAACAGTTCGGTCAGTTCGGATTGCGTTCAGGTGAGTTCGGGTGGCAAAAAAAGGTTCACTGGAAGGTCAAACATGACAGGGAGGTGTCAGTCACTGAGGAGCAGACTTCCAGGCACCAGGGGTAGAGAGGCTTGCAAGAAATGAAACAAATTATCTGCCTCCCCCCTTCCCAACACCTTCTGAGCTAATCACTGTTCCTGAACAGCAGGTGTTGAGTAGGATTTTTAGATTGCTTTAAGTTTCATTTCAGTTTTGTACTGAAATGAAACAAACCATAAACTGAAACCTTGTGTTATGCACTGTACAGACTCATTGAGTATGTATGTATTTCAGTACAGACTCCTCTTCTGTTTGTGATTGTGATTTCCCCCCCATCCCATATATATGGAATGTATATATATCCATATATATATATATATGGATATGGATATGGATATGGGATGGAGGAGATAGATAGATAGATAGATAGATAGATAGATGTAGGAGTTAGCTTAGTGATAGAGATAGCATTAGTGATTAAGTTTTAGTGTTTGTAGGAGTAGGTCTGTGTACTTATTAGATAATCCATATAGTTCATAGCATTTAGAATAGTTAATAGCAGTTAGATTTAGTGTAGATATATATATATATAATATTAGATTAAAAACAACAACATATAAAAACCAAAAAAACATATAAAAAACAAAAAAACACTCATAACAACATTTCCCGAACAGCCGAACCGAACAGCTGAATGGCCTAACCGAACGGCATGTTCGGACAACCGAACCGAACAGCCGAACCCAAACTTGGCGAACTAACCGAACTGCTGAACCAAATGGACGAACCGAATGCAGCCGAACCGAACGGCTGAACCGAACAGACGAACCGAACGGCCGAACCCGAACCGCGATCTGTTCGCCCATCCCTACTGCCCACTCAGTCACACACATGGGCATCTCATGTGAAAAGGACCACAGATACACAGCTATGCCATGCCACCTCACACTCACTCCTGGGGAAATTAGGAGCTGTTCTACATCCTGAATAACTGGAGCTAGAAGAGAAAGTGCCCTTCCTGAGTTTTAGCCACCACCATTGTGCCTGAACTTTGGAATAGAAAGGGGCATAGCACTTGACAAACAAGAGATGAGTTAAACCCTGTTCAGTCTCCTTTATTCCACCCAGCATAGAAGGGACGGGGAGCAAGAGTGGGTGAGCAAAGCTCCAGTAGCTCAGGCTGAGCTGGTGGTGTGTGGTGGGGAGCTGCTATAATGTAGCTGCTGAAAAAGTGTAAGGATCTCTTTTACATTTTTTCTTAGGGGGGGTCCCACAAAACCTAGACCTACCACTGTCCCCCCCCCCTCCCCACATTGATTTTAAATACTGCAGCAGGTAACAGTGAAGTAGGATTTTAAAATCTTGAAAACAGCAGCACAGACAATATTAGCAACCATATGGCACTCCTTCTTTCTTCTTTGTGGTAAAGTGGTTAGAACTTTAATGTAGCTGTTTTATAGGTTAAGGTTTCCACATCATAGCTGGCCCTGTGGCTGCTGTGCACTAATCTGCAAATACCTAACCTCCAAAGCAGATGCAGGATCTCGGGCTCTTGGATACCGAAGGCTGAACCTGTCATAAAAATGACATCCAAAGCTTCCAGACGAAGAGACAGAAGATTCTGAATCAGTTCAAGCACATTCATACAGTGTGTTGGATAGCCTATATGATATGAATGTGATTTATACTTCACTAGCAGGTCTACTTATTCACTCTCTCTGATGGGTTTTGCCCCTTAAAAGGAATAACACTAAGGGCATGTCCTCATTTACAGAAGCTGAAGGGTTGTTCGTTCTATGTGGGACACACTTCCTCAGCACCTCATTTTTTCCTGCTGCTACATAGTGGGAGATGACAAACTACTAACAAGATAGTTTGCAGATCATGAATCGAACTACCTCTTTGCACCTGTACACTAAGATAGAGCTCAACACAGATTTATATGGTCAGAGCTGCCAAAGGAAACCATTGGCAAGAAGGAGATTTTCATTGCATTACCCTACACTTCCTCAGCCTGGAAAACTAGTAAAAAAGTCCCCACGTTGCTCAAATACCCCTTACTCTATGCTGTACACTGACTACATCTTCTCTGTGAACTCTCTGGTAGCCCATTGTTTGACAGAACAGTTCTGCATGTATTATTTAGTAACTCAAGTTTTGTGCATTGTTTGATAGCCCATTGCCTAATATTGAGGATAGGCTGAATTCCCTCAACCCGTATTTTGATATATATTTTTAAAAGACGTCACACACATGTATAATATCTCTTTATATCAGCCAAATTTGATCTCCTGTCCTTCCAATTTCCTCTCCAAAGATTTATTAATTAAATTAACTAATTAGTTAATTTATTATATTATGTTATTATTATTATTATTATTATTATTATTATTATTATTAGTAGTAGTAGTAGTAGTAGTGATTTATACCTTGCCCTATTCCAAAAATGGCTTAGGATGACTGACAACAATTCAAAAAAGGACATTACATAAAATACATATGAAATTAGTCACACCCCTCCTCATTCTTAGCCAACCCATCCCTTCCACTTCCATTCCTCCAACTATTACTTGGAAGAATTCCCTCCCCTACTCTGCCTAGATGCCCCCCCTCCCTCTCTGAGAGAAGCCATGACTAACCCTACTCCCACCCACTCCCTTGCCTCTGACCCCAGGGAGTTTTACTCTAACTATCATAGGCCCCCCCTTCACAAAAATATAATACAAATAGCAACCTCATTGGGAGGCTACACTTTAAAAGAGACTGTAATGAGGGCAGTTACAAATAGCAGCAACATGATGGCAGACTCTCCAGGCCAATGACTATCTAAGCTATTGTAGGAATTACTGGTTGTGCTTTTTGATGATGGGTTGCTTCTTCAGTGGCTGATGGATATTGCTGGCATGATGAGAGCTGGTTTGAGTCATAATGTCATGAGACTGGATCATTACCTCCTGAAGGCTCAGATCCCAGGCCTCCTATGACTTTGTCAGGGTGGTGGACTGGTTAGGTTGGTCCACCCCCGGAGACTGATGGATCCAATTGGTTTTCAGGATTCTCTGGGGGATATACCCACTGACCTTGACAGCTGCTCTGTTGATGACTTAAGTCGCTTTGTAGAATGACTTCTTGACCATGACCATTGACACGGGCCACTGCCTCTGCTTCATCAGTACAGGTCCCCCTGGTTTACCAAAGACCTAAGGCAGCTGAAGCAGGAGGGTAGGCAGAGTACAAGTGGTGCTCAACTCGCGCTGAAGCCAACCGTTTGCAGCATAGATTATTTTTGAAGTACTATGCCATTGCTGTGATGGTGGTGAAGAAAGCTTTCTTTTTCGGTATCAGAGCATCTGCAAAGTCCCGTCCAGCGGAGCTGTTCAGGGTGGTGAGGGACCTGGTTAACCTGACCTGTCTCCACCAGGAAATGGAGTCATCTGTTGCCCGCTGTGACATTTTAATTAATTACTCTGCAGACAAAATTGCTTGTATTCATCACAACGTGTGTGCTACCATTTTAACTGCAGTCAGAGTTTGGGGTTATGGAAGCTCAGTTTAGTTCTGTTTATTTGGATCAGTTTCAATTGGTATCGCCCACCGATGTGGGGGAGGTGCTTGGGGTGATGAGGGCAACCAGTTCTGAATTACATCCTTGCCTGCCCTGGCTGGTGAAAGCCAGCTGGGAGACGTTGGGACTGTAATGCCTCCCTTCAGGAGGGTAGGGTGTCAGACACCCTTAAAACTGTGGTGGTCCATCCCCTGTGTAAGAACGCATCTCTGGATACTGATGCCCCAGCCAGCTATCAGCCTGTCTCTCTCTAACCTTCCCTTTTTAGGGAAGGTTATTAAACGGGTGGTTGCTCAACAGCTCCAGGCACATCTTGATGCTGTTGGATTCCTGGACTCATTTCAGTCAGGTTTTTATCCTGGGTGGCACGGAGACTGCACTTGTGGCTTTGGCCGATGACCTGAGTCTGGAGATGGACCAGGGGAATTCTACCTTTTTGATCTTGTTAGATCTTTCTGTGGCCTTTGATACAGATGATCACAATGTGCTGTTGGCACGACTGAGGGATGTGGTCAGGGTGTACAGGACTGCTCTTGAGTGATTCCGCTCTTTCCTGTCAGGGAGGTCCCAGTGGGTGGTGATGGGCAATTGCTCATCAACTCCTCAGGACCTTCCCTGGGGTGTCCTGCAGGTTTCCACTTTGTCCCCACTGTTGTTCAATGCGTATCTGAGGCCACTGGGTGAGGTCATTTGCAGGTTTGCAGTGAGGTGTCATCAATATGCTGATGACACATAGCTCTACCTCTTTTTTTCATTCAACCCAGGTCCTGCAGTCTAGGTGCTTACCCGATGCCTGGCTGCTGTTGAGGATTGGATGAGGGTGAGCCGATTAATGCTGAATATTTATATTTATTTATTTATTTGTTATATTTAATCCTGACAAGACTTTGCGGTCCACCGGGGGCACCCTCTTGGAGGTCCCCCAGGTTATCTGGAGGGCCACAATGGAGAGGCCATTCTCGGTGGTTGCACCGCAGCTGTGGAACTCCCCCCTGGAGGAAGCTCGACTGTCCCCGAGTCTATTGGCCTTCTGCTGGGCCTGTAAGACCTGACTGTTCATCCAGGCCTTTAGGGAAGGGAGTGGGTAGGGGTGGGGGAGAGATATGGGTAGTGGACGGGGGGCTGGGTTGAGTTAGGAAGGGTTTGGGTATGGGCTATTTTAATCTGGGGGGTTTAGGTAGTTTTAATTGTATTTTTAGTTATGTGTTTGAAAATGTTGTTAGTTGCCCTGAGATGCTTATAGCAGGAGGGGGCGGCATATAAATTTTAATAATAAATAAATAAATAAGACTGAAGTGATGATGGTTGGCTGGTCTTGTGATTTGGAGGGGGATTAAGACATCTGTCATTGATGGGGTCAGTTCCCCTCTGGTCACTCAGTTTCGCAGCCTCAGAGTACTTTTGGATCCCTCACTGTGCCTGGATTGTCAGGTGCCAGCAGTGGCCAGGAGCACTTTTCATTAACTCTATCTGGTGAGAAGGCGGCAGCCTTTTCTTTCTGATTCAGATCTGGAAAGCATGGATGACTGTGGCATCACTTCCAGGCTAGATTACTGCAATGTGCTCTACATGGGGCTGCCCTTGATGACTGTTTGGAAGCTGCAGCTGCTGCAGAATGTGGCCGTTTGGCTCCTTTTGGGGAAGAGTCACTGAGAGCACATTACACCTGTGCTCTGAAGTCTGCACTGGCTGCCTGTAGCTTTCCAGGCACAATTCAAGGTGCTGGTTTAGACCTTTAAATCCCTAAACAATCTGGGTCCCATATATCTGAAAGATCGCTTATCCTACCATGCCCCTTTTCAGCCCTTACAGTCATCTGGGGGTGCATGCCTGCATGTTCCATCCATTAGCCTTGTCTGTGGGGCAGGGGTGCATGGGAGAGCTTTCTCAGTTGCTCCTCCCATATTGTGAAACTCCCTTCCTTGGGAGAGTCACTTGAGCCTGAGCCTGGCTATCTTTCAGAGGCCATGCAAAACTTGCTTTATTTGGAAAAGCGTTTGGCAGGCAGGGATACATGGAGTTTGATGGGGTTCTGAGTGGGGTTGCGGGAGAGGAAGGGGGTTTGAGGGGAGGGTGTTTTTATTGTATGAATTTAAATGTTTTAAACTTTGTGTGTGTGTGTGGATTGTGAGCCACCCTGAGCCTTGTGAGAAGGGCAGCATAGAAATTCAAATAAATAAATAAATAAATTAAAATTCCAAGACAAGCCGAATCGATCAGTGGTGATGGATGGTTATGCATCAGCCCTAAGAGACTTGATATGCAGTGTTCTATTCTGTCGTCCATGTTGTTCAACATATACATGCATATATATACACGTTGAACTAAATATATTCATACACTGATAATACACAACTGTATATCTCTTGCCCAGTGAGTCCATCACCTCAGTCTCTACCTTGGAGGATTTGTTTTCTGGGCCCTGAAGAGACTTGTTATTCGAGACTTGTAACTAGAACTTCACCTTGATAGTTACATGCTCTCAGAAACCACCCACGGTTTGGGGATCCCGCTATCATGGACGGTGTCTATTTTATTCTCTGTAAAGCACCAGGTGCATAGCTGGCGCTATATAAATGCTTTAATAATAAATAAATAAATAAATAAATAAATAATAATAATAAATTAAAAAGTTCCTAACTGTGGAACTTCCTCCTTCCAGATGTTAGTTTCAGTTCCTCCATCCTCACCTTTAATTTAAAAAGCACCTGAAGACTTTTTTTTAATTTTCCAGAGTCATTTATGATCCACTGCTAGTTCCGTCGTATCTGTAAAACCTGGCAGTTCTGCCTGGCCTTTGGCCAGAAAAGGGGATAGAAAAGGAGTGGAGTGCTCGAACAGGGGTTTGGAGGGAGATCAAGGCAGAGAGTTAGGCGGGAGTGAGGTTGTGAAGGACTTTGTAAGTAAAGACAAGGAGCTTGTACAGAATACGATCAGGAAGGGGAGCCAGTGGAGAGAGGAGAGGAGAGGCTGCACATAGTCAAAGCGATGGGCTAGGTGGATGATCCTGGCTTCAGAGTTTTGAACAGAGATGAGAGAAGAAAGGTGAGAGCGGGAAAGGCCAGCAAGGAGAAGGTTACAATAGTCGAGGTGTGAGATGACTAGGGCATGAGTGAGAGTTTTGGCAGAGGAGACAGACAGAAAATGGCGGATCTTAACAATGTTGTGGAGGGAGAAGCGACAGGATTTGGCCACGGAGTCAATGTAGGGTTTGAAGGTAAGGTGCGAGTTGAAGATGAAGCCCAAGCTACGGGCATGGGGGACAGGGAGGATGGAGACCCCGTCAATGTCAATTGACAGGGAAGAGGGAGAGGAAGGATTAGGAGGGAAGATAAGGAGTTTAGTTTTTTGCAGCACCCTTCGGCCACCACCCAGAGGGCGCCTCCCTCAGGGAAGCCCCCTCCTTATGGTGTTACCTGGGGGGAGGAGACACAGAGTCAACACAGCTGAAGGAGATCCCAGCAGCTTGTTCAACCAGCTCTCTCCTGCCCAGCTCCCTCCAGGAGAAATGCCACAACAAACAGGTAGAATGACAAGGTTCTGAGTTGTAGAGACAAAGTAGTACAGTGATATCTTTTATTGGGCCAACTACAGTTGGTGGAGGTATGCAAGCTTTCGGACCTCACAGGGTCCTTTGTCAGGCAAGTCAGGAGTCAGAACTGTAGACTGAGCAAAGCAGTGATTAGAAACAATGGCAAAGGGAGGAAAGGGGACGGGAGGAGAAGAGAAGGTGAGAATGAGACCCAGGTAGGAGGTCCACAATTCAAAAGGGTGGAATACAAGGTGGAAAGAGTAGTAGCTGCTGATAGTAAGTAAACGTAAAGCTTCCTGTAGTTGAAGACTGTCATTAGACGTACAAATTTCTGTAATGACTTGTGAAACCCATGTCCAAACTGAGTCCATTGCTTTTTGTATCTAGCAGAGCTATGAATTTTTGTTCCCAACAGGCTCACCTTTTAAAGGTGTTGCATAGGTTTCCTTTTATGACAAGAACAGAGAGGTCAGAAATAGAGTGGTCGCTTTGTGAGAAGTGAATGCCAACAGTAGATTCTAGGCCCTTGTCCATGATCTTTTTTCTGTGCAAGTTCATGCATTTGTGCAAGGGTTGGTGGGTTTCACCTGCACAGTTCCCATAGAGGCATTTCATGCACGGAATGAGGTATACCAGGTTTTTAGATTTGCAGTTTTAGGTCCCTTGTATTCTGAATAGATTTCTATGGGATGTCTGGATGCTGCTCACAGTAGAGATGTGAAGACACATTTTATATCTCTGGTTCCAGCAAGGTATTGTTGAAGTAGGGGTGTTGGTGTCCTGGGTGGTGGGGATTTTGCTCCGGATAATTAGCTGAGAGAGATTAGGAGGTTGTTTGAAAACCAGAAGAGTGGGGTTCTGAGTGCAATATATGATTCAGAAGAGTGATAGGGTACCATGGAGAGCACTCCTATCATTCCCCCCAGTTCCCATAGGTGTCTCTGTCATTCCACTCTCTATTACCTCCCTCTCTTTTTTGTCATTCCACATACACACCCGTACTCCTGTTCCCTCTGGCAGCTTTTAGACGTGTGCGGTGAACACGTGGTGTGAAATCACGCCATGTGTAAAAATTCCGTGGGCAGGGTTTAGATGCAACATCTCACGTGTTATAACTGGTCGTGCATTATTTTCAGACCGCAAACTAAATACCTCGATATTGCTGCACAGGTATAAAAGTGGCCAGGTATACAGCTCATTGTATTTCCCAGAACTCTTGGGTTCTCTGTGAAAGGGGAGTGGGGACTAATGGGTTGGAGGGGGTGCTGGGAGCCAGGACTGCTGTGTTTTCTGTTACAGGGTTGGGAGCTAGTACATTCAAGCAGGGAAGGAAGGGCGCCAGGACTCGTGTGTTCTCTGTTATGGGCTTGGGATCTAGTGGATTAGAGCATGGGGTGCTGGGAGTCAGGACTCCTCAGTTCTCTGGGAAAGCAGTGGGGCTAGTGGGTTAGAGTGATGGGGCTGGGAAGCAGGACTCCAGGGTCCTCTGAGATGGCAGTGGGAACTAGTGGGTAAGAGGAGAGGGCTGGGAGGCAGTACTCAGCTGTCCCATTCTGCACAACAAACATGAAAGGATATAGAGAAAGAAGGGGATGAGGGGGAAACTCACCCCTTCCTGTCCTCAGTTTCAGCGTTGCTCCCAACCTGCAGAGGAAGAGGATTAGGGCTGAAAGACCAAGGAAAAGTGTGGATGCATTGAGCCTAAGTTGTAAGCGAGCACAATATGTGAGAGTGTACAACATCTTTACTGCTTACATGGCATGGAAGTTAAGCCTGTCCCAAACCAGCTTCACTGTTGCTGCTGACCTGCAAAGGAAAAAGGACTGGAACTGAAAGAGCAAGCCTAAGCGTGGATGTATGGAGCCTAAGTTGAAAGGGAGCACAATATGTGAGTGTTGTACATTATCTTTGCTGCTTTCATGGCGCGCAAGTTAAGGCCATGGTCTTAACTGGCAATTTTCATGCTTTTTGGAGCAGAAGTGAATTTGCAATTTGGAGAAATTGTACCGATCTCCCAAGTGAGTGAATTTGCTATCCTACCTGCCAAATTTCAGACAAATAGAATAAATAGGGCCAGCTGTATAAGTAATAGAATGTTAATGTATTAAAACAGAGGATGGGGACAGTTCCTGACATTAATAAGTTTATTTCTGTAGTACCCCTTGCCAAATAGAACTTGTAACACTTTACAAGCCACAAAATAAAACAATATAGAATCTATTTTAAAACTATTTTAAAGAGTAAGGTAAAGAGGGAGGGCAAACTATATTTTATTTTATTTATTTTTATTTTATAAAATCATTTAATACCCCGCCTCTCCTACTCCAAGCAGCCTGGGGCGACTTACAATATTAAAATACCTCTTCTGCTCCGCCCTTCCTAACTCCTGCTAATCATCCCCACCCAGGATTATCCCTCACCTGTTATCTGTAAACTCCCAATTTACTGTAATCAAGCCAAGAAAGTGTACCTGAGTTCTTGCATCCTTATGAATGTCGCATCCCTTGTCTCTCCCTCTGTTCCCCCTTCCCTGTCTCCCCCTCCCCCTGTCTTTAGATTGTAAGATCTCGGGCAGGGACCATGTCCATCTTGTTTTTGTAAAGCACCAGGCACATCGCTCGTGCTATATAAATTCTTATAATAAAATAAAATAATAATACTAATAATTCCACCAAATTCCTTGCTTCTGCACCTTATCCCTGTCATGCTGTTAACAGGAGACCCCCTCCCACTCGTGACTATTGGGGGGCGGGTACCCCAATATCCACCGTTCCTTAAACTTCAGGGGGAATTAGCTTAATGACTTAAACTGGGGTCTCCACGTGTTCAAAAGGATCAAGCTGAGGACAGTACACGCTACAGGCAGTTTATATACCCTCCCCAAATAGAAGGAGAGAGAGACGCACACAGGTGTTCAATAACAACAAGTTTATTGCTATACAAAACAGAGAAACACAGCCCCAGTCTGGCTGATGGGATTTAGAAGGGGAAAGCACAAGCAGCTTGCGGGGAGTAAGGTAGGAAGGAGGGGGGGGTTCCGGTGTCGGCTCAGCGATGGGGAGCAAGAGAATGCAAACGAGGGAGAGGGAGGGGGGGAGAGGGAGAGAGAGAGAGAGACAGGGCTTCCCCAGTTGGCTGGGAAAGTCTGGACCTGTGGTTACCTTTCCTTGCCTGTTGAGACGGGACAGGCGGCCCACGGATCCAGTGGAGTTCAGGGGATGGAGGAAAAAAATAAGGGACAGACCAGAGTCTGGGAGATCTCTCAACTCAGACACGCACAGAGTGACCTGCATGTATCTGGGTCCCAAGATTTCTCAGCAGTTGAGGGGAAAACAAGGGGCAGTTATTGGGTGCTAAACAAAGGGTTTTGGGAGGTTATGAAGGGTCGTTAGGGTTACTCAATGGGTTAACGAGGGGAGAAGTCACAACTTTTGCTTCCATTACAAAGGTGACTCCAAGATATGCAAAAGATCTCTTTGACACACAGGGAAACTAAACAAAAAGTGAAGGGAGGGAAGGAAGGGCTAATGACAGACTTCAGGATACAATAAGCGTCTGTCTGGTTTCTCTTGGGGAATACGAAGATAGGATGTTGCTGCTCTGAGTCATGGCTACCAGTCCTTTGTCACAAAAGGGTGACCCCCTCTCCTTAAAGACTCCATTTTTTATTCAGAGAGCTCTCCCTTCCAGTCTGTTTCTCAACCTTAAGCTGGCATTTTTCCACGAGTGGTCCCTTTTGGCTAGGAGCTAGGGTGGTTGGACCCGATCCTTATTTTCCATGCCCCCCTCCTTTTGCATCCAGTGTGGGGCTTTTCCCCAAGTCTCCTTGCCCTTGGTTACCCCTGTGGTCTTTGCCGACACCTGGGTCCGAGTTAGTTGGCTATCACAAGGGTGGGGGTACCTCCATTCTAGGGGGGACCAGGGGTCCTGACTAAGAATTTCACCCATTCCACACTCTCCCTGGTGCCTTACACATTATTCAACACCCTCTCGCCCCTCCCCTTATTCCCAAAGATGCAGCTCCATTGTATTATTTCATAGCCACTTAATGGGATCTGTGAAATTACAATAGGATTTATATCCAAATTGGCATTTCTGTTGCCTCTATTCCTTCAAATGAGAAGTCCACGTTATTAATTTCAGTATATACCCAACTTTAAATATTTATTAAATATTTTTAACCCAATAACTGCCCCTTGTTTTCCCCTCAACCGCTGAGAAATTTTGGGACCCAGATACGTGCAGGTCACTCTGTGCATGTCTGAGTTGAGAGATCTCCCAGACTCTGGTCTGCCCCTTCTTTTTTTCCTCCATCCCCTGAACTCCACTGGATCCGTGGGCCGCCTGTCCCGTCTCAACAGGCAAGGAAAGGTAACCACAGGTCCAGACTTTCCCAGCCAACTGGGGAAGCCCTGTCTCTCTATCTCTCTCCCTCTTCCCCCCCTCTCTCCCTCGTTTGCATTCTCTCGCTTCCCATCGCTGAGCCGACACCGGAACCCCCCCTCCTTCTTCTACCTTTATTAAATATTTATCTAGTACTGTCCCCAGCTTCAATGTTGCCCCAACGTGCAAAAAGGAAGAGGATTGGGGCTGAAAGACCAAAGCAAAGTGTGGGTGCATGGAGCCTAAGTCGTAAGTGAGCACAATATGTGAGATTGTACAACATCTTTACTGCTTACATAGCATGGAAGTTAAGGATGTCCCATTCTTAAACCAAAGAGTTTTTTTATTCTAGAATTATTAATTCAGTCACTGGTGAAGAACTCTGAGTACTGTAGAATGGTTAGAGAGCTGTTTACCAGGACATTCTGCTAAAATATCAGCCGTATGGCTGGGTAGTTAACTTTGAAAAAATCATGCTAAGAGTTTTGAGTTCTGTTCCTCCTCGTGTCCTGCCATTCCTCTTGGAAGCATCTCCCAGTTAGGAGCAGGGTGCTGTTACAAAGATGAGGTGTATAAGAAGCAGAGCTAGTAGTGACTTTCAAGAATCAAGGCACAACCATCTGTTCCCCACTTTATGCACCTCCATGTTATTAGAGATGTTTGGGAACCTCAGTGGGGTTTTTTATCTCTGAAATTGCTTTTGTTCAGCAGGAGGATTAACACAAATGTGTTTTTCTCCTGTTTGGTGCTTGAGTCTTGGTGGGTATGCTATGGTATCATATTGTAATATGTGCTCTAGGGACACTTCATATTCAAATCATAAATATTTATATGGGCTATAACCAGAACACTCTTTAATTAAACTCCCTGAATTCTGAGACATTGTTGGGCTGGTTTCGATGAATTTGCTGCTGGGAAAATATCTTCACACAACACTGGGACCAGCAGGGGCCGACATCATGGACCATGCTTCACAAGCTTCCCTTTGGTTTGCAGTGTTTTGTGAATGAATAATCAGTCACATCCACTTTTAATATGTCACAGATATGCTAAATGCTGATGACATATTACAAAGATGTTTTCAAAAAGACAAAGGGCAGTTAGTGCCATTGAAAGTCAGTATGAGTTGGATCTCTCTCTCCAGGTACCTACATTGTTGAATGGTTTAATATAGCACTTTGGCACCTCATATGCTTTTTAGGCCCTTTATTTCAAAGGGTATTATTTAATTTAATTTAATTTATTTATTTGAACATTTTATACCCCGCCCCTCCTGACAGCAGCTCGTGGCATCTTACAATCTAAAAACATATACAATACAAATATAAAACTCTTACACAAAACACTTACAGGGGGGGACACAAAAACAAAACAGAAAACCCCTCCCTCCCTATCCATCACTCTCCCACCCTACCCGTCTCCCTCACCATAAGCCTGATGGAACAGCCAGGACTTACAAAGTCACCTAAAAGAGGAGAGGTCCGGGGCCATCCGGGCTTCTGTCGGGATGGAGTTTCACAGCCTTGGTGCAGCCACTGAGAATGCCCTCTCTCTAGTGGCCCCCCAGAAAACCGGAGGAGTCTCAAGAACGGTGTCCCCAATCAACTGCAGGGGCCGATCCAGAGCCTGGGGAGTGAGACAGTCCCATAGTAACTAGAGCCAAAGCTGTGTAGGGCTTTAAAGGTCAGCACCAACACCTTGAATCGGGCCCAGAAGAATATAGGCAGACAGTGCAGAGAACGGAAAAAGGTGTAATATGCTCACAGCGGCCCATCCCCATAAGGAGATGAGCCACTGCATTCTGCACTAGCTGCAGTCTCTGAGCCATCATCCTGGGTAGCCCCACGAAGAGCACAGTAGTCAAGTCTTGAAGTGATAAAAGCATGGATGATAGTAGCCAGGTCAGAGTCTGAGACATATGGCCGAAGTCTCCACACCAGATGTAATTGACGGAAAGCGCTCCTTACCACAGCCAGGTGGAGCACTCGCAGACTCCAAACCTGGGGAACCAATGGGGGCAAACCCCATCAATGATGGGGGATGCCACACCCAATGACTTCCCCACTAGCATCACCTCCATCTTATCAGTATTCAACTTCAGTTGGCTCGCCATCATCCAGCCCCCCATAGCCTCCAGACACTGGATAATACTAATGGGATTTATGCTCCTAAGTCATTTGGGTAAATATTTTAAATGTCTTAGGTGCCTAATTTCCATTGACTGACCATGGGATTTAGATTCTTAACTCGCTTAGGAGCATTTGAAAACTTTTCACTTTGGCCGTTTTCATACAGTGCTGCTGGGTGGGTGGATAGGTGCGCGCCGGCGGTGGGTGGAGGTAGATGCGTGCCCATTCCCACAGGTGCACACCCATCTCCACCCATGGAGTCTCCTCCAGTTTGCCAGATGACTTTATGGGTGGGTGATGGGTGGAGGTGGGTGTGCACTGGGAACTCACATGCACCCTCACCCACTGCCCGTGGTGTTTTCATGGGTGCACACCCATTCCCCCCCACCACTGCAGTGTACGGATGGACACTGCCCCCCCACCGCACACCTGTCCGCACACCCAGAGGAGGAGGAGGGGGGGCGCATCCATGTAAAAAAAGGCCTTTGTTATTTCTGAATAAAACAACTAAATATCTAAAGGATTAGAAATATGGTAGCATGTTTTCAAAGTGATTCTCACCTTCATCTCACGTGATCTTTGAAATCCCAACTGGAGTAACATTTTTTAAAAACCAACATTTTCACTCTTTCATTCTCTGCTCCTAGTTTAGGAAAATACTGGAACGCTGTTGGTGTCAGAACAGATAGCACCTTTCCATGTATGCTGCTCACTGACCTCAAAGGAGATGAATAAAAGGTCAAGAGAAAACCATGGTGACATAAGATGAAGAATTTCAGCAAGTAATACATTCCCAGTATTATTTGGCGTTGTGCCACTCTGTTCAGAATTAAAAGATGGATTATTGTGGATTTGTTTTCTTTTAGGAATTAGGGCTGGCACTGGCTTAGCTTCAGTATTGCAGAGGTATTAACCGAAATGCATTTCTGTCTTACAGCTTCATCCCATTTAGCCACTGTGACTTTGGAGTGACTTCCAAAGCAATCCAATCAGAATGAGTCGGCAGATTAATGTTACCTTTCACGTTGGTACTGAAGGCAATGCAAAACGAAAAATGCTGTAAGAGTAAGCATTGCACCAGCCAGCCACGCCGTAGCTAAAAATAAATATGAACTGTCTGATGTGAGCTAACGAGCCTTTGTTTAATTTACAAAATGGTGAAAGCAGTACAAAAGTGGCATTGGGTGTATTAATCACTCACAAATGTAAATAAAAATTGATGCTATAGCTCCTGGCTAGTACAGTATGTCATTGCAAAGGGTTGCTCTCTGTTCATCTAAATTTCTGACTCAGCCACAAAGGTCTCCCCCCTCCTCCTCAGCCTTGGCACCTACTGAGCTTAATCATGATAAATGCCATGGAGTTCAGCAGGAACAGTACTGTCAAGATTAGAATGTGATCTACTGTTTCACCTTCTGCTTGTGCAATGATTCATGCCATGCTTTTCTCCCTCTGCATGGGAGAAGAGCCACTTTTGATGGCTCCAAAGCACTTAGAACAGGTATAACTGAAAACCCAAAATGTTAATTTATGCAATATTAAAAGAGCCAGCTACCAAGATTGTGATATTCCTTACAGATACATTTACAGAGTCATTTTTAAATCCTGCTGTGTAAGTACTATCTTAGATCAGAGCTTTCACCTCTTTCTTCTCTTTTTGGCTCTGATAATACCAGGGTTTAAAAATATATTTCCCTCTTGGCTGCCTCATATGAGACATTCCTAACTATGAGAAAACTTACCCTTATTCTTAAGTTATTAGACAGCTCTGTTCTCAGTTATTAGATAGCTCACCCACATATAAAATTCCTTGCCAGGGAATTTATGCACTCCAGGAACATATATAACACCAACATACACCATTAACAGGTATCTGGTAGAACACTTGTCACTGATCCAGGTATAATTTGTCTGCAAATTACCTTATGGGATACATTGCAAAAAGAGCTCAAACCCATTGGTTCATTCTTCCTAAATCACCTATTTGATTTTCAGCAACAGTCTGTAAATTTGTAGTTTCAGACAGTTGCCTGTGCTGTACAATCGGAAGTTCTTCATTTCCAATGTTGTTCAGGTGATTAGACTGCTTTCACAGCTACTGGTGCCTACAAAATTAAAGCCTAGTTGAAAAAACTAATTCCTTTAATGTCACTTGATATATTCCAGCGTGTGGATGTGGTTGCCATGTTGGCCCCAAAAGGAATAAATGGAGATAAAGTAGTTTGTCTAATTCAATATATTGGAATAACTTCAGCTAAAACGGGTACCAACAAAAACTGATATCTCTGCTGAAACTGTGATGCCCAAATCCCTTTGGGCAGCTTGAGTCCCAAAGGGAACCTGTTTAGTGCCCAACAAATTATCCAAATTACCATTTCTGAGTTACCAGTTACCTAGTTACCGTTACTCCATTTTGTGCCATTTCACCAACTGCCAATTTACAATTTTTCTGACCATTTAAATCTATTGATTGTTCTAGATCAGAAAGATACTAAAAGAGTAACATAGTAAGTCAGAACGAATTGGTAAAGCAGAAAGTTGGTAACGGCAATACCCAGTATTCTGGTAGTCAGGCACCTGTTTCAGTAGCTGGGTACTGACTGGGTACCCAATAGGCAATCTGAAATGTCAAGTATTATCCACGGGTACAAAATTTGCTTCAGCTCCATGTATATCAACATCTATGAGTACTACTGCATTCATAGCTCATTGTATTAACAAACCAGGATGGCAAAACCCATACATTTGTTATGTTTCTTCCAACTAGTGAATTGCCTGGATTTCATTTACTTACAAGACTCTATTGCGCATTATGTAATTTCACCATACACTGCTCATTCTGTACACTCCTCATTTGGTTTCTGTTGTACAGGGGGTGATATATACCAGAGGTGGAGAACCTTTTTCCTCCCGCAGATCAGTCTGAAAATTAGTACAAGCTTCAGGTGACAGATGGAAGTTGAGACGGAGGTGCTTTAGGAGTTGCTCAAGAAGGGCAAAAAGAAAGGGGAGGAACTAGATTGTGGAGGTATGCGATGGATCCCTCCCCTCATCTTGAGTGCACAACAACAATTCATACTATATAATGAACATGAAGAAAAATAGTAAAACATATCAAAATTTTCCACACTTGCTAGTCTGGTAATTTTGCAAGAACAAAAATTTGAGCTGTCCATGCAAAATGAAATTAAATCGAAGTGCTCGCAGTGCACAATCTAAAGTATTTTAGCTCCAGTAGGAAAAAATATCCAGAAAATCTAGCATTCTGCAACACATATACAAAAAGTAAAAGTTGTAGATATAATAATTTTATAATGAGAACCAAACAGATTTTCTTCATATGCGGTCTATTCACTATGGACTCAACACAGCAAGGTGGTCAGTGTTCTGGTGTGATTAACAACTAACCATGTGCTTAAAACTAACCATGGGAATATTTTCATTGACTCTACTGGGGCTATTCACATGCTTATAGTAAGCACAGGTCTAAGTGATTTATTATTTATCATTTACGTAAGTTAACAGTACTTTACAATTGAATACTCAACTATTTCACCCTCAAAACAACCCTTTGGAAACAGGCTATTATTCCCATTTTCCAGATGGAGAACAGAGGATGAAAGATAGCAATTTGCCCAGGCCACCGAGTAAGTCCCTGGTTAAAATGGGATTTGAGCCCTGGTTTCCCAGGCCTAAGCCCAAAACCGTAGAGCCACTGAATATCTGGCTTTAGCTAGACAAGTCCAAAATGCTTAACTTTTTCCAGGATTGAGCCCTATAGCTCAGTGACTTCTACAAACATGCAAAGTATTGGTATAAATTAAGATGTGATTACTGAAAAATTGGCTGAACCAATTTTCTTTTCAAGCTTTCATTAAAAAAAAAAATCATGCCTGGTGTGAGTCAGAGCTAGAAAGGGGGTTATTTAGAATCCATCCTTAACTACCAGTTGCTACAATAATGTACACTGGTACATTTTTTACATTATCAACTGATATTTTAATATATTATGTTATGATAATACTTGATATATTCCACTAATACTTAATCAGAAGAGGAAATTATATGCTGTGTCTTGATCTCAAAGTAGCATTTGACACTGTGGATAGGAACATTCTATGGACTAAACGGAGTATGACAAATTTAGATAGAAGGCTGGTCTTACTGGTACTGACGTTATACCATAACACTTTCCTACGGGTTAGACTTTCTCAGGATGGACACTTGACAGAAGACATTCCAGTTAACTATGGCATCAAGCAGGGCTGCGTGTTGGCTCCTTTTCTTTTACATTTTTTTATTAGTGATATAGGGTATTTTCAGATGTGACGGGCCTCCGTTTTGACATGGCCCGTGGTCACGTCTACACCCCCAAGCAGAATCAGGCCGACCAGGCAACAGATGTGCCAGCCTGATTCAGCTCGGGGATTGGGGAGGGGGTGGGGCCGGGGAGTGCAACGTGCAGCCGCACGACCCCGCCCCCCCACTCCCCCAGCTGCCCACCCTCCTGCCCTCACGGAGATGGGCGGGTGCAGCGGCCAATACGGCCGCTGCACCCGATCTGGGCCTGTGGCTGGGACCATGACTGGGAAGCAGCGGCGGTAACACACATTACCAGCCGCCGATTCCTGGCCGTGATCAGAGTAACCATGGTTCTGGGGTTGAGGCCGGCCTCACCTCCAGAACCGTGGTTCAAAGGATTCCCGCCGGGTGTTCACTGTGGTGAACATCTGGCGTGACCCCCTTCAGATGTTACGGGCTCTCCGCCACGACGGGTGGTTCACTGTCAAAACAGAGACCTGTAACATCTGAAAATACCCATAATCTCTGAGTTGAGTGGCCCTGCTTTTCATCCAGTCAATATCCAGGGGAGATCACTTTCATTGCTGTTGTATGCAGACAATATGGTCTTTTTGTCTACTTCTGAAATAAGGCTACATAGGCTATTGCAGGCTGTGCATAAATATTGCCAAATGAACCATCTGAGTGTAAATTATAACAAGACAAAAGTCATGATTTCTGTGAAACAGAGGATAATTAAGAACTGGAAGTTAGACTCTATTCCCCTGGAACAAGTGGACAAATATAAATATTTGGGGTTAATGTTTTCCTCTAGGGGATTATGGAATGATCATCTAGAAATGATTTAACACAAAATGGTTCAATCCACAAATGGAGTATTAAGGTTCTGGAGACCTGCGTGTAGGAGCCTTGTCCTTCCTGCACTGAAGTTATTAGAGCACAAGCTGAAACCTCAGGTTGTCTATGGGGCGTAAATATGGAGCTATGTGAAAGTTCATGGTTTAGAGGTTTTTCAAAATAGGGTCCTTCGGAAAGTACACCTACAAGCGTGTTGCGTGCTGAGACAGGAGTGTTGCCAATCGAATTGAAAGTTGGTATGAATTTATTTCTTTACTGGCTTAGGCTAGAAAGCATGGTAGACTGTTCACTCCCCAAATTATGCTGGACAGAAAAACAAAAAGAGGGTTTTAACTCTATATGGAAGCACAGCTTAATTATGTCAGCTGGGTTATGATTATGTCAGCTTGATTATGACTGGGTCTTTCAATTACGTTTTTGTCTCATTGCATTTCCCCAGAACTAAAGTTAGACCAATGGTGTTGGACTGCTTTACTGACAATTTTATACAAAATGATTTGGCGGCTTTGAATCAGAGCAAGATAGCTCCTTGCTTATATCTGTTTAAGACTTGCCATCAGTTTGAGAACTACCTTATGGTAGTAACTAATTACACCCTGTATAAGTCCTTTACTTTGCTGAGATTTGAGCTAATGCCCACTACAGTGACCGAGGGCAGGCAAAACCATGTTCCTTGTGAGATTATGCCCATGTGCTCAGCAGAAGGTTGAGGATCTGGCTCATTATATATTTGACTGCCCGCCCCCTCACAGAGAGTGTCAGACAGAAATTATTGGTTCTGTTGTTGGCTGGGAAAACATTTTGGGATCACAGTATGAAGCTTTCTTACTTGTTAGCCAACTCTAATTCAGCTGAGGTCCTTAAGACAGCTAACCTGGCACATGCTTTAACTGTCCAGAGGTGATGCGCCATGAAATCACAGGATTCTACTATTGATTGAATGTGGAATTCTATTTTATTTTATTGTAGTTTTTATTTATTATTTTGTAAACTTGAATTTTATTTAATTTTTGTACAGATGCTTTTTTGCAGGGCTTTCCCCACATATTGTATTTTTAAATTGTTTAAAATTTTTATATTGTTTTAATGAATGTTGTTTGCTGCCCCAGGCTGCCCTGTGGGCAGGAGGGGAGGGATATAAATTTAAAATAAATAAAATAAAATGTTGTGCTGAATTTGTTATGACCAATGGTCAAGACAATAAATTGGTATTATATCGTATCTATCTATCTATCTATCTATCTATCTATCTATCTATCTATCTATCTATCTATCTATCTATCTATCTATCCACTGATACTTATCTAGAGTGTCACAAAAAGGGTTACAAATTTAAGATAGATGCCTCTCTCCTTAACAAAGGGCAGAGGGCACACACAGGGTGAAAACAGACATGACACTAACCACCCTTTAACCACCCTTTGTGGTTATTTATGCATGTTGCAGGGCTGTATTGGTGCCCTATGCAGCCCTGCAACATGCATAAATGACCACCAAGGGTGGTTAAGGGGTGGTTAGCGTCATGTCTGTTTTCACCCACAGACACAGGCAGGTACACAGCTAATCCCAACGGGTTTGCAGCCCCAGAACTGAACACACTCCTCCTAAGAGCAGTGTAAAAGCACGTTTTCTTCATGCCTCCCCTCGCTCCCCAGCAGCAGCAGCAGCAACAGCAGCAGCAGCAGCAGCAGCAGCAGCAGCAGCAGCAAGTGTCCCTGATCTGCCTCTCTGTCACTGGATTTGTACAGATCACTGAAAGTCTGGAAACAAAGCAAACAAATAAAACTCCCGGCCATTTAAAAAACCTGAAAGTCTGCCACCTAACTTCCTAAAATGACATTGGGAAATGTGATAACTATACCCAATTTCATTTTTTAAAATAAAAAAATAAAAAAGCAGGTATAATACTATTAAATAATACGTCATTTCCTGATGTGACCTTTTTAGATCACTGTCAGGTTAAAACCTCAAATAAGGCTAATCCTTGATTTGATGTTTTAACAGAGGTTATATAGTAGACTCCACTTAAACTGGATGCCAATTGTCTAGACAATCCTGACAAAAGCTGATTTTCCAGCTAAGTCCATTTTCAGTATAGCGTGTACTGACTCTACTGTCACAGTTAAGCCAAACAGATTTTTTTTTAATTCACTTTCCGCAGCGCCTCCTACCCAATTCCCTTCATCCTCTAATAGCTTTCTACATCCTTTTATATCTATTATTTATATAGCACCACAGGTGTACATGGCTTTTTAAAAGCAGATAAACAGACCAAGTGCTTGCCCCTAGGAGCTTACAAGCTAAGACCCCAATCTTGCAAGCTGCTGTGTACATGCTTAACTTTACATTTACAAACCGACTGCAGGTATTAATGGAGTTGTTCTGGAGTAAGCAGTTTGTGGATCGTGGCATAAGGGTGTAATCCAGCTTCCATTGGTTATATACGTTTTAAATGACTGGTTTTCTTAGGGGCTTCAGTACGCATCCGTCAACATTTGTTGGTGGCTGTACTGCTAGATTTTTGCTTCCCTCATCCCCTCATTCTACCTTGCTTTCTTTTGCTCATCCCCATTCACTCGCTCACTCTCTCTTGACATCCTTGCTCCTTCTGTGTGCCTCACTCATGCCCCCTTACATCTGACTTGCTCACACATCCTCTTCCTCTCCTGTACTTTTTTTCCCCTACCACCATTTTAAATTCCTCCAGTCCTCTGCACACTTCACTGTCATGTGAGTTCTGGGCTTCTTCTCATGTTGCTGCCTGCTTTCAAATTTGCTAGTCAGGATGGCAACACCAGAAGAAAATGGCAATTCCTTCCATTCCAGCAACAGGAATTCTAACTGCGATCTGGTCTTCCAGCAACATGAGTCACCTGTGAAATTTGAGCAGAGCTATCATCATTTTTGCCATACACCCCCTTTTAAACTCAGGGTGATTTCAGACGTTACGCCACCACGGTCAACCATGGTGAATCCCCCTATGGGGACCGTGATGACGTAACGTCTGTTGGGCCAAAAAATGATTCCCGCCAGATGTTCACCCCCGGCGGGAATCGCTTTGACCACGCTTTCGGAGGCCCAGCCAATGGACGCCCCGGCACCTCTGAAATCACCCTCAGTCAAGCTGGAAATGGAGAAAGAACCAGGATGTTATGGCTTCCCAAACATTCCTTGGTGTCTACATTTGAGAAATACTGCACTAGTGAAACCTACAAATAAGCCTGCAATTTTTCCACAAAGATCAGAGACATTAGGAATTCCCATGAACTTTCATGAATATTTGCAAAGTACAAACCAAACTATAATTGTTTTGAGAAGTCTCTTGGTGCCTGTTAACAGTCCAGTCTGAGATAGTTCCCTTTTTTGACAAAATTGTCATGGACATGGAAACCAGGAGACCAACCCTGTGAAGCACAGCATGATGTTTTAGAATCATCTCACTGTATGAACAGCAGCAATTGTTTTTTTCTCTAAGATAATAGTTAAAGCTGTCAGTACTCAAACCAGTAGTCTTTCATAATATTGATTTTAATCATATATGTATTAGCACTGATCCCTTTCATGACTAAAAATCTCATATGTGGTGATGTAGTGAAAACAACATTATTGGGTGACTGGTGCCTTTTCATCCCCCCCTCCCCACCCCATGTCTTTGTCATAAGAGTCACTCAAAATTGCCATGGTAGCATTGTAGAACTCCCTGTCTTTAAATTGTAAGCTCTTGGGCAGGGACCGTGTCTATCTTATTCTCTGTAAAACGCCAGGTACATCGCTGGTGCTATATAAAAGCATATAATAATAACAACTACAAATCCCCCAAGGCTTCAGAAGTCTGAGTTTATCAGTGGGAATGTTTGTGTCCCTCTCTTTTGTATATGGGAGGCACGTATGGCAGCAGTAGTCACCCTGGGGCAGGGTGAGATTCAGACTTTAGAGAGGAGGTGCTCCAGTGCATTCAGATCCTATATTCAGGCCATTAGAGCATGCAGGGGAAAGTCCACTTTACCAATTAGGGGAAGATAAGCCTAGCTTATTAGTTCTGACCTTAGTATCTACTTTTCTACTATTATTATTTAAAATTTCTGAAGAGTCTACTGTGGATTCTGTGGGCATACTGATTTCCACAGGTGACCGTTTCAGTTCTAATGTGGGATTAACTTATTGTTTATGTAAGGTGGAGGATTGGTGCCCCCAATGTAGTGATAAATACAGCTGTGGAGAATGACCTTTCCTGCCAGCTTGGGACTTGAGTTGATTAAAGGTGTTTTCAGACGTGATGGTGGCCGGCGTTCACATCACGTTAAAAAACACCCGCCAAATGTTAGCATAGGATGGATCCCGACCATGGTGGTGGGAATCCCCTGCCACCCTCTCCTTCGGAGTTCTCTCCTTCTCCCACCAGCCCCGGTCCGAAGGCCGGGGTGGTGGCATAGGCCTCCTCCTGCCGGTTCCGAACCCTCCCCCCTCTCTCCCCTTCCCCTCCTTTGAGGCTCACTCCGTACGCCTCTACTCCCCTTCCACCTCCGTGTTGCTGTCATCTACCGCCACCACCCCCGGCTCCCTCTCCTCCTTTCTCTCTGAGTTCAAGTCCTGGCTCACCCTATTCCTCTCTGATGACATCCCCACACTCATCCTTGGTGACTTCAATATTCATGTTGATGCACCCTCTCAGCCTTGCATCGCCCGCTTCCTCTCCTTAGCCTCCTCCTTTAATCTCCACCTCTGGACTAACTCCCCCACCCACACAGATGGTCACTCTCTTGATCTCATGTTCTCTAGGAACTGTTCTGTCTCCAATTTCTCCTTCGAGCCCCATCCCATATCTGACCACTTCCTTGCCTCCTTCAACTTCTCCCACTACTCCCCCTCCTCTTCCCCATCTCCCCGTCCATTCCACAATCTGCAGGCCATTGTGTCCCAGGGCTTTGCCTCCTCCCTCTCTCCTCTTCTCCCCTCAGTCTCCTCCTCCTCCGATTCTGTCATCTCCCCTCTCAACTCCTCTCTCGCCTCCACCCTCGACTCCCTTGCCCCCCTCTCCTCCCGCCCAGCTAGCTCCCATAACCCTCAACCTTGGCTCACCCCCACCATTCACCATCTCCGCTCCTGCACCCAGGCTGCTTAACACCTCTGGCGCAAATCCCACTACCACGCTGACTTCCTCCACTTCAAATTCTGCCTCTCATCGCTCAATTCTGCTATCTCCCTCACTAGACAACAGTACTACGCCTCCCACATTGAGTCCTGCTCCCGGGACCCTCACTGCATCTTCTCTACCTTTGACTCCCTTCTCAACCCCCTCCCGTCCTCCTCCTCCCTCTTCTCTCTCCACTCAGAATCTTGCTCTCTTTTTCACCTCTAAGATCGACAAGATCCATCTGGAAATTGCTTCCAAGTCCTCTCCCCCTACTACTCCCCCCTCTCCCCCCACCTCTCTCCTGTCCTCCTTCCCTCCTGCCTCCCTTGAGGAAATCTCCTCCCTTCTCTCCTCCTCCAACCCC
>QEPC01001490.1:404373-415999 GCA_003113815.1 Sphenodon punctatus
CCTGCTGCCGAGGAGCCTGTCTCTCCTCTCTCTTGCACACCTACCACCGGCGCCCGCCACCTCCCGACCCCTGCCAAGGAGCCTATCTCTCTTTCTCTCTGTCTTACCCACCCACAGAAACACCAGCAGCCTTGCACCTCCTGGCGTAAACTGCTTTGCTCCAGGCAGTTGCGGTCACTTGGTTTCCATGGCAGCCTGTCACGTCTACAGCTGTGGCTACTTTAGGCTGCCTCAGGGCAATGTTTGTGTGATGAATGCATCCAGGAACTTCCTCAGGGCAGTGTGTGTGTGAAAAATGAATCTGGAACTTACTTGTGGACTTGTAAACCCAGAAGACTGAAAAATCCAGAACTTTAAGGTGTGTGTAAAAATGCTCAATGTCTCTATACAAATCAATGGTGCAACCGCACCTGGAATATTCTGTGCAGTTCTGGTTGCCCCATCTCAAAAAAGACATAGCTGAACTAGAAAAGGTACAGAGAAGGGCAATGGGAATGATGAAGGGTATGGAACGGCTTCCGTACAAAGAGAGGCTTGACAAACTGGGTCTCTTCAGCTTAGAGAAAAGAAGACAGAGGAGACTTGACAGAGGTTTATAAAATCTTAAGTAGTGTGGAACGAGTAGATAGGGAATGGTTTGTCACGGGTTTGTCACTACCCCACTTTTCTGTGTTGGGTGACTCAGTTTTCCTCACTTGCAGCCTGTCTGAATCAGTTCTCTCTCTAGCTGATTCAGTCCTGCAAAGGGGACAACACTTTTGTCACCCAAGCTCCAGAGACTTCCCGCTCAGACTCTTTTCTCTCTGGGTTTGCAAGTGCTTGAGGACACAACATACTCAGACTGTGTTTCCCAGTGTGAGATGTACAGAAAGCACTTCTTAGTAAAGAAGAAAATTTATTGATTACATAAACAAAGATAGTTTGAACGCAGAGTGGCAATTGAAACAAAAGTAAATAACTCAATCCTAGTCTGTACTCAGAAGGTCCCTAGTTAAGATCTTACCCTACAGAAAGTCCATGCACTTGAATCCATTTCTCAACCAGATATAGTGAGGCTGGGATTTGAGTTCTTAGAAGCAAAGCCTCTTCTCTCAGTACATTGCTTCGACAGGCTAGCTGACAGGCTCTTTCCCTCTAGCTATAATCCGAGACTCAGCGAGTCCTAAGTTGAATGAGTTCCCAACTGACTCTGTTCTCTATGAGTCTGAATGTCCCTTATAAGTCCTTGGGGGGAGGGGGAACCTAGTTTCTTCTCGAGTCTTCCAGAAAGTCCTTTTGTTTTCCCCTCTTCTCTCCTGAAGCTGTGGGCTCACTCACGTATGCAGTTTCCTTTCATTTGCATTCTTAAAGCTGCTGTTAGAGACACTCACACCTTTTGCAAAGATCTCTGTTTACATATCAATGCCCTTGGGGAGCTGTGCTGCTCCTATTTTGCAATGTCTCCTCTTTCACTATGTTAAAGTAATGGTTTAACATCTCTCAGCTTGGCATCACTGTCACAGATTGGTTTCTATAACTTAATAGTACATGTTACAAACTGGTTTCTATAAATTAACAGAGCATGTATGTTCCCTCTGGTCATGTGTTACCCTATGTTCCTTCATGACATGGTTATTTACCCTGTCAAATAGTACTAGAACTAGGGGACACTCCATGAAACTAACTGCCGGCAGATTTGTTTTATTAAAACAAATAAAAGGAAGTACTTTTTCACTCAACGCATAATTAACCTATGGAATTTGTTGCCAGAGGACNTTTATTAAAACAAATAAAAGGAAGTACTTTTTCACTCAACGCATAATTAACCTATGGAATTTGTTGCCAGAGGACTTTGGCAAGGCCAGTAGTATATCTGGGTTTTAAAAAGGACTGGATAAGTTCTTAGAGAATAGGTCCATTAATGGCTATTAACCAAGTAGTTTATGGGGTGAACTTCTTACTGTCGGGAGCTGGGAGTGAACAACAGGGAATGGATTGCCCATTGTGACTGTTGGCTCTTCTCCCATGTGATTGAGATTGGCCACTGTTGGAGGACAGGATGCTGGGCTTGATGGACCATTGGTCTGACTCAGTATAGCACTACTTATGTTCTTATGTTCTTAGAGGAAGCCACATGTCACCGGAGTCCTTCTGAGCACTCTACCCCTCAGCTCCCACTACATCCCCACCCTCTCTTCCATGGCCTGTTCCCTCCCCCCACAGGCTCCCTCTGGCCTCTGACCCTCTCCTCGGCCCCTTGCCCTCAGGATTCCCAAGTATTTATGGAGCATCCTCAGACTGGCCCAAGCACATGGGACTGGTCCTCGGACACTCAGAGAATACTTTAGAATAATTTTTAAAATATTTATTGTAGACCTAATTAACAGCCTTGGTTATTAGAGGATGTTATTAAACAGAACAGACGCACTGAATCAGCTACATAAGCTTCCCCACCCCATGCTTGCAATCCAACTCAGGTGGGTGCTAGAGAGAAATGCAATAAGAGTAGAGGTTTCCAACCCTATTTTATTTTTTTCCTCATAGTAGAAATTGATAGTAAGGGTATCAGTCAGTGCCAGTTGTGGTGCTTTTTTGTTATGGACATCTATCTCCTATGATCTGCGAGGATGTTATCTCTTTAAAAGCTTGCTTATTTATCAGTTCTGTCTTGCTTTGCAAAGATAAATGTGTTGTTATGTTTACCACAGGCCTTACCACAGGGCAACTCGGGGTAACCATTCTGGGCCCTGCTATTTTTTCTACTACGAGGGGGGCACTTTCACCAGGGCAGGATGAGGGCCCCCACTTCTTTCCAGGTTTTTTGCTATGGACATCTGCCTCCTTGGATTTGTTAGAATGATATTGTTCTAAAAGCATGCTTATTTATCAGGTCTGTCTTGCCTTGCCCCAAACATGACCATCTCTAAGGTCGCCCCAGACAGCGCCATGGGGAGAGAGTGGAGCCAGAAGGTCCCATGCATTTTATCTTTGCCTTGGGCCCGACAAATTCTAAGGCTGGCACTTCCTGGCGGGGCAGTCTTCACCAGATACCAACTGAGACAGTGGGTATTTTCAGGTGGACAGTGAGCTGTCCAACCATTGGAGCTGCTCCAGGGGTGTACCCCCACGTTTGCCCACTCCCAGCCCCACCAGGGTCTGGATCAGATGGACCCAGTGGGTTCCCCAGCCCAGGATCCGCCCCTTCCCGCCCCCCACTATGTAGTTGCCAGCTAAAGTGTCCACAATGCTTTGGTGTTGCCTGGGGCAATGGCTAGCTGGAAGTGGAGCATTAGCGTGAGTTCATACATTAGACAGAATGCTACTCTGCTTTGGGGCTGGTGCTCTGGGTTTGGCCGGCCTGCACTGCCGACACATCTGGCGGGGCACCATTAGATGGATGGGCCACCTGGGGATGAAGTGGGCTGGTGTGGCCAGCCCTGGGGAAGCCTGTGTCTTAAAACACCCATTGTGTAGACACCATTTTGGTAAAATCTCTAATTAACGTCTCTCCCCCTCAAACCCACTCTCCTTCTTAAGAACACAAACACCACAGGATTGGACTAAAATCTCTGATGAATTTCATATATGTCAAAGTATTCCATTGTCTTCTGCACAAACTCTACAAAATGTCCAACATTTAAAATAACTTAAATCAAATACCAGCTCACCAGTACAGCACTGTCTATGTACGTGCATAATTTTTCTAGGTCACTGACAGAGGTTTAACGGTAGATATGGGCTAGTTACTTGAAATACCTTCATGGAGACAGTAATAACTGAAGGGCACATTGTTAAGGTGAACAAAAAATGCCTCTCTCAGCATTTGGGGCAAACCTGTTAATGCAAACTCAAGTTTCTTCCTTAGAAAAACAGACAGGAATTCCAAAGATAGTGTTAATTCGAAACCTCCCATTCATGCACTCTTGCACACAGTAACTAATAGCATTAGTCCTGCAGCAGCAATTTCCTCAATAGTGGTTCATTACCAGCACTTAACAACCCCCTTCTGGCCTTTAATTAATTACCTTGTCTTTGAATCTTGGTGAAGGGAAACTACTGTTAAGGGCATTGTTTGCTCAATTACCCAAAAGCAATAGATAAATGCTTGCTAATGAATGCAAAGAGAGAGAACTCTCAAAAAAAATTCCTTCTATTTTATTGCATTTTTCAGGAAAGTCTGTGAAGGCTGGTTTTCCATTTCAAATGAATGAACAAGATTTCTTTTTTTTCACATGGCAGCTCAGGAATATTTAAGATCTTCTGTTAAAATGCAGGTAAAAAATAAACGCAGAGAACCAAAATGTTACACCTCATTATAGCACTATATTAACACCGGGGACTTGAACCTGCAACATGCAGAGCAGTTAGTCAAAAGGAGTGGAAGATTTAAAGCGCTTCGCAGCAGCAATTTAAAGTTTAAAAAAAAGTTGCTTTTTTTTTTTTTTTTTTTAAAGTGTTCATTTGAATAAAAACTGCATAGGGGAATTTGTTGGTGTCAGATTTTCAAGATTGGAGTCCTGGTACTTATGGGGCAGGGCCAACTGGGCAACAGTCCAAGGGAGTCACCAACCTCGTAGTCAATATCCAGGCCAGGGGTCAATGCCAGGAGTCCATCCATAGGGAGCAGGGTACATTCTGGACACAGATGGGAAAGTATGCTGAGTGGGCAAGCAGGTTAGGTTGGGCTGGGCTGGGCTGGGCTGGGCTGAGATAAGATGAGATGAGATGAGATGGAGCTCCAAGGTTGTGGTATGGCTACAGCAGCCTGAAAGACAGATAGCTCAGACAAGGGAGGCATGGAAGAAAGAGGAAATAAGTGCAGGAGGAGGGCCAATGAACAGCAGCCTCTTGCTCACCTGACTCCCTCCAGCTGCAAAAGGATCAGGCTGAATTGTAACTGATGAGATGTAGTTTGCTGGTCTGGTTTTAGGTTACAGTGGTGCAGGTGATAAGATGCTGGCTCCGTCTCCTCAGGGGACTGGGTTCTAGATGCTTGAGAATATTTATTCTTTGCTATCAGCATTCATTAGCAGAGCAATTGGCAAACAGAGAAAATTTCTTGGGCACTTTTTCAAACGTATTGGTGCCAAGTCTTGTTTTGTAAGTCTTCATTTGACCACCTTGACATCTCAGATTTTCTTCCTGCTGGTTATAAAAGTTCCAGTAATTCAGACAAGAAGCTGATACAGAACAATAAAATTTGGATGAGTAAAAAGTCATTATGAATAAGAGGAAGTCATAGTTGAAGAAGGAAATATTTCCCACACAATCCAAACCTTCAAGAGATGGACCATGACCATTATTGTTACCATTCCCCCTTGATCCCCAAAACAGTTGGCATTCAGATTTCAGCGGGGTGTGAGAGGAGCAGGGAGCTAGAAAGGGGTGTGGTCTGAATGCCATTCCATGATAAAGGGGCTGGGTGTGGGGCTGGGTGTTCTTTTGAGAAACAAATATACGCTGTCTGAAAAAGAGGTTCATAGTAAGACTGAAGCTCCAGAGATTCCTGAAGAGAAACCAAAAATACAGAGGGAAACTTTTAACCTTTGACCTCTCACTTTTTCCATGACTGACAAATATTGCACCCGCCTCTGATTGTGTTCAGGCTTATACAGCTGTGGTGATCTTCAGTTTTATGACCTCTAAAGCTATGTGCCTACGGTGAAGCTCTGTGCCTAAGAACATAAAGTGGACTTTTAAATTCTCCATTTGGTTAAAAATATAGCAATACGTCTGCTCTGTAATATCACTATAGTGATCTGCTCTCTCTTACCTGCCTCCATTTGGAATTTTGATCAAATTAAAAAAAATTCTGTGGGAAGGGTGGAAGCCCCCAGGAGAGCTTGGCTGCTGCAGAAGAAGCTGCAAGGGAGGATTGCCCTCACCTGGGCCCTGTTGTGTCATCCCCCTCCAGGTACCTTTATTACAAGGGCATTGTACTGAGGGCGGCGCCTATTGGCGGTGCCATTAGCAGGGCCGAGGAGGCAGAGGTGCCACGATATTTCGGTGAGGAGAGGCCCATCGTATTAGAGCCCCAGCCAGACCTCCAGAATATGCAGTGGAGGAGTGAGGAAGAGTGAGAGCTTCTTTCAGAGGAAGGAGTGGCATCTTGTGTTCCAACTGTATAGACTTTGCAACCCAGAGGGCTGCCCCCCTTTATCTGTTAAGCCCCCTCGAAGTTTGGAGACCTTGCTCGCCTTGGGGTCATGGGTAAAAGGCGTCCCGGGGGGGTGGGATGGTCACGCGTGCCTGTTCTCATGCACGGCAGGCAACCCTTGAAGACTTTCTCCAAATCTCAAGGGCCAGCTCTTTGGATGGGGATTCTGGTGATCAGCATCAGGTGAGCACCCAGAGGACTTTGGCAGTTCAGGTGGGGGAGCAGGACCTACCTGTGGGGACTATCAACTCAGAGCCCCTTTCCCCCCTTATCCTGAAGCTTCCTCATGGCGGCCACTCAAGTGGCTACGCTGACCTCCCCCCCCCACAAACGTTCCCAATGTTGGGGCTGTCCACCCTTTAGAGCATTTGAGTGACCAATGTTTTGTTATAGGGGATTTTGTTAAGGAATTATATTCCCAATTAGAAAGCATTAACATGCAGCTTGTACTGCAGAGAGCCCAGGTAGGGATCATTTCCAATATGATTAAACTACATAGGGCAGAGGCACCGAACCTAGTCCAGGGTAAGGTGCAGGAAATGAATACAGTGGGGACTCAAACCCCGCAGGGTGGTATCTCCCCCTCAATGGGACATACCCTATTGCAGGGGAACCTGGGGTTTGGGGCCCTGTCTGTTAAAAGGAAGGAACCCCCAAAGCCAGACCCCTGTGCGCTGGCCTTTAATATTGGGCCGCTGTCCTCAGGTTGTTTGCCAGCTTGGTCATCCAAGCATCTGATCCAGCGGCATTTGTCCAATATTTTGGGCCATTCAGTACCTACCTTCCAACTATATTGTTCGTTATTTGTGTTTATCCAGGTCAGCAGTTTTCATTCATGTACTGATTCATTTTGCCTCACCCTTTATAGTGGACAATCTGTTGGTACACTGCTGTGTTTACTAGGTGGGGGGTTGTTTTATCTAAAGTTTATAGGGACCCTGTGGTTTCTCCCTTACTCCCTGGTCTGAAGGAGGTGGGTTCGCTGCCTAATACACCCCCCTGTGCTTTAGGTAGCCAGGAATTTTCAAGGGCGAGTAGTCCAACTAAGAGCGCATTTGACCAACTATCCCAGAGGCCAGACCATGGGCTGTTATGGGTTCCTGGGATGCTCAATTAGTATCTCCCTCAGCCAAAGGAGAAGGGGAGGTAGGTCTGTTAACCCCAATTCTCGGTTCCCCTGCCCCAGAGGCGGGGGGCAGTCAGGGTGTTTTACAGCTCTCTACCTCAGGCAGTTCATCAAGGGACCCCACAGGCCGGGATAAGCAAGACCTCACTGTGACCCCAGCCCCATGACTATTCTGCATACCATCTTGTGCCCCCATTACCATTTGTTCATGGAATGTGGCGGGTTGGGCGAGGCACGCCGATGACCCGGATTTCATGTCTTACTTAAAAGGCTTCTCAGTTATCATGATCCAAGAAACTTGGTCCAAAACTCCCTTGGAGCCTGAGGGTTATGCAGCTTACTCGCTCCCAGCTGTGCATTTGAAAACCAAAGGGTGCCTGTGTGGGGTCTGGGTTGCTTTGTGGCTCAATGTACTCCCGTGGAGATTGTGGGAAATATAGCAGTCTCACACTTTCTGGCCGGGCTTGTCCTTAGATTAGGGGGTTTAATCCTAATAATTATAACTGTATACATACCTCCATGTAATGCGGGTTCAATTCAAGCCTCCATGTGGGGGACATTGGAACAAGCATTGGAGGGATGTAAACACTAAATATCCGGATGGATTGCTTATGATAGCGGGGGATTTCAATGCCCGCCTGGGCTCTGACGATTTGGCCATGGCTCCTTATTGCGATGGGCAACTGCCTGTGCCTGGGGGCCTTTTGGCCCCTAGGAAATCTAAGGATAAGCAAATTAATGCCTCAGGGATCAGGTTGGCTGAGCTACTTATAGCTCAGGACCTCTTCGTTCTGAATGGCTCAGGTTTTTCGGATCCAGATGGAGAATTCACCTTTGTTGGTCCCCCAGGGTCTCAGTACAGTTGACTTTATTCTGGTCTCGGCGAGGGTCCTTCCCTATGTAGGTGACTTCGCCTTGGGCCCGGTCACTGTGGGGGATCATCTTCCTCTAGCACTGACCTTGTTCACCTTAGGCCCAGAACCAGATAAAGGTCATGTCGAGGTGGCCAATTTGGACGTGACTCAGCTTGAGAGTGTCTGGGTCCCTCGTTGGGATGAGAGCTTATCTGATTCCATGGTGGAATACACTGTCCAACCCCATGTTGCCAGTCTCTAGGAAAAGTTACTTTCTGCCTCTACTCATGTTGACACACTGGACCTTTATGCCCAGTTATCTGCAGGTCTTTGAACTCATATGCAGGGTTTAGGGAGAGGGAAAGCAATTCTTACTGCTAGGATCAATCAACCGTGGTTTGATAAGGAGTGCCGTACGACAAGGTTAAGACTGAAAAGCATTTACCACTCCTATAGGAAAAGTGGTTCGCCGATTCTTTCCCCGGAGCATATTTTGCTGAGGGCGGAGTATAGGACCTTAATTAATGCCAAAAAGAGGGGTTTTGGGGATAGGCAGTGGGAAAATCTTTTGCAGGCGGCTAATGCGGGGAATGCCAGAAGTTTCTGGCACCTTGCCAACGGTTCACTAGGGAGGGCGTGAAAGGTATCAACTCCTGCGCTCTCCCCATCTGTCTGGATGGACCATTTTGAGAAACTTTACAATGTCAGCAGCGGGGAGGGATCCCAAGATGTCCCAGTGTCCAATCTGGAGGATTTTCCGCCATGGCCCCCGTTCTCAGAGGAAGAGGTTGAGGTGGTGAAAGATTCTTTTCGGAGTAATCGGGCACTGGGTATAGATTTAATATGGGTTGAATATCTAAAAGCCCATAAGGCCTTGTGGCTCCCTGTACTTGCGGCAACTATTTACTGCCATTAATAACACTGGAATGATTCCACAGGCCTGGGATAAGGCTGTTATTGTGCCTATTTATAAAAAGGGCTGCAAAATGGATCCTGCTAATTATAGGCCTATTAGCCTCTTGTCTATAATTGTCAAATCCTATGCTAAATATCTGCTAGGGAAATTATCCGATGGGATGGCTCAGGTCCAAGCTCTATCACCGGAGCAAGCGGGATTTCAACAGGGCCGTTCAACCATCGAACAATGTTACATCTTGCACCATCTTGCTAGTAAATATAGGGCACAGAATGGAGCCTTGTTTGTTGCCTTCCTAAACCTTAGCTTTAGCTTTCGATTCAGTAGATCGAGCCGTCCTGTGGAGAAAGTTGCAGCTCTCCTCTATAGACAAACTTCTTTTGGCCTTGATCTGCTCACTTCATGCTCACTCTTCTCTTGCGGTAAAAGTGGATCAACAAGAGCACATTACTCACCCACCCACCCCAGTTTCCACCTCGTTGGGAGTTAGGCAGGAGTGTGTCTCCAGCCCTTTTTAATTACTTCATAGTTGAAGAGATTCCTGTTATGGAAAACCCACGTTTCTTTCCCCAAAAATTGGCTGCACGGCCCGTTGGCTGTCTTTGCAATGCCGATGATGTCACGCTGCTTTCTCAGATGTGTGTTGGTCTCTCTCGTCAGTTGCGGGCCTTTGTGGCATTTTGTCAGGAGAACCATTTAACCATCAATTATGATAAGTCAAAGATTTTGGTTTTCTCCACCAAATTGCAAAGTTACTCCTGGTTTGTTGAGGGGAATTCTATCCAGCAGGTCTTGGCATTCCGTTATTTGGGCATCCTGTTTCATAGGTCTGGAGGTTGGCGGGATCATGTTACTAGGATTCTTAGAGTGGCGAAAGGCTCGGTTCAATCTATCAACCGGCTCTTTATCAGACGAGGGAGATCTGCGGTTGTGGCGGCACTTCAAGTGCATGCCAGCAAGATCCGATCCCAAGTCTTATATGGGGCTGAGATATGGGCCCCTTTTCAGTCTCAAGTAATTGACAAAATACAGTTTGGGTTTCTGCAGAAGCTGGTGGAGGCCCCAAGGGGCACCCCTTAGCGACTATTCAGCTGGAATTGGGCCAAAAAGAATGGTCCAATGTATCAGAATTTGCCAATGTATCAGTTCTGAAATTTTGGTTAAAACTCACCTTTGATCATGGGTCTCAACTCCTGAGGGACACCAGAGAGGATTCCTTTCACAGCCAATGGTTAACAAGGGTAGGGGAGCAGTTAAGAGGCATGGGACTCTCCCCTGAGTACCTGCAGCAAAAGCTTCCTGCTGCACGTAGGAAAGAGGTGCTGTTGCAGGTGGAGGATATGTGCAAGCTGGGTAAACTCAAGTTGTCACCCCATATGCGGGATTATTTGGCTTGGGTACCAGATCCGGGGAAAGCCGCGGATTATTTTATGGTCCCCATCTCAGGTAGGGCCAAACAATTTGCTCAGCCTGCTTCAATGCGTTTCCCTCAGCTGTCTTTGAGGGCCAGGCTCATAGTATTCCCTTTTCTGAGAGACTGTGCCCCTATGACAATTTCTCCGCCGAGACAGTGGTCCATATAGTCCTGCACTGCCACTTATATGACAACCCCAGGCAGGTGTATTTGCAGGCGACCATAGAAAAGTATCAGGGCAGATCTGACCATGCACTTCTGTCCCTGATACTTAATAGCTCGGACTCCGAGTCCATTAAGAATATTGCCACATACCTCCTTCAAGCTGTCCATCACAGAAAATATTTTTTGGAGTTTGCTCCCCTTTCCCCTTAGTTAAGGCACTGTTCTACAGTGGTCCAGGGGTTCCCCTGGTATGTTGGGGCAATGGTGTAAGGACGTGCCCAGTCTGTGTTGTTCATGGGCTGTTGTGCACCTGCCCGTATTGTCAGGTGTAAGTCGGGCCCATATTGAATCTTCGTAAATTATTGTTAGTAATACTGCAGATAGATATAAAAATATAAAGATACAAGGCTGGTAGGCATGGGCGAACAGATCGCGGTTCGTGTTCGGCCGTTCGGTTCGGCCGTGGTCGGTTCGTGTGTTCGTGTTCGGCGGTTCGGTTCGGCCGCGTTCGGTTCATGTGTTCGTGTTCGGTCGTTTGGTCGTACCTCGCGTTCATGTTCGCCCGTTCGGTTCGGTGGCGTTCGTGTTCTGCCGTTCGTGTTCGGTTGTTCGGGCAGGTCGTGCATTCGTGGTCGGGCGTTCGGTTTGTTCGCGATCGGGTTGTGCGTTCATGTTCGGTTGTTCGGTGTTCGGGGCGTTCGCGTTCGGCCGTTCGGCCAGAAATATCGCGAGATCGCGGGAAGCCGTAAAATCGGCATCGCACCGGAAATTCGTGTGCGTGTGCGTGAGTGAGGCGAGAGGGTGTCTGTTTGTTTTGGTGGCTGCTTGTGTAGTGTGTTTTGGAGATTGTTGTGTTGGTTTTGGCTGTGCTGTGTGTTTGGGTGGGTTGGTGTGTGTTGTTGGACTGTGGGTTGGACTGTGGTGTGTGACTGTGTGCTTCAAAAAAAAATAATTAAAAAAAACAACAAAAAATGAAACACCAGGGTGGCCGAATCTGCCGGGTGTGGCCACGCGG
>QEPC01001490.1:461767-472892 GCA_003113815.1 Sphenodon punctatus
TGGGACCTGGTTTGCTAGAGGAGAGGGAATCAGGTATGCCCCTTGGGTACAGGGGAAGGGATGGGGGGGGGAAGGGGAGAGTCCATCATGTTTTTTGATAACCTGTTGGTTGGAAATTCTACCAGGGCCTTAGATATGCTCAGCGTACCGCAGACTAGGCCTGATAGGACTGTAGGAGAGAAACATCAAGTCCCCTTTACCCCTGAAATGAGACGAGTAGATTTAAAAGGTAGAGATCTAGGGTAGTTTGTTTCGGTAGGCAGCTCTCCATCTAAGGAAGCAGTTAGGCGATATAGGTGGGATCTCAATGTTCAGCGAGCCAATGAGGACAATCAGGCTTATAGGTTTTTAACTAAAAGAGAGATAGGGGAGTCTCTCCAGGCACCTAGCTACCCATCAGGTGACTGTGACATTGGGGGCCAGGTTTTACCAAATGTGGCAGTTGAGGCTCCCCCATCAGAAGTAAACCTTAATTGACTAATAAAGGAGGATTTGGGGGGGAGGGGGGAGAACAGATTCTTGTTTTTGTTTGGATACTTTGCAATTTTTGTCGTGGAATATCAGTAGATGGCTAGCTAAACAAGGGAGGACACATTTTTTAGCTTTCATGCAGGAATATCATTTTATTTGCCTGCAGGAAACTTGGACCCTACAGCCTGACATTATGGAGTTAGATGGGTTTTTGTCATGGACTGTCCTGGCAAAAGTTTGTGGGGGAAGGGGACTTGCCGTCCTTAGGGGACTTGCCGTCCTTATTTGCCGCGTTTGATACCATTGATCATGAGTTGTTGGTGACTCGGTTGTGGGACCGAGCCAGAGTGGGTGGTACCGTTCTTGAATGGTTCCACTCCTTCCTGGCTGGGACAACTCAGCGAGTAGTGCTGGGTGATTGTTCATCTTTTCCCCAGGACCTCACATATGGAGTTTGCAAGGTTCCATCTTATCCCCTCTCTTGTTCAACGTGTACATGCAGCCTTTGGGGGCGGTCATCAGAGGGTTTGGGGTGAAGTGTCATCAATATGCTGATGTCACCCAACTGTTCCTCACTTTTACATCTGGCCCAGGCCCTGCAGTCTCAGTGCTTACCTGTCAGTTGTCAGGGACTGGATGAGGGTGAGCCATCTGAAGCTGAATCATGACAAGACGGAGGTCATGGTGGTGGGCAAAGCCAGGGATGGTCTGGTCCCCATCATTGATGGGGTCTGTCTCTTCCTGGTGTCTCAGGTCCATAGTCTGGGGGTGTTCCTGGACACGCAACTCCACCTGGATATCTAGGTGGCGGCTGTGGTGAAAGGTGCATTTCGCCAATAACATCTGGTGTGACGGCTTAAGCCATATGTCTCAGACACGGACCTTGCCACCATCACACTTTTTTAACCTCAAGATTGGATTACTGTAACGGGCTCTACGTGGGGTTACCCTTGGAGACAGTCCGGAGACTGCAGCTGGTGCAGAATGCGGCGGCTTGCCTCCTTGGGGGGTGAGTCATTGCAAGCACATTACACCGGTGCTCTGTTCTCTGCACTGGCTGCCAGTAGTCTACCGGGCCCAATTCCAGGTGTTGGTTTTGACCTTTAAAGCACTAAATGGCCTGGGCCCCACCTATCTGCAGGATCTCCTCACCCCCTGCGTCCTGGATCAACCTCTGCGGTTGGCAGGGAGCGCACTCCCTGAGGTCCCCCAGGTTTTCCAGGTGTCGACTATGAGGAGGGCGTTCTCAGTGACCGCACCACCGCTGTGGAACTCCCTCCCACCGGAGGTCCACCTGTCCATAGGCCTCCCCTCTTTTCATAGACAGTGTAAGACCTGGCTGTTCCACCGGGCCTTCAGTGAGGGAGACGGGTGATGGGGGTTAGCGGGGGGTGGGGTGTTCTTTGTCTTTTTACCAGGTTTTAATGTTTTGATGTTGTTTCATATTGGATTTTATATTACTCATTATTTTTATTGTTGTAAGCCACCCCAAGCTGCAGAAGCAGGAGGGGGCAGCATAAAAATGTAATAAACTAAACTTATTGCTTCTACAATAGGGGTGGTAGTTACTAAAATTACCCATGAATCTGATAACATTCTAGCACTTAGATGCTGTCTCTGTGGGGCAAAGCTGGAAATTTTGTTACTGAATGTTTATTTTCCTCCACATAGTTCTAGATATGCTTCCCAGAAAGTGTGGGATGAATTAGATGCTTTGTTCTCAGCTTTGGAAGAGGACTATCCTGCGGAGTGTGGACCATATTTTGATCATGGGTGATTTTAATGGCAGGATAAGGGAAAATTAGCAGGTGATTATAAGAGCTTTAGAATTGCCTGATGAGTTAGAAGAGGGCTATTACTCCCTAAATAATGAGAGAACTTCTAAAGATTTTACTATTAATAATCGTAGCCTGTGCCCTATATAATTTGGTCTTAGATAATAATTTGGTTATTTTGATTGGTAATATGAAGGGAGATATTCCTAACTTTACATTTATTAATCACCGAGGTGGAAGTGTCCCTGATTATGAGCTGATTTCCCAGTCGTTAGTCGATAAAATTGTATATTTTACTGTCTTTCCACAAACAGACATCAACCACTTTCCTCTTAAAGTGCAGTTAAAAGTTACTCAAGGAGTTGTCCCACAGGATGTGGCTCTGCACCGGGAAGTGGGTGTATGTCGAGGGTTATCACGTGTCAGATGGACTGCTGACCTTGGAAACAAGGTAAGTGTATTTTTACAGTATGATACCTGTATGGCAATATACTCTGACTTATTAAGGTCTAAGAATGTTACTTGGGCAATTGAAAAGTGGAATCTTTTGATGAATCATCTCATGCCATTGTTGAGGCCCATAATAGAGGCCCGCAAAGGGGAACCCTGGTTTGATAAAGAGTGCTTAGTGGCTAAACGGCGACTTGGAAAATATGCCCATCGTTTTAAACAGGGATCAGGAAGGGATATTGGCCCTCAATATTTTGCTCTTCATAAATTCTATAAAAAGCAGTTAGTGGAGAAGAAAGGTAAACATGTTGTGGTTATGTGGCATACTCTCCAGGAATCATTAGAAAACAAGGATAAAGCCACCTTCCGCCAGGTGTATCTGGTGCAGAGGCTGCGTCCATATGTCTGCAGACCCGACCTGGTCACCATCATCCATGTCTTCATCACCTCGAGGCTGGACTACTGCAATGTACTCTACATGGGGCTTCCCTTGATGCTGGTTCGGAGGCTGCAGCTAGTACAGAATGCGGTGGCTCGTCTCCTTACATGGACGAGCCAGTGGGAGCACATCATCCCCCGTGCTCCGAACGCTGCATTGGCTGCCTATAGTGTACCAAACCAGATTCAAGGTGTTGGTTTTGGCCTATAAGACCCTACACAGTCTTGGTCCTTCATACCTCAGGGACTGCCTCACCCTCCGTGCCCCAGAACGACCCCTGCAATCCACCAGGGGCGCCTTCTTGGAGGTCTCCTATGTTTTTTTTATTTTTATGTTGTAGGCCACCCTGAGATGCCATTAGCATGAGGGGGTGGCTAATAAATGTAAATAAATAAATAAAAAATACCATATCATAACTTTTATTACTTAGCCATTGGTCGTCATAAAGAAAACAAGACAAAACAGACATAAACAGAGTACACTGAAAAGGTAAATAATCATTAAATTATTGTCATAAAATGATAATGTTAATAATAATTATAAAATAATAAATAATAATACTAAAAATACTACTAATAATAATGAAGTTATGAGGTAATAGTGAGGTGATAATGTTAATAAGGAAGTATAACAGTAATAATAAAAGTAATAATAATGAGGCAGAGTAGGCCCCTCAAGGTATCCCCAGGTATAAATTAATACATTCGGATGGTCAACTAGTTGACAAAAACTTATAAATATCAGATTTTTAAGTAGTCAACGCTGCAGTCTTAAATTTTAAAACTAATGAAAGAAACCTGGCTACTCCCTTTGTAATTATTGGATACCAATCATTTAATAGGAACATTACCATCTGGTGAGGGTCGCAAGTCTTTTGGATAATTAGAGGATCAATATACAATATCCTCCAATTTACATATAATGGGCAATCCAGAATTATATGAGCAATTGTCTCAGGGGCCATCTTATTAGATTTACATAAACGGTGCGGACAAATCCTTTCATTGTAAGGAATACTTTTCAATCTACCTTCAGTAAACGCCGAAGGAAAAACATTAAATCTGGATAGAGTAAAAGCTACTCGACTACGCCATAGGAGCCGAGTGGATAGATAAGAGGCCCCTTCCAGTGGGTCTGGAACTCACTATAAATTCTTGATATCTTTTGTCTAGCTCTAAGCTCCCTTATAGCCTGATACTCTAGGTCTTTCATGCAGCTTTTTATTTCAGCCCAAGCCCTAACAAAAGGAAAAGAAAGAATATAGGTTGCTGAAAATCCTAAAGAGTGAAGGATTTCTTCAACCTTAATTGGCCATTGGCTCAAAGCTGCATGGAGAACCACCTGTGACACAGAATCACACTGTATTAAATTTAGATGCAACCAAAATTTCAGGATGGCTAATTTGGCCAACATAGCTACAGAGCTAATTCCAGATTCCACTCTAAGAAGAGCCACTGGCGTACCTTTAAGGGTATGAAGAATCAAGCACAACATTCTATTTTATTCCACTTCTAGCTCATTAACCATGCCTAAGCTCCAAATCAGGAAATCATATAATAACTGGGAAACCATTTTGGCTTTGTGTAACTTCAGAGTTGGTTTGAATAACTTCCCACCCTTATCCCAATAGAAATTTATGATTCTGCTCTTGCCATGGCTCATGCAGATTTTAAATGTGAACGTCATGTGTGTGAAGCAGAGACAATGATTCCCAAATACTTATAGGACTGAACCTGCTCAATATGGTGAGATTCCATATACCATCTGTGTTGAATTGTAGCTTTGTCAACCACCAATACCTTAGTCTTAGAATAATTGATTTGCAAAAGTTATTTTTTGCAATAATTTCAGAAGGCCATCATCAATCACCTCAGTCCAATCTGTGTACAGGATATAAGTGCCGTGTCATCCACATAAAGTAGGGTGAAAAATGGATGGGTACCAAGTTCCACTGGATGATAAAAGGGGTTGGATAATGCATCTTTCATGTTGTTTAGATACAGGTTACACAATAAGGGTGACAAAATGCATCCCTGTCTGACCCCTTTAAGAACACTCAGACTGAGTAAGGTTACCCTGCCTGTCCATTCTAACTTGCAGTGAATTATGATTGTGCACAACTTTAATTAAGTGCAACAGCCTGCGATCAATCTGATATTGTTCTAACTTCTGCCAGAGTCTCTCCCTATTCACAGAGTCAAACGCAGTCTTAAAATCTACAAAGCAGATACATAATCTGACCTTTTTCTTTTGTTGGACATATTATTTAGCAATCAATTGGTCCAAAACAAAAATATGGTCAAGGGTTGACAATTCCTTTTTGAAACCTGCTTGCTTCCTCCCTCTAAGGTTCCTAGAGTCTACCTACAACTGCAATCTAGACACCAAGTATTTGGTATATAATTTACCGACAATGCTCAACAGGCTAATCGGTCAGTAATTGGCTGGTTCTTTGGGATCCCTTTTCTTAAAAATAGGTACCACCACACTTTGCGACCAAACCCTAGGGAACTTGCCCGTTTCATTTATAACTGTAAATGTCAAAGCCAAAGCTATACTCCACCAATCTATATTAGTTCTTATTAATTCCACTGGGATGAAATCAGTCTCAAGAACCTTCTTAGATTTAATCTTCAAAATGAGTATCCGCGGGAGTAACTGGCTCCCAGCAGGGAATAGAGTCCAGATCAGATGGTAAAAGTTCTCTGGAGGGAGTACTAGCCTCTGAAAATATGTTTCTATAGTAAGTCTCCAATTTGGCCACAGGGATGTCAGCCTCCTCCTTCCAGGTGTTCAAGATCCATGCAGACTTAATTAATGACCAGAATTAACAAGGATACATGGAGTCCCTGAATGGGACCCAGTAACCATTCAGGAGGTCTGGGAAGCAATTCAAAAACAGAATAAAGCACCGGGAATAGATTACGCCCCAGGAGAGGTATACAAATTATTCCCAGAATGGTGGGTGGAGGTTTTGTCCTGGTTGTTTACATTAGTTAACAGTTTTGACATATTCTCTGCTATATGGAGAACGACTGTAATAGTACCCATTTATAAAATGGGAAATAGGGACAATCCACATCATTATCACTCAATCAGCTTTCTGTGTACAGTGGTCAAGTTCTATACCAGGATACTTTTGAAAAGACTTATGGAATGGGTTAAGGGAGTGGAGTTATTAGCTTCAAGATACCGTTTCTGGTCATCCCAAAGCTACATAATCGAATACCCCTGGCAGAAGTCCCATAAACACAAACCAAAAATGTATGGTTGCCCTCTCCTTCACTTTCACTATCTTCCTCACTGAATAGAACAACGTCATGTAACTTGATCCATTCTTCTGTCTTATCTAGAGCTGAAACGAGTACCCACAAAATTGGGTCTACCCATCAAATTTACAGTAGTTGAATCAATTTGAAAACTTAGGTACGAGATGGTCCCCGATTTCGACCTGATTTGAGTACCCTATGCACTTGCAGTTCAATTTTTTTTGTTTTCTGTCCTGATTTACCAATTGGCAACTGAAAAATTGGTACCAAAAATTACCAGTTTTCCAGGTATTCACATACCCAATTGATAACTGTCGAACACCTGACATGGTTCTTGAAAATTCAGATATTACCCACGGGTGCCAAGTTAGGTACCCGATTCAGCTCTACATCTTAGGGCAGGTGCAATTCATTTTTGTTATTATGATAACAAAAACAAAATTTTTGATTTTCTTTTTTGTTATTGTAATAATGAAAACAAAAAATAATAATGAAACAAAAACAAAAACTATTTTAAAAAATAATAATAATGGGGAAACACTAAAACATATTTCTGGATATAATGTTTTTGTTTCTTATTCAATCCTGATGAAACTTGGGAAGATTGTATTTCCTATGGTGGGCACTATGTGTACCAAAGCTTGGAAAGATTGAATACAGGAAACTGATCTTAAAAGCAATTGAATGTTGTGATTTTAAGAAAAGCTCCATACACATTCCCGGCTACAACGTCTTTATCTTCCATCCAATTTTCATGAAACCTAAAAAAAAGTATGTCCCTCCACACAATTACTAATCCTACCAAATTTCAGAAAGATTGGCTACAGGGTCCTGATGTTATAAGCCAATAACTTAAAAATGCATTTCTGGCTGTAGCATTTTTATATCCCATCCTGTTTACAAGAGCTTTGGAAAAAAACGTATACCACAGTTTCCCTGTCATCTCTGTAAAACTATAGGACAATTTGATAAAGGACCCCAATTTTATAAGCAATTGAAGTTGTCCACTTGAATACCATTATTCCAATAAATAGCATCACATGCAGTGCAAGTCAGAAGCAGGTACCTGCCATGGCAACCCAACAGACTGACAGACACATTCACTGGCCAATTACTGCATGCTTCCAGCTTTACAGGACCAATCAGTGGTCGCTTAGAGGCGGACATAGAAGGGACATAACTGGGACTTTGGGGATAGCATTCCAGCCATCAGAAGACATAGTTTACACATCCAGGTGGGCCAATTATCACCACAATCACATTACAAGAGTTTTGGAAAAAATGTATCCCACACCTTCCCTGTCATCTTTGTCAAACTATAGGAAAATTTGATAAAGGGCCGCAATTTTATAAGCAATTAAAGTTGTCCCCTTGAAGACCATTATTCAGATAAATAGCATCACTTGCAGTGCCAGTCAGAGGCAGGCACCTGGCATGGCAGGGGGAGGGAGGCTGTAGGAGGGAGGATGGAGAGCAACCCAACAGACTAACAGACCCATTCACTGGCCAGTTACTGCAGTACCAGTACCAATCGGCGGTGGCTTAGATGCGGGAATAGAAGGGACATAACTGGGACTTTGGGGATAGCATTCCAGCCATCAGGAGACATAGTTTACACATCCAGGCTGGCCAATTATCATCACAGCACTGTGACAGAGGACATAAGAGAATCTCTATTGGCTCTTTCCTAAACAGATGCTTCCGACTCCCCAGTAACAAGTGAGTAAGAGAAGTTGGGATGGTCAAAGCGCAGAATGAGGATATTTGGTTGACAATTTCTTCTGGCCAATTGGCATCACAAACTGATCTTATACCACAGTGACATGTAAGAGAATCCCTGGCATAGACTCATTCTCTGCATATGATGTGTGGGCTTATAAAATTGGGACCCTTTATCACATCTTTCTGATATTTGAGAATGAGATGATCCTGAAAGTGTGAGATACAGCCCTGCCAAATTACATGTACACTGGTTGGACTAAAAGATGTTACAGTCAGACATACATTTATACATTAATTGCTTATACCACCAGCACCCTTTATCCAATCCTTCTGAAAGTCAGCACAGATAGTAAAAGTGGATAAGGGTACTTGTACTTGCAAAGTTTCATACACATTAGATGGGAGACAAAGAGGTTACAGCCACGAATGTATATGCAAATTTTTGTAAAACAACACAGTTCAACTGTTTATAAAATTGGACTCCTTTATCCAGTCTTTTTGAAATTTGGTACATGCCTTCAATTGGAGGTACAATCTTTCCAAGTATCATTCAAATATAATGAAAAACAAAAAAGGTTACAGCCAAAAATGTGTTTTCCATTGAAATCAATGAAAATAGAAAACAAAAGCAAAAAGAAAAATGAAATTTTGACATTTATGAAAATGAAATATTTAAATAATGAAAATGACAAACGAAAATGAAAATGACATGGGTCCCTGATGTACACCTCATAGTACAACTTGACCCTCTGCTAGCTAGCTCAACTGCCCTCCACCTTGCTATGACATTTTCTTGCACCTCTTTGCCTGCTGTTTCCTCAAGAACTGTTGCATTTTCTCCTTCCCCTGTCTCATGTATGGAACATCCTGCCTAAAGTACCTGGGGAAGCACTCCCCTATCCTTCAAACGCACCTTCTACTAATTTACCAGTACAGTAAGCTGATGGTGGCTAGCCTTATAGCCTAAAAAAAATGATAGGGATGGGCAAACGCGGTTGGGAAGTTCCGAGTTCGGACCGAACCAAACTTCTAAACTGAACTCAAATTTAAAACAGAACTGAACCAAATTTCCAAACTCTGTTCTGTTTGCCCATCCCTAGAGGCAACACACACCAAAAAAACCTGGTTTTGAATGGCAGAACTTGGTTCGGAAGTTCGGAATTCGACCGAACTTGGTCTGTTCGGACGACTGAATTGAACTTACGAACTGAATTCAAATTTTAAACCGAACCGAACCGAATTTCAGAACTCGAATTTCAAACCGAATCAAATTTCTGAACTCCGTTCTGTTCGCCCATCCCTAAAAAATTATATTCTGTATTTACTTAAAGCTTTTTAAAAAAATTAAACTTACATCTCCTAATTCAATTACCATCCTATCTAGAATCTGATTGAAAGTGAATCTGAAAGGTAAGGGATGCAGTGATAAGACCATTAACTATCCAGATTTGTTATGCCCGCAATTAGGAGAGTGTATTTCAGGGGCTGGGAATTTTTTCTGTCCCGTGGGCCACTTTGGAAGCCAATAAAATCTCTCTAAGCCAGATAGGAGTTGGAAGTAGGGGTGCTTAAGGAATGAACTCAGGATGTGGGAAGGAAGAGGTGGGTTCCAATCATGAAGAATCATCTAGTCTAACCAGTAGCTCCAGGTCAGGATATCTTCTGCTTACAGCATTGCAGACACATGCTTGTCCAGCCAGGTTTTGAAAACATCCAAGAAGGGCGATTCCACACAATCTCCGGGTACCTTGTTCTATTGCCCAAAAGTTCTTACAGTTAAGAGGTTTTTCCTAATACCTATCTATAATAGAACCCAGAAATTCTGAGGACCACAGGCAGAGAGGTGCTGTGGGAGCAGCAGCACAGCTAGGCATAGGCGCTTGTCCATTGTAATATATTTAGGTGAAATGAAAATGGAAAAGGGTAAGGCAAGAACAAAGAGGAGAATGTGTGCAGTATTAAAAGATACTGTTTTAAATAAGGGAGATCACTCAACTTGCGATAAACTGCTTTCTAAAATAAAATGGGTAAGTGCCATCTAGTGGCATGCAAGTAGATTGATTTGGTATCTATTTGAGACCACATACATTGTAATGGAGACAAATTATGAAGGTAAGTTTGCAGTTCAATAAGTTCCAGATATGCACAGACTATTTAACTTCGTAGAGCTCCATATGTTGGAGGGCACCATAGGTCTCCGAATACATCGAGTCCATGAATACACTTGAAATGATGAGTGTAAGGAGCACTGGCATAAAATACGAGTCCACGAGGCCTCAAAAATGAGGGGGTCTGGCATGTGGGGGAGGGGGACTGTGGTAATTCAGGAAGGGCTCATGCCACCATTTTGCATACGTCTCCAACTTCCCTGTATCGAGCACTGAATTCAATAAAACAAAACAAATCCTCAATGCATTTCTGATCCCATGTAGACCTCTAAGCTTGATCCCCTTGTGCCAGGTCCAGTTCAGGTTGACATTTTAACTTGAAAGTTCAATCCCATGATCAAAAACCTCCATAACCTTTGCAGACTGTGTCTAGTCCTTATATGTTGCTTAGTGGGTGTGTCGTCCCAACAAAATATTCATGGTAGTTCTTTTGTATCAAAACACGTCATTTCTCAGTTTGGCTCTTTTCACTTCCCCCATGAAGAGATTTATTAATTAATTTATTTATTTTTCACATTTACCCTGCCCTTCTCCGTAGATTCAGGGTGGCTATTAGATTTGTAGCAGACCGGATGAGAGGGGGAAACGGGGCTTCCTCATTATCAAGGTCCGCAAGCTCAGTCCCCCTACAAAGAACTACAAGCATTTTCTCTCTTATTATACATGAAACTAGGATGAATAAAATAATAATTGCAAGTAAAGTACCAATATGTTCCCCAGAAATTGATCTCAAAACATATGACAGGAAGATGAGAGGCAGGGCACTTCTTGCCTCTCAGGTACCAGGATTTTTTATTTATTATTATTAATTATTAATTATTATTATTATTA
>QEPC01001490.1:496198-510046 GCA_003113815.1 Sphenodon punctatus
TTGTAAGACCTGGCTGTTCGCCCAGGCCTTTGTGAGGGAGGGGTAGGGAGGGGTGTTTTAGCTCCCCCACCTACTTTGGTTTTATATTGCTAACTAGTCCTGTTTTAATATTTTATAATATTTATGATAATTTTAATGATTTTATTGTTTTTTAATGTTTTTGGAAGCCGCCCCGAGCTGCATGGCAGGAGGGGCGGGGTATAAATTTATGAAATAAATAAATAAATAAATAAATAAATAAACTTTATTGAATTCCAACAGGTGGCCCCTGTCTTGAGCGCATCACTCATGTGCCTTCTGGCACCTCCTCCTCCTGAGCATGGCCTTTGTCTATGCTTAAGGATAACAGTGTGACAGGCCCTCATGGAGATCTCTTATGGAAGTGGAATTATGAATGTCGTTTAAACCTTGACTACAGGCAGGCTTCCCATGCACTGCTTGGAACACTGCTAATCATGGCTGGCGTGTTCCTGGACCCTAAATGGGACACACGAGGATGGAGGTGCAGGGGGCAGGCAGCTGGCCTAGCCACAAGGCCACTAGCCTCTGCCTGTCCCAGCTACATTGGTATGTAGTGTAACGTTGAGGAGTCCACTCCACGTTTTGTAGCAGTTTCAGCAGACACGAGTCTAGAGCAGTTCCAGACCAGATCTTGAGTGTTACTCAGGTAGCTAACCAGCAGAGGGAGCTGATGCACAAGGCTGCAGGCAGGGATCTCAAAAAGGACCTAACTGTGCTAGTCTGGCTGTTACCTTAATGCCTTCAATAAAAGCCATCCTGTATTTGGAATGAAGCCTGTCTCTGTCTCGTCATCATCCCTCTCCAGTATCTTACATGTAGCTCCTCCTGTGTATTGTATCTATAGCTTTTCCAGTTGACATTTTAATTCAGCCATGATTGGTTCCATGTCTGATATCCACCACCGACAATGGGGTTGAGGGGCCATAAAGGCTAAACCTCTGACCCGTTCCTCCCAAACTGGTATGTCCAAATGCCCCTGCAAAGCAAATTGAAGGTTGTGAAGCCATAAATCCTTACCCCTATTGGACAGGTGCACCCGTCCCTTCTAAACATCAGCTCATTATGAAAAGATATTTTTCTTATAATGCATGATGTGGCCACACATGTTTTCCAAAATCCTTTTCAGTGCCTTGTTGATTTTGCTTCTTGTCTGCTCCATCTTTGACGGGACACTTGCATGCTTCCATACAATGCAATTAAGCATGTCCAATGACCATATCGAAACTTTGGTCCAGCATGCCCGTATGTTCATCAGGTCTTGTTTTATTAGTTCCAACAGTTCTAAGGATTTTAGAGTCCCTAGATCATTCTCCCCAGGTGAATCACCAGCAAGTCAAGAGTGCAGTGACTAGCAGCCTTTGCAGCAATCATGAGCCAGAGGCCAGCCCAGCACAGACCACCTACTTACAATCCAATGAAACCTGGTCCTCCTGTTGCCAACTGGGTTCCAAAGCTGGATGTTGCTGCCCTCCTGCTAGCCCAACAAATGATGCTGTGACTGCAAATCCATATTGAAAATGGTTGGTGACCATCTGTTAATGAGAAAAACAATATCAATGAAGCCTAGACCCTTATGTCTCCAATTCTGAATGGATACTCCTGATGTACAGCTGGTATGCATCTGATTTCTGTCTGTCTAGTTCTTTTATTCTGGCCTCTGACAGGCCCACAAGCGCTGCCATGGAAGCTGTCCCAATATGGAAAGAGTGTAACCAAAATTTCTCTGGCGCTAATCAAATATTCCTTAAACCTAGTCTTAACACAGACATAAACTGGAATTTTGTAAGCGGGAAAGTGTCAATGTGTATGAAAAAGGTACCCTCCCTATTTCTTCACACTGCCAGATATGCTTGTATGGACATAGAGACCTGTCCAGGGCTGGGCCCAGTATTATTGACTGACTGCACCCTAGCTAGTCTGTCATGGATTGCCTAATAATGATACACATGGAGTTGGGTTGCACTTCTACATCATTGAGCCTTGAAGCTCTTCTGGATCTGTCATTCTCTGATTCAGGTATAAGCTCGCTAATGGCAAGGTATTCGGAGGTTTGAGGTGAGGTGCCATCAGTATGCTGATGGCACTCAGCTCTTCCTATCTTTTTCATCCAACCCATGTCCTGCAGTCTCAGTGCTTAATGCCTGGCTGCTGTCAGGGACCGAATGGGGGTGAAACGATTAAAAATGAATCCAGACAAGACCGAGGTGATGATGGTTGGCTGACCATGTGATCTTGAGCGGATTGGAACTCCTGTCATTGACAGGGTCCAACCCCTTCTGGTCAGTCAGGTTCAGTTTTGGAGTACCTCTGGACCCCTTGTTGTGCCTAGATTGTCAGGTTTCAGCAGTGGCCAGGAATGCTTTTCACCAACTCCATCTGGTGAGGAGACTGTAGCCTTTTCTTTCTGACTCAGATCTGGTGACTGTCATCCGTGCTTTCATCAACTCGAGGCTAGACTACTGTAATGCACTCTACATGGGGCTGACCTTGGTGATGGTTTGCAAGCTACAGCTGGTGCAGAATGCGGTGTCTCATTTCCTTTTAGGGGTGAGGCTCCGAGAGCACATTACACCGGTGCTCCGAAGTCTGCACTGACTCCCTATAGCTTTCCGGGCACAATTCTAGGTGCTAGTTTTGACCTTTAAAGCTATAAACAGTCTGGGACCCACATATTTGAGAGACCACCTGTCCTTCAAGGCCCCACTGCGACCCCTGCAATTGGCTGAGAGCACCTCCTTCTGGGTACCACCTGTTAGTCATGTTCATATGGTGAGGACTTGCAGGAAGGCATTCTCAGTTGCTGCCCTGATGCTATGGAACTTCCTTCCCCCTAAGGTTCATCTGAGCCCGAGCATCTTCCAGAGGCTGTGTAAGACCTTTTTATTTATTAGGGCTTTTGGCAGGCAGGGATAGGGAGTTGGTGGGTGTTTGAGGTAGGAGTGTAATGGTGAGGTTGGGGCAAAGTTGGGTGTTTGGGGATTTTTTTGTTTGTTTTTATGCTGTTTTTCTATGTATTGCTTTTATTTACTTGTAAGCTGCCTTGAGCCAGTTGGGAAGGGTGTGGTAAAAATTGAACCAACTAAATAAATAATGTGCAGTGCTGCAAAAAAGGCAAGCATACAAGCTGCTCTGAAGAGCACCATTTCGTACGGTGATGTGCATGTGGTTCACAAAACCACTAGCAACTAAGCCAGAAAGTTGATTGATACTGGGCGGTGCTCATCTCCCTCTGATGTTGCATTGTGCCTCAGTTTCCTCAAAGGGAAAATGCGCTTAGTGGTTCAGGCCTGACATAATCTGGTCTGGATATTGGGTGACTCTTTTCTAATATTTATTTATTTATTTAAACAAATTTATATCCCACCCCTCCTGCAATGCAGCCCGGGGCGGCTCACAACACAAAACAATTAAAACAATAAAATACATTAAAATTCAGATAAAAACAATCAAATATTCAATATAAATATTAACAGGGCTAGACAAAACAAATGGGTAGGGGATTAAAAAAAAAACCTCCCTACCCTCCCCCAAAGGCCTGGGCAAACAGCCAGGTCTTACAGTTCCGCCGAAATGTTAGAAGGCTTGGGGCCAGGCGAGCTTCCTCCGGAAGGGAGTTCCACAGCCGCGGCCCCACTACCGAGAATGNGGGGGACCTCCAAGAGGGCACCCCCGGCAGACCGTATGTGGAAACTCAGTTTACACTGTGCTAAAAAGCCAGGCAGCCAGCTCAGCAAAGTATTGTAAAGACAATATTATTTATAAATGAGGCCATGAGACAAAGAATGTTATAAATATAAAGCCATAGTTTACTTAAGTTCAAATAAAAACATGGTACAAAAGAGAAGCAATGTCAGTTACAATACATGATTTAAAAGGACATTTCTGTTCAGAGAACAGTTCTTTTATAAGTTCAGAGACCTTAACATCTATAAGAAATAACATATGCTTTAAGTATGTTGTTGGCTCAATGCATCAAAAGAATATACTTTCATATTCACCCAGTCCTGTGTCCCATACTGCCATATGAAAGTGAGAAAAACTCCAAGGAATTAACTTTCTAAAGAAACTATCTTTCCTCTGCCTCTTTATAGAATGAAAATTCTTAGAAGTCAGTTTAGATGATGTCAGGTCAAGACAGGTGACAGTGAGATGTCTCAAAGTAAGTTGTAAACAAAATCTGCTGATACATAGTAAACGGGAAGCTATCATCTGAGATAGGAGTTAACAATGGTCAAGATGTCAGGAGTCTCCAGACAAAGAAAAAATTTTCTGCCCTGCAAAGGAAGTCACATCCCTTGAGATGGGTCAACAGAAAATGTTGAATCCTTAAGAGACAGATTGATCATATCTCTTGTCCCAGTATATGGTCAAGAGTTCAGTAAAAAGGTCATTATAGAGACAGTTCATTAGAAGCCCACCACACAGTGGTTAATTCTAATGTTCAATACATTGAAACACAGATGGTCAAAAAGATATGCTTTTTATATGGGATACATCACAGGAAGCATCGCATCTGGACCAACCTTTTACTGTTCTCCTGGTTACAAAAGTTAAACACGTGTCTTTAAATCCAATGGCCTTGTTGAAAAATGAAATGTTGGACAGCTGGACCCGCATTGTGAGCTCCAAGCCCTTGTTGTCACAATGCGCATGGCCCATCCCCATTCCTGGTTGCGCCAACTGCACATCCTCAGCCCACCCCCATCCTGGTTGGCTGTTTGTATCCCAGCACCTCATTGGGGTTTCCTGCTGGCAGCCTTGTTGCTGGCAGTATGCCTTCTTGATGGCATTTCACCTGCTTAGTAGCGATGGAGAAAACACACATCATCAGCAAAATAAATCAATTTTTGCAAACTTCTTATTCACAAATGTGAATTGAATCCAGTTGTCCCTTATTGACATTGTAATAGCAGCTGTGATTGGCCAACTGTACTTAATTGTAATTGTAATAGCTAATGTGAATTCGTCAAATTGATTATAATGAATTGCTCCATCACTGCAATTAAACCATATAAAACATTGTACAATACATTTGATGTGTCTTGATGCATTGACTGTCTGCAACTGTGCTTTTTTTTCGTGGATTTGATCCTACCACCATCCTTAAAATGGCTGACTATGCCACGCTCAAAAAGGCCACCCACACCCTCTACAATGGCCAGCCTATCCATGTGGCTTTGGCTTTTCTTCAAGATGGTGGCCAGGGCTCACCATGGAGCACCTTTATTCAAGGGGGTTGCCCCTTTCGGCACCATGACCCTTTCAGATGCCTCAAGGTGGGGCATTGCCCCTTTAAATGGGCCCCACCAAGCCACATGACATGCTCATTTTAAGGTGCTTGGAAGCCTTTCAGAAGCTGGGAATTCCCATGCCAATCACTGGGAAATCCCCAGGCCAGTCTCCAGATGGTGGGGAGGTGGCTGCAAACAACAGAGGGGCTGCCATTGCCCTTTTTACTGGGCTAGGGCCCCGAGATCAGGGAATGGACCAATGGAGGTGCAGCGCCTGGACTAGGCTGTGGACAGACAGCCCAGCACTACTGTGCACAGATGGCCCCCAGGACCACAAGACAGGATGGTTGGACCTCACACAGGCAGCCCACAGAACTGAGCTGATGGGTTAGAAGCAGGAAGGGGAGACCCTGGGCTGGAACCTGTCTCTCAGAGTAGGAACCCCAGGTGGGAGCCCATACTCTGGAGCAGGAATACCTGGTACTGGGGAGAGAAGAGGGTATTAAAAAGGGGTACCCTGAACACCCCCTTGGACATCCAGCAAGATGGAGGCCTCGCCTCCAGTAGTGGGAGGAGCACAGTATGGAAGCAGAGTTTTGGGGTGGCCTTACCCCCCCCCAGGAACCTTCTTAGACACTCCCCTAGAGTGTCCTTGTCCCTCTGCTCATGAATGGGTTTAAGTGATATTTAAGACCAGAAAGCATCTGTTAAATCGAGGGGTTTCAATTGATAGAGTCTGGGGGTACAATCAGGGAAAATCAGATGAGCACCAAGCTCCAGAAACTCCACTTCTTATGACCTCTCCTAATAAGGTACCTGTGGGTACTCGCTTCTCGGTTCCTGGGCCCAAGGTAGCAGCTGGGATATCTGCACGAGTACTGGGCTCCCTCTCTGACCCAAATACAACATCTAATTTGGAAAATGTTAGAAGTGAACCCCAGCAAATGGAGTTATTAACTCAGGGAGATGACCTTATTAATATCAATGGGGAAAGAGATGACCAGGAGGAACAGAGAGCAGAACTCACTAACAAAATATTGCAACCACCAATATCAGGGGAGATGTCAGATGGAAGATCGGGATTAGTAAAACTCCCAGAATTTATTAATAAAGTGGCAGGGTTTTTGTTGGGAGATGGAGTGCAGACTAATCTTGCCCGATTAGGAGAAATGTTCCAAACATTGTCTGTTATGGAGCAGGATAGTCTTCTCACTAGGCTAGGTAGGTTGGGAGAGTTTACTAGGAAGCAAGACTTAGAGTATAATGCCCCTCAATTGGAGGTGGAAAGGAAGTCTGCACTTTGTGTGCAAGATGATAATTTTTGGATGGCTGCTCGTGAGTTGGATCCGACAGAGTTAGCTTCACCCCCTTCCTATAATTTAGAGAGAAAAGCTAAATCAAATGGGAGAAAAAGAAATAGTAATATGTATGGAAAACAGGTAGGAGTTCAGGTTAAGACTAGCAATGTAGTTGTCTTGGACCCAATTCATTTCCAGATTGAAAGTAATGATTCAACTACCTGACTTAGGGAGATGGGGAAACTAGAGAGTCCATCCTCTGTTTCTAGAGCAGATATAAGTGGGAGGGGGTTGGAGCAAACTACTTCCGGGAAACCAATATCTGTCATTTCTTGGAATATATCTGGACTTAGATCCAAGATTGATGACAAGGATTGGCTGGAATTCATAGACAGCTTTGATCTTGTATGTCTCCAGGAAGCAAGGTTAAAGAAGGAGAACCCTTTTAGTCTCAAGGGATTTGATGTCCATCTTCATGGGGGCTCCAAGAAGGGGGGTCAAGGCCATATAGCAGGGGGTTTGGCTTTGTTAATCAATAAATCAAGATCCCAGGACCTCTTGCCTTTAACATCAGAGAGACCAGAATTTCATTCATTCAGGCTCAAGTTGGGTACTCTGCCTCAAGATCAGTATGTTTTGATTAATGTTTATATACCCCCTGCCACTTCCCCATATTACAACTAGGATATCTGGGGGGTTCTAGAGGGCGAGGTTATTAGATTAGAGGAGCTTTACCCGCAGGCAACTGTAAACTTGATGGGCAATTGGAATGTCCAATTGGATACTCCATGCCTTAAGGGAGTTAATGAGGGTCCCTCTGACCTCCAGTTTGAGGATAAACTCTATAGGAACTTTGACCCAAAACGTCTGTTAGAGTGGTTTGTTGCAAAGTTAAATCTTCGGGTACTAAATGATGAGTACCTGGATAATCCTAAGGAGGGATTTACTTTTGTTGGTTCCCAGGGTAGGAGCAAGGTCTATTGGATCCTGGTGGATGCTCACCATGGGGGTAAGATCGGAGTAGTAGAGTTAATAATTAGGCCAGAGAGTGATCACATGGTCCTCTCTTTTTGTCTGGAAGAGGAGGGTGTTTCGGCCCTTGGAATTGGCAGTAGGGTCACAATCAGGAATGTAAAAAAACTACCTTCCCCAGCTTTGATTCAGGAACTTAGTAAGATGCAAGCAACACCGCACCTTAGCCAGTTGATAACTAAGATGCAGATGGGGGGTGAGATTGATGAGTTAATTAGTGTTTATGAGGATATTTTACATTGGATAATGGAACCGTTATTTGCACAGGTTCATAGCCAAGTATCGAACCATGGGTGTCCGTGGTTCGATGCTCAGTGTAGGAGTGCAAAGAAACGGTTAATATCATTGAAGAGGAAATGGGTAAATACCCAGACAGAAGGGTCAAAGAGGGAATTCGGGCTATGGAGGGGAGAGTATTCTAAGCTCCTTAACAGCAAGTGAGTTGGATACTATGAAAGACAGTGGGCTAAGGTGAAGGTGGATTTTGATACTGGCAATAGCAGTTGTTTTTGGTCCTCACTCAATGCTATAATTAAACCAAGGACAGAGTCTGGAGGGCCAGAAGTTTCTGGTTCAGATTGGGAGTCTTTCTTTAGGGATCTGTACACTGAGTGCCAGATGGGGGAAGAGAGTGTGGCTCCTTATTGGGAAGAGGGGGCTCCTTGGAATTGGCATCCGGAAGAATTTTCCCATCAACTGACTTTCAAAGCTATATTAAGTCTGAAAACAAATAGGGCCCCAGGGCCTGATTGCATCACGGCTGAAATTTTACAGGCGACCCCTAATTGGTGGGCTAAGGTCTTCTCCATTTTTTTCCTGCAAGTAGGTAGAGCAGGAAGGGTCCCTGTGTCTTGGGTGCAAAGCCTGATAGTCCCCATATTTAAAAAAGGGAAACGGAGAAACCCATCATGTTATCGGCCCATTAGTTTGATATCAATAGTGGGTAAGTTGTTTGCTAAGATTCTTCTCACCTATTTGGATAAATAGGCTGAGAATGGAGCTTTGGTATCCTTGGAACAATTTGGCTTTGTTAGAGACAAATCAACAACTGGTTGTTGTTATATTGTACAACATCTTATGCATAAATATGGTAAGATCAGGAAGGGTCAGTTATATTTAGCTTTCATGGACCTGACAAAAGCTTTTGATAGTGTGCCAAGGACAAACTTATGGATCAAGCTTAAGAATCTAGGCATAGAGAGTAGATTGCTTGCTCTAATATTCCAACTGTACTCTAATAATGAGGCAAGGATCAAAATGGGGAGGGGAACAACTACAGGAGTACCAATTCCGATTAAGAGAGGTGTTCGTCAGGGGTGCGTCCTGGCCCCTCTCCTCTTTAATCTATACATATCAGACTTGAGCAAGTACATCAAGCCTGATGAATCCCATGTGGCTAAGATTGGAGAGACTTTTGTTAGCTTTGTACAGTTTGCAGATGATTTGGTTTTCCTTACACAAACAGAAAAAGGTATGAGAAGGATGCTGGAAGCCTTTGGCCAATTTTGTTCCAACAATGGCTTGGAGGTTAATGCCTCCAAGTCTAAAATATTGATTGTGGGGGAAAAAAAACTGGTCCCCGGATTGGGTTACTAGCCTGGGTAGGATGGCTCTAGTCACTTCATTTAACTACCTAGGAGTTACCCTCTCAAATCAGGGGTCGTAGAATTTGCACCTTCAAACTAGAGTGGCTAAGGCACATACGGCAGTCCAGGGCCATGTATCTATCTAAGGGAGTCCCTTTATCTACCTTTCTTAAAGTGTACCAAGCCAAAATTCCTGCTGTACTAGGGTTTGGGATGGAACTCGTCCCTTTCCCCAATACTTTGATTTTGGAACGGGTCCAAAATTCATTCCTGAGAAAATTGATGAGAGTGCGGCCTAGTGTCCCAGGGGCTATTTTAAGAGCTGAGACTGGCACTCTCACAATACAAGCTTTGACAAGGATGGCTTTTGTAAGATACTGGGTAAGACTGTTATAGCAGGAAGAGAAAGCCTTGACCTTAGGCTGTCTCAGGGAAATGTTAATATATGTAGGGCCTAGGCGTTATCCTTGGATTGTTTTCTTGGGGTGGTTGATGAACATCCTGGGTTTCTCATTCACTTATTTCCAAGAGAAAAGTTTGATTGAAATAAAATCTGAAATAGGTGGGAGGATTAGAGATGTTGATTGGCAAGAGGATATGAGTATCGTAAGATCATGGAAAGTAGTCCCAAGGCTAAGTCAATTCAAACAGACCTCTTCCTTTAAACCCTATTTGGATCATTTAAATCATCCAAATTTACGGCAAACTTACACTTACCTGCGCTTTCAGCTAGTTCCAATGGCAGTCACTAGGGGCAGGTTATAGCGTATCCCCTTTGTCCAGAGGCTTTGCAACTGTTCCATGGGGGAGATTGGGGACATAAAACACTTGGTGTTGAGGTGCCCTGTCTTCGAAGACTTACGATCAGTTTTGTTGGCCCCTTTGATGACTAATGGACTTTCTTTTGGAGATGAGGGGTCTTATTTATATCTACTCACTCTCTCCCAGGAAGAGGCGGTTAAGGCATTGGCTTCCTTTGTTTTATTGGCATCTAGAAGAGGGCATATGGTCTAAAAATAGTTTCTGGCCCATGGTCTAAAACAGTCTCTGGCCTATTTCTGTCTTAATTTATAAGGATAGGAAAAGGGGATATGTAGCCTGTTTCTGTTGGTTCGATAACTGGATCAAAGATGATCAGACGATTAAATGTTAGATTGACTTGGAGCCACCCGTTATAAGAGTGAAGGCTAGTAGAGTCAAACACATCTGACTAATTATCTTACCTGGAGTCATTAAATTTTAGGATATCCCCATTGATACAAGACATCTTGCTTTTGGAAATATTGAAGTGGTCGCAAATGCAAAGTGTAACGAATGCTGTTTTGGGAATATTGGTTGTTATGAATCTTGTTTTATACCTTGTTTTATATGTATATGTTTTTGGTGCCAAAGGCGAATGCCAGCCAATAATAAACCATTATCTATTCTATTCAGTCCCTTGTCACTCTTCCAGAGGAACAAATTCTTCTTGTTCTGGTACAGAAGTCTTGTGCTTTGCTGTAGATGCTTCCCTTTTCAGGGTCCCTAATCTGGCACAAAATTCTCTCTCCTGTGCTTGACGTCCTAGGCTTGTCTGAGTGACTTCCTCTTCATGTTACATCAGAGTGATATTACACACTCAACTCGGAGAGGCGGGGAGGGGGCGTTCTCTTCTGGTTAGGACTCTGGTCTTTCCTTCCAGCTCTATCTAAGGTGGCCAGATATGCAAATTTTAGCAGACACATGAGAAAGACAGGTTGCAGGGATGCACTGGCGCCCTAAGGCCTTCACTCCCCATGGACTTTGCTTGGCTGCGCTACCAGAAATCTTCTCTGCTCTTTTGCAGGACTTATTCTATCAGGGGGCCTTCCAGAAATACCTGACTTTGTGCAGCTTTTTTGGATGCTAGTTCTTCCTAGAAATTTCATCCACCCCTCCATCTTTTCCTGGGTGGAATTAATACCTTCCCCCACCCCTGCTCCATTCTTTGGTTCTCCTCCCTCGGCTATAAACTCCCTCTTTAAACTCCAGCTCCCAGTAACCTGACCGAATTGATACTCCGATTGGTGACGGGGTACCAGTGACAGGGATTAGCTGTCCAATCCCTGCAGTACCCTACTGCTCCTCCCTATCCCTAACAATGATTGAGACTGTAGGTCTCTTTCAAATCCAATTTAGTAGAGGGAAAGAAGGCTCAAAGGTAAATGAGGGCACAACTTTTCATAAGAGTAGGAGCATGTGGGGGTGAGGAAAAATCCCTTTCTGGAATTGCATTGGTAATTAGTAACTAGTTACTAATTGTAAATTAGTCACACTGAACACTGTCCCCTTTCTTCTCCTTTAGGAAGGTGGAGTTCATTAGCACAGGTGCTTGCTTCTGAGAACTACTTGTTTCAAACCTAAGGCCTACTTCCTTACTGCAGACCCCCTGGTACCTTCCCTTCCAGCTCTGGGAATCTTGCCATTGGCTTCCGCAGGTGCTCTATGTTCATTTGCTGTTTCCACAGCCCTCTTACTCGCACAAGCTTTCTTTTTTATATAAGTCTGGTTGTTACAAACTTATTGGCCATTAGCCTTTTTATTAAGGCTCAGGTGCTCGTGACTAAGGTGTTGGCAGGCTATGGGACTGCTCCTGCAATAACTTATCAACAGCACCCTACCATAATGTCGTTATTGATGTCTGGGTCACTGGATTATATTAAAGTCTAAAATGGGGTCACAAAGGCAAAATGCTTGGAAGACCCAACCAGTTTTTTTCTCAGCACTACCTTAATAATAAAGATAAAAGTATATGCTGTAATGAATTTGGCCTTATGGATGAAAAGCTCTTCTTACATAAAAACCTAACTTGCAAGCAAGCAAGAAATCAAAACAATATCTTTTGGAATGATTCCTTCAATATCCACTGCATAGTCAGAAGGCATAAGCCATCCATTATTTATATTTTTAGGACAATCTTACAATCCAATGTATTGTTCCAGCATAGCCATAATAAAACATACATACATACATACAAAACATAAATTATAAAATTGTAAAGAGCAAAAAAAATAATTAAGAAGCAGCAGTCCCAGTGCACGTGTCAAATCTAATTCTCATCACAGCAGTCAAGAACCTAGCCACCTGTAAAATAATCACAGGGTCACACCCCTGTAATAAAGTTAGGAGGGCATCTTGTTGAGAAAGTGGTGGCATAGACAGCAAAATAGGATTCAACAATTCCAGGCGTAGATCAGCATACAAATTACAATCAAAAATAATATGTGAAATGGACTTTACTGGCCCCTGGGGGCAGAATCTACAGCTTCTTTGATCATAGGGGATACCCAAGATCCTTCCTTGGGTTACCATGGAAGAGAACCGACTAAACCTCACCAGGGTGAATACGCTAGAGATGTGTGAACGTGGTTCGGATGTTTGCAGTTCGGGCCAAACTCAGCCTGTTCTGACAACCGAACTGAACATCCAAAACGAACGTTCAAATGGCTGAACAGTTCAGAAAAGTTTGGGTGAGTTCGGGGGTGGGAAAACGTGACTTTGGGCAGGGAAAACATGTCTGGAAGGGGGAGGCAGCTGAGGAGAGGACTTCCTGGCACAAGGGATGGAGACCAGGGGTGGTTTCAGGGCCAAATGATACAGATACTGAAAAAAAAATAATCAATTTTGGTATTGGTATCGATAGCGCTATTTTCGGATGTTCTGCCGAACCGAACTCTGCTGAACCGAACAACCAAACCTGAACTCAGGTTTCGAACCAAACGACCGAATGTTAAAACATCCGAACCGCGTTCTGTTCACACATCCCTAGAATACGCAGCAACATTTCCATACTGTTAGGAAATTCAAATAGAACAAATCCTGAAATATAGTCAGCCTCCTATAAAATGGTGCTATCTTTTGAGTCTGCTTCAAGGCAGTCTCAGATTGTTTTTCCTGGTCCATCAGGTGTTGCTTCACCCAAGAGAGTGTTGCAGAATAACCTATCGGGAGTAGATATTTCCTTGAAAAACCTAGCTGGGAAAGTAGTGAAGTCACACCCCTGACCCAATCACTCCAAGTTGTCATATTTAAAGCTAAAACAGCAAAGGAGTCCTGATTGCCTAAGGTAAGATGTAACCAGAACTTAATAATTCTGATTTTAATCAGGGATGTGATCGGCTGAAAAGAGGACTCTGCCCTGAATAACGCTACTGGTGTATTTTGGAGAAGATGTACAAGAGAATGAAGAAATGTATTTTGAATTACTTCCAACTGATCAAAACTATCTCCCAGACTGGAGCCCCATAAATCATCTGTGATATAACTTTTACATGGTAAAGCTTAATAGCAGGGGGAATCAATCTACATCCACAGTAATAATAAAAAATGAGTATCTCCTTGCACGTGGTAGCAGCAGCAGCATTCCTAACATACTCATATTCAGAAGCCCAGATAGCTGATTGGGCAAAAGTAACACCCAGATATTTGTAGGTTTTAACGTGTTCTATAGTATTAGATTTCATGCTCCACGTATGCCTTCGTGAGTTCTTACCAAATACCAACTGTCTCTCTGACATCTCTACCTGGATGTCTCAATGTCAACTCAAACTCAACATGGCTAAAACTGAACTCCTTATCTTCCCCCCTCATCCTTCCTCACTGTCAATAACTATTGATGGAGTCACCATCCTGCCTGTCCCCCAAGCCCGTAGCCTAGGCTTC
>QEPC01001490.1:512162-567450 GCA_003113815.1 Sphenodon punctatus
CCCCCAACCCCCATCCCATATATCGATAGATAGATAGGTAGATATATTTTTGGTTTGAGATAGTAGGAGTTAGTTTAAAGTTTTCTGATAGAGATAGCGTTTAGTGATTCAGCTTTAGGGTTTGTGGGAGCTACTTAATCCATTCATAGCATTTAGAATAGTTATTAGTTATAGTGGTTACATTTAGTGTAGATATAGATATATATAATATTAGATTAAAAAATTTCAATAAAAAAACTTTATATATATTTATAGATAATTAAAAACATTATTTTTGCAAGAGAAATGGAGAAGAGAAGAAGAGGCCGATCTGCTGCCCATAGGGGAGGCAATGGGGCACGTGCCAGAGGCAGGCGGGGCCGTGCACAGGGAGCAGCAGCAGGCAGCAGAGGCATAGCGCATCACCCCCTCCCAAAATCTGCAGGCCTGCTTTAGGGCACCAGGCTGCTCTGCAACGCCTCCTGGCAGTGCCCTCCACTGCCACGCAGGGCACTGGAAGGCCTGCAGGACTTGAGGCTCAGGCTGCATTTGTCTCTGCTGTGGGTGGTGCTGGAGCAGGTGCTGGGGGTGCTTCTACCAATGTTCCTCCAGGGCCACCAATGTTTGCTTTTTGCTGGGCAGGAATCTGACTCCTACTCAGGCAGAAGGCAGCTTTGCATCACTACTCTCCTTGCCTTCTTCTTCTCGGCACTGCAATGCCAGGTACTGCCCTATGCGAGTCAATGCAGATGCTCGAGTCAGGAAAATGTTCTGGGGAGCCAGACCCTGAAAAGCAAAGAATGAGCTGTGGTGAGAATGGAGGGTAGAACAGTTCAGTTTGGGGACAGGGGCAAAGCTGTTGGCACCAGCTCCCACGGAGGTGCCATTGGTCTGCTAGGTGCAGCATTTATGTCCTTAGGAAGGATCTCTCACTGATAATTGGTCTGTTGGAAATATCCACTTCATACCAGCCTGGGAACCTTGTCACTCCCTGACAGAGGGACAGACCTGATTGGAAAACACCATCCAGGAGCTCCAGGCAGTTTCTCTACTCTTTCAGCTCTAGGTTGCTCACCGTTTTGTGGAACTAAGCCTCCTCCCACTCCTGTAGCCTCTGCCACAAGCAGAGAGAGACCAGAACTGGGTTAGAGTGAGATCCAAATTGATGAAGGCTCCCCCAATACTCCATCTACATACTTCTTTTGGAGCCATGTCGCCCTCGACCCGGCCCTAGGGGGTGGTTCTGGCCAGGAAAAGCTGGCACGTTGAGCCAGCAGATTGCATCTGAGTGCAAGCAGCTAAGTCTGTAAAGTTTCCATTGTCATGAAGTGATGATCACTTTTTCCTGTTTGGCTTTTGCTTCTCCAAAGCTCCTCAAATCAAGAAAACTGCACCTGCATGGGTAGAAAGCATTGTTGATCCTATGCCCTATAGAAAGAAGAGAAGTGAGGTTGGAGTGAGGGAGTCAAGAAAGCACTGGGGACTGGGGCCCTTTCACTTGATCAGAGAAAGACTCTTTTATTCTCACCCCCAAATCCCCAGTCTCCAGTGGCCTCTCACAAGCGGTGGCAGCAGGGCCACCTGTAGGAGCAGGATGACTTCCTGTGCTCCTGCTCCTAGGGCAGCATAGCTTTCCTCCTGGGGCTAAGGACAGCACAGCTCTCCCTTCCCACCTCTCGAGACCAGGGAACAGCATGGCTCCCCGCACCTCAGCCCCTTCTGGCATCTGGACTCAGCCCTTTTCCAGGTCCTTTCACACTCGCAGACACTTTTTCAGCTGCAGCACTGAGCTCGTCTCTCCTCAGCCACCTCAACACAGATGAACATAGATGGCTTCCCCAGGCAACAGAATCTTGCTGCCTCTGAGTTCAGCGTGATGTTATCACCCTTTATGAGGTCACGAACTGAAGTCAGCACCAGACATGAACCTGGCCACCTTAACCTTCCACCTTGTCCAGTCCTACTTTAAGGCCCTCTGAATTGACACGAAGCTGGGACATGGGTAAGGTAGCCATACCTCCCTTTTAAAAGTGGACACACACAAAAAATACATGGTGCAATGCTGCATTGATTCCAGTACAGCCCTGAACCATGTATTTTTCATAAGTGTCCTCTTTTAAAGGGGAAGTATGGCCACCCTAGACATGGGGTTGCCTGACTGGTTAGTGTGATCAGAAGGCACGGGCAAAGTAAAGCCACAGGATCCACAGGCTGCACTGACTCCCCAGTTAAGGGAAGCTGCCCCGGAGCACTGAGTGCTATCAGTCCCCAAAGCCTCCTCACTATAAACCCCCTCAAGCACCTGACCCATCCCTGCCCTAGACACCACAAATACAAACAAACAATGTCCAATAACAGCCTGCTCTGGCTTTGAAAATCTTCATGTCCCCCTTGCAGCCTTTTCCTCTTTTGGCTGAACATGTCCTGGTCCTCGAACCTTTTCTTGCCCTTGCCAGTCTTGCATTCCAAGCCCTTTATCTTTGTTTCTCTCCTCTGAGTCCACACCAGGAAGTCAGCATCTAAAGTGTACAATGATCCCAAAAGGATCACTGTGCTGCAGTGAGGCGAAACCCACACTGAGCAGGGTGAAAGGAACTACTCCAGCCTGTGTCCTATCTCGGATATTTCTGTCCTGGCAACAGCCCCTCCTTGTTTCCAGTTTAGTTTGTGATCCTCTATAGCTACTGCCTCTATTGGCATCTAAATGAATCTTGCCTGCCTCATTTGCAATTCCCATGGTATGCAAATGAATTCTCCAATCTCACTGGTTAATTTTCACATCACAAGACAGTCTCCTGATTTACAAATAAATTGCCAGTTGACAGCAGGTTGGGGTGGGCACAACTCTAGCCTGTGAGCCAAATCCTGGATCTCAATGATAGGAAGTAGACCTATGACATAGACAGGGAAGGGCAAGCTTTCCCCTCCTATGGGCCACTTTGAAAATTAGTCAAACTCTGTCCTGTCAGCTGAATAAAATGTACAGGTGGGTCTGGTTAAGATGTGTGCTTTAGAATAGGGGAAGGAAGGGGAAGATCCAGATCATGAATCTATGCTATGGATCCATGGCCTATCGGTGAGTGCATACCCTGATCTCAGCTCTCTTTCCCTGAGCTCCCTCTTTCAGTGATTGAAGGTAGGTACTGGGCCTATGCTGTAACTCATTTTTTAACTGATTGACTTAACATTTGTACACATTTCACACCTTACCCAGGAAATCCTTCCTACCAGTTTTTGGATCCCCGCGCATATTCTGGCTGCGCATCCCCCCACCGCAGCCAGAATATGCATAGGGGGGCATGCGTAGGGGGACATGGCCCCCAAATTGAAAAATCATGAACATACAGGAGCAAGGAAGATGTAACCAGAGCATAATCTAGGACACTTGCCCCAGTACTTGAGAGATAGGTATATTCCCCTGGGAGTCACCTGGAGTATTCCCATTAAGAATAGTCAAATCTAGTTGGTCCACTAAATTCACAAAAGAAGCCCCAGCTGGATTAGATCGCTTATTCCATGAGTATCTCATGCTTGTAAAATAGAGGTTAGATATATCATCATTGTCTTGCAGACCTTCAGACCTTTCCCCCATCCTCACATTAAAATTCCGCATAATCAAAATCGGAGCAGAAGGGTCTGAATTACTGAGTGAAACTATAAGAGCTCCCAACTTCATCCAAATAGATGAGCTATAAAATGGAGACTGGACTGGGGGGATGTAAAAGCTAACTAGAAACAAAAGAAAAGAGTGCGCTTGAGCAGACTTCCATGTTGTAGCAAAAACTTCTGGCTTACCTACCAGGGAGACTGTGGATTTCAGTGTGGTATCTATAAATAATACAAAGCCTGCACTAGGTTTCTGTTTACTAACTGGCTGGCGGGCAGTTGCATCAAAGCCCGCAAGAAACGTATCCCCCATCATCCAGGTTTCCTGGAGGATAAGATGATCAAAATCCTGCAGAAAATTGACAAATCTCTTGTCGATTACCTTTCCTTTCTACCTCCCAATATTCCATGACAAAGTGGAAATTTGACTCTTAGGGGCAGGGAGTCATCTAGTTCCCAGAGTGCAAATCACAATTATCAGCATCCTTCCAGCAACTGGCCAATAATATGCTCGGTGGGGACTCAGGGGTCTTATCTGCACTCTGTACATTTCTATCCTGATCCCCTGAATTGATCTCAGCCAAGGGTAACACCTCTCTCCGAAATCAGAATTCTCTCCATAATACGGGTTGGGATGATAAATCTAATTTAACAGGGTAAGTATACAAATGTCTTGATGTTAAAGCCGCTCATTCTAAATTCCCAGAGGGAGGAGAAACTGAGGCCTCCACACTGGATGAAAAAGCTGCCTGTGGTTCTAACTGGGCAGAAGTTAATAACTGAGGATTAATAGACTCACTCAGTTTCAAAGATGCTGGTATCATCTGGGTCTTTATTATATCCACCTCTTCTGAATGGAGACAGCCAGTCAGTGTATGCAAGATTGATCTCGCCAAGGTATTTTCAATTCTATATATGCCCATACCAAGAGGTTTCAAACTTTTCTTCTTTTTCCATATGCACTATGTTATTTCCCCGTTTACAAAGAGGACCTTAAATCTCTCATTCATTCTACATGAGAGAACCTGCCTGACCACATGAACAGAATTCAAAGGGAGGGTGAATCCCAATCTATTTGAGAGGAACTCTATTAATTCTCCTGTGTGGATCAGATTAATTAGAAAACTTCTCATAGGCAAACAAAAAAGTTGGCATGGGGCCCACCTATGTATATGGACTTCTGGACAAACTAAAGGGGGATCCAATAGGGTTCTAACATGAGAAGAACTCCCAGTACTAACATCAGAATATTCCAAAAGGAGAGGGGATAGGCTATCAACCGTATTCATTTTAACTTCCTTAGGGACCTGGTCATCAAAAGGAAGACCTACCAGATCCTCATCTAACTACATTAAACTTGCACTACATTCCTCTTTATATTCATCCATAATCAGTCAAGAAACATCATCCCAATTTATAGAAGACATTCCTAAAGAGGTCTCCTGGTCATATAAAATCTCTGTTTGGGTTGCAGCATCAACTGCCTTAGCTTGTCTTTGTTGAAAAGGCTGGAAACTTGAATGCCATAGCTCAAATATTAACCAAAGCCCTCCCAACAGCATCCTTTGATTGAGTATTGACCCCTTCATGTCAATCAGTTCTCTAAAAATAGCTAGAAAGGACAATAAAAGCACAAGATAGAAAAGAAACAAAAATGATAAGTGGCCTTCTGACTCGGGAACTGGCTTAAATAGGCCTTTGCTCCAGGGAATCTCATGAAATCGCTACTAGCTGTTTTTACTCAGATAAGGGAAGGGATATCTGTTGTTTTTTTTATTTCTCCACCACTTAAAACCCTGCCAAAGGGACACCTAGATTATTCACAGATAAATAAGTTGGCATGTTGCTTCTGAAAGGCACACTCTGTATCTTCTACCCTGGCCTTATAAATAAGCAACAAGATATTTCTGACAGATGTGCTTAGGTTGTGGTTGCTCAGGCTGCAAGAAATGCAACAAAGTGTCATGTTTCATCAAGTTATAGGCTATGCACTGAGATGCTGTAATGCATACAGCTAAAAATAAATGCTATTGTAGCACGTTGTAAAAATCATGAATTATAGTAGCTCTTTGTGCATTAGCAAGAATCTTGTTGATGCTCTCAGTTACGGTCAACGTAAGTCCACAGAAAAGGTAAAGCAAAATCAAGTGGCAGTTTTAACCAATGGGAAACTTGGACACAAAAATAAGAGACAAAAAAACCACACAAACGAAAACCAGACATGCACCTTAACTCCACTTTAACACCACTTTTATTATTTGCCCCTGCACAGGAAATAAGGCACAGACACAAAGTTTGGGTAAAACTGGCCGCAACCGTTTATTTTAAAACAACCAGCATAACCAGAAAAAACCTGTTGATAAACGAGAACCAATTAATAAAACCAATCAAACCAATTCGTGAGAACGGCGGAAAGATCTGTTTGCCAAATTGGAATTGAATAGTACATCTGAATTGATCACCCTGGGTGAGACTATAAGGAGAGTGATTGGGCATTAAGTCCAACCTTCTTCTATCACCTCCGTCCCTAATGCCCCTCACTCCCCGCGTTCAGTACCATAAGGTGTGACCACTTGGATTGGAGTTACCAGTCCAATCCCCATTTTCCCCTGGACCAAAATTTAATCCAGGCCGGGAAGAACTGGCGATGAAGTGACCATGTCGGGACTGCTTAGATCCTTCCCATATGCCCCTTGACGCCAGTCCTTCTTCTCTGGGATAGCAGTGGGGCACCCATCCCCTGACTGCTTCCCAAGTCCCATCTCCTGGATGCCTCTTAGCATCCACCATTACCTGATGTTTTCCATAATGCCAACCAATTCCGAATACCTGTTTAATTCCACCATGGTACTGAACTCCGCCAACCAGTTCAGCAGCAAAGCTTGCTTGAACACCCCCCAGCCTCACCCAAGGGCCCCAAAACCTATCCTAAAGGCTTCTGTAAGAATTCCTGTAGATTCCCCAAGTACATGTCAAGGCCCCTTTCAGACAGGTGAACCCCATCTGACCAATACAACTCGGGCCTTGTCCACGAAATATTCCCATGCACCAACCACAGTCCCCCCACCTGAGTAATACATTTCTTAATCTCCCTATTAACCCTCTTTCTAGACCTATCCACCACTTTCAGACTCGTGGCTCTAGGCCACCTCATCCTCTGCAACATCTCTGTGAAAACCAAAGAAGCCCCAGGGAACAACTCTCTCAACCTAAACCAATCCTGCCTAACCATGATAGATAAATCCAACCCAGACCCTCTGGTTAAATCATTCTCCCCCAGGTGTATAACTATTAGATCCGGAGACTGACCTGCACCCCAACTGTGGAGCAATGGCATAAGTTGTGGCCACAGCATGCCCCTCTTACCCTTCCAGACTACCATTGCCCTGGCGGATAAACCCAACTGTGAACCCCAACTAGAATTTTTTGCCCTCTTCTCAGCCCAGCTAATAAAACTATGGCCAATAATCCAAATTACCTTCTTTCCCGTTGGCCACAGGAACTCGGTAAAGAATAAAAAATCATCCGTCAACTTGATGAAACAACTCTCCCTCATCAATCTACAGCAGGAAGTGAGCGAATATATGATCTAAATGCCCCAGAGCGCCATCTCCCCACCGACTTAATATCAGGAACCGGCAAACCCGCCGCTGCTGCGGTAGATGCCGCCCTGATTCAAAATGAATGGGAGCTAAACTTCCCGGATCTGTCTAATGCATTCACACAACGCTCCATAACCACTGTAAACTGAAACCTGGTGAGGGGCTAACCAGATTGGTGGAGAAACAACGGCCCTGGTCCCAGTGGTCTCTCTTTCAAAAACTTAACCAGGACAGATCAGGGGCTCACTGGACCCAAAAAGCACCACTTTGGCTCCCTTCCACACTTGGTCAGTTTTAGATCTCCTGATGCACAACTCAATCCCATTAATTCTTACAAACACATCCCCAACCTGCAAGGCCCGACCCGAGCCATCTACCCACGAGTTAACCACTAGTTCACTTACCCTAAGTGCTGCAAAAAAGGCGATGATGAAAGCCGTTTGAAAAAGTCAAGCCTCGCTCAGATCAGTACAGATTCCTGGAAGCTTGGCCACCAAATCAGCCAACATTTTTGGTGACACGGACATCCTGGCATCACCCCTACCTGTCCCTTGTCACCTCCAGGCCTCCAACATGGCTCTCAAAATGGGCGACCCCGATAACTCAGGCAGGCCGACCATTTTGGAGAAAAACGATAAGGCGGACCATTTTGCCGGAATCGTGCCTGGCACCAAGCCTTTCTTATGCAACTCCATCCCAAATTGCACCACCTGTAGCAATGGGATCAGAAATAACACCAACCAGCCTTTCTCTGCAGCAAAGGCACTGAACTCCTTCAAGGCTCTATCATACAACCGCCAAGTAGCCGGGGAAACCGAGCCCTTCACAGTCTCTATCAGCGCTAGAATCCAAGGCTCCAAAGCTCTGGGGGAACCAAGTTCTGCTTCTCCCTGGCCATTGGAGCGAGCTTCCGAAAATGAGGAATCTGGAAATGAGAGAGGGCATCAGCGATCTCATTATTAATCCCTGGCACGTGTCTGGCAGAAAAAACTACATTCTGCTTCAAACACCATAGCACAAAAACTCTTACCAACCTCATTACCCTTTCAGATTTTGAAGACAGTGAGTTAATCACGTGTACTACAGCCAAATTGTCACACCAAAATAATACCCTCTTATCCTTGAATCTATCTACCCATAAGTGAGCTGCAACCACTATGGGGAACAACTCGAGGAACGTCAAGTCTCTCAGTATGTCCAAGTCATGCCAATGAGCAGGCCACTGCTCTGAGCACCAGCTCCCTTGAAAATAGATTCCAAGCCCCGCCGCACCAGCAGCATCAGAGTGCACTTGCAACTCCGCTTCTAATAAATAAACGTCTCTCCACATGCTGACACCATTGTGATGCTCCAGAAACTCCAGCCATATTCCCAAATCCTCTTTCATCTCCTTTGTGACCCTGATGTGATGATGCAGCTTAGTGATCCTAGCTGTTTTGGCATACAAGCGAGACAAAAATGCGTGCCCCGGCGCTATAACCCTACACGCAAAGTTCAATTTACCCATCAATGACTGAAGCACCCTCAAAGTCACTTTGCTGCTGGCATGAGCCAATTTCATTCCTAATTACCTCTAACTTATCTAACAGCAAACGAGAACACTGACCCACTGAATCCAATTTGATACCTAAGTAGGTCAGACATGACATGGGGCCCTCCATCTTCTCCTCAGCCAAAGGGACCCCAATCAACTCTGCAACTTCCTTAAAGGCAGATAACAACCGGCTGCACTCCCTCAATCCCGCTCTCCTGATGAAGATATAATCATCGAGATAATGTGACATATAGCAGGACCCTGTCCGCCGTCTAACAATCCATTCCAGGGCAGAGCTAAATTTCTCAAAGGCAGCACATGAGATAGAGCATCCCATAGGCATTGCCTTATCAAAATTAAAACGGCCCCTAAATGAAAACCCTAATAAGTCAAAATCCCTGGGGTGCACTGGCAAGAGGCAAAAAGCAGACTTAAAGTCACTCTTTGCCATAAGGGCACCCCTACCACAATCCCTCACAAGTTCGAACACCGCATCAAGAGACGCGTAGTGAACCGAGGTCAGCTCGGGAGGGATTGCATAGTTCACTGAAAACCCCCTAGGGTAAGACAGATGATGTATCAATCTGTATTCCCCAGAGGCCTTTTTTGGTACGATCCCCAATGGTGACAATCTCAAATTCTCTATAGGCAAAGATTCAAAGGGGCCAGCCACCCTGTCCTCCATTAACTCCTTCTGTATCTTTTGTTCCACCACTGCTTCCATGCCTACTACCGACTTCAGATTCCTAGCCACCATACGCTCCCTCTTCCCAACAAATGGAATTTGAAAACCAAACCGAAAAACATTAACAATGTAACTTACTGTACCCGGATAGGGATAATCACTTAACAATCTCTCGAGCACCCACCATTTAACTGGCGTTGGAGCTCTTACCAGCAGTGGACTGGGCCGGCCCACCGCCTCTGCCTGCCCCAGGTTGGGATCCACGCTTGCCTCTCTGCCCCGCCCCCCATCTACGCTGACAGTTGATGGAAGGGTGAGCCCCCCCACATTGGAGGCAGACATGCTTAAACCTGCAAAAGGAACGAAAACACTTGCTTTCGTTGAAGTCCCAGCAGGCCAAAGATTGCCCTCCCTTTTTATTCTGTTCTCCACGAAAATTATCTATCGGTTGAACATCACACTTGATTATGATATGCCCACTATCTGCATGCACCACCTCCTTTCCTTGAATACATTCCATCCAGAGGTCGTGGTCCTTCACCTCCCACTGCACCCCAGGGGTAATGGCTGCATGCTGGCAAAATGCCTCGTCATACCTGAGCCAACCGAAACCATCCTTCATTAGATATGCTCGCCTTACAATATCGAAATATTTCCACAGGGCTACTGCCCTTTCTGGAAAGGCCTGCATTATTACTCCTGCATATATAATGAAGGCTGACTCCCAGTTAGCCCAATTCCTATCGATCTTTCTCCTCTTTGCCCTTTCATATTCCTTTGGCTCTGGCTGTACGTTGGGATCAGGAACTGGGTCACAGAACAGGATGGCAAACAGGTCTATGTAGTCACCCCTCCATATTTTTCCCTCGGGGACTGGAGGAGGTGCACCTCCAGTGGGGCAAATGTCCTAGCATATCCACCCTGCAACGGAGGGACCTCCTTTACCTGTGAGCCAGCAGAGGCCACCCCACCCTTAACCCCGGAAACCGTGGCGACAGCCAAAGGGGCCGGAACATTCACCCCACCTACCTGGCCCACCTGAACCCCCGTGCTCGCTTCATTCCCGGCTGACTGACTCTGTAAAACCGTTGCTTGTGGGCGCCACACGTTATTCACCCACACTAACCTATTCAGGTCCTGCTGCACCAGCAGTTGACCCGTCCCAACATTCGCTTGCACAGATGCCGTAAGGCTCTGCTGGGCCACCTGTGTTGCTGCCGATGATCCCAGGGGTCCCACACTTGCCTCCCCACTAACTTCAACCCTGACAGGCTCTTCCACTGTCTGAGCAGGCAGACTGCTTCCAACTAATGCCTGCCCCTGGGTCGCTGAACCTGAATGGGGCACTACATACTCACCATCACCTGCAACAGGTGTAATTGAGTGCATCGCCTGTAACACACCCATCCCCGATGTGGATGGCGCCATCACCCTTGGTCCCGCTCCACCTTCCAGCAGTTGGGCAATCCTGCCAATCTGCTGCTCCATTCTGTCCACCTTCATGGCCAATGCCTCCATCGCTGGGTCCCTCTGGCTTGGCCCGGGTGTATCACTCTGCTGCAGAGAAGGGTCAGGTAAATTTGAGCTTGCTCCCCTAGATACATGACCCCCCCATTCCCCCAGCCTCTAATAACCCTGAGGCTGTCAGGCGGGACATAACATTATCCCACCCGGCCATTCTGGCCTCCATGGACTGCATGAAGGCCTGTCCAGGACCTCCCTGCAGCCATGCTGGAGGAGGGGGGGCTGCACCTGAGCCCCCCGCACTATGGCAGCAGGAGGCTCAGTGGGTTCCACGACTGGGGCACTCCCATGTGTACTCACCGCCCTGGAAAAACCAGGCCCCCCCATCCACGTTGGGCACAGCCCCCCCCCGTAGGGCACCTTCTAGATGCCCGTCCCTTCCCCCAGGGACCTTGCCAAGGAAGAAGGTGCACAGGGGGTAGCCTCCACCTGTGATCCCCCTGCTCCATCACCACCCTATCCGACCTTCCTCTTTTTTCCGCCAGCTGTGCCAGACCCCTGGCCTTTCTTGGCTCTGCCCATATTCCCTGCTGCCACTTATGCAAGCGGGTGGGTATCCCCTCCTTCAACTTCACAACCTAACACTCCCCTTGTCCGCACAGGGGACAAGTTCCAATATTAGGGGTGGCGGTGGGAAACTGCTTCCCTTATAACCCCTTAAAGAGGGGTGAATTCCCAATATGTATGGGAATATTCAATGGGATATACTCACTGGAGGGCTAGGATCATCTATGCTCCAGTGGGAGGAGTGAATTGTAGGTGAGGCGAGGGGAGGGGATTCCCCCACACTATGGGCCACGAGATAAGGAGGCCTCGCTCCACGCCCCCCCCTTTCCTCCCAGGCCCCCTTACAGTTTGAACACTGCCCCCCCGTCCCTTCGCAAAACACCACAAAGTACAGCCTTTAATTGATTTCAGCTGCCCGTCCTCCATGCTGTGCCGCCAGTCACTCCTGCAAACCCCCGTTCCAGCTGATAGATAAGCCTTCAGCTTCTGGCTCCAAATTGCACCACTGGCCCCCCCACGCAATCCCTGCTCTGAAGAGGCCGAAAGAAGTGGCCGTTTCAGTTGCTTGCCGGCAGCCGAATGGGAAGGCTGCCCAGCACAGGAGACCATGTGGACCCATGAGTCCAATCAGAGAGGTGCATTTTCATGCCAGAACTCCCAGCAAGCTGCCGCCGCCCTGACATTGCAGCTTGCAAGCCGGCCAATTTTCCCGCCTTGGGCAGTGAATTCTGCCCCAATGAAAGCCCGTGCCTGATTCCCCTGATGGGGTGGGCGCAAATTTAACCCTTGCAGTGCACAATGCGCTTGGCAGGGTCCTTCTTCTGCATGTTGCAGGGCTGCATAGTGTGCCCATGCAGCCCTGCAACATGCATAAGAAATGTTAAAGCGGTGTTAAAATGGTGTTAAAGCGGAGTTACATGAATGTCTGTTTTGAATCAAAGTAGGTTAATGCAGCTACTTCTTGATTCTGCATGTTATTCACAGTTAGTAAATGAACACCTTCTGCTTGATGAAGGATCAGCACTCCATGGCATAGCAAGTATTACAGGGCTAGAGGGCTCCAAAAATGACTTTGGAAGCTATAAATTCACACAGGTGCTGCATAAATCTTATGTTGTATTGAGCCATGCCCATGAGAATACCTTGTCTTTCTGTGCCCTTAAGTAAGGAGCATATGTACAAACTACAGAGAGTTTGGTTTCCCCACTTATGAAATTAATTTAGAGCTACCACAAGGAAAAAGCAGTTGAGGACCTTTGTCTAAATCAGTGTGCAGAAACCTACAGTTTATTAAATTAAGCCCATGCTTTCAAAAGTATTCATTTTAACCTATAATTACAGTGGTAGATATTTGTGAGATGTGTTTTATTTATAAAGGTGAGGAATATTATGGGATATTTGAAGACCTTGGTATCAGGTTCCCTACCATAAATATCAATGAACAAGCTCCAAAGATATAAAATGCCAACTCTTCTGCTGGAAGAGAATGTGTTTTGTACAATGTTGATCAGTGCATTTCACCCTTTGGGACAGAGAATTAATTTCCAGACATTCAGAATTATATTTCTCAGAGATTGTAGGTAAACCCACCCATTGATAGTTCAAGCTTAGCAATAATTATAATGTCCGACCCGAGCCCAGATAAATGGGGAAGGTAGCATCTTATGCCAACTGGGTGCTGTAACCCACAGAAACTGACATGAGTAAAAGGTCCTCAAGGCATGATATGGGGAGGCCATTCCCAGAAGCAACTGACCATGCCCTCAAGTGAACACTGGCCCTTTTTACACAGGCTATGGCGTGGGGGTAGGGGGTGTTCATGTGCACCATGGTCCGTGTGTGCTGGGTGGGAGGAGAGTGTAGACGGGCACACAACCACCTACACCCACCGCCACCCATTTCTACGCATGGAGGCACCTCCGTTTTCGCTGGTGTCTCTGTGCATGGGGATGGGTGTGTATGCATGTGCATGAAAGCGCACCCCCCCACCCCATGGGGTCTACACAGGTGGCACTCACACATGCATGAGTGCCACCCATGTAAAGAACTGTAAGAAGTGAGCAAGGACTATCAAAAGAACAGCAATTTAAATAAATAAATAAATAAATAAATAAATAAATAAATTCTTGCAAGCACTGATGCAAATCACCAAATTTAGGTATGTGCAGAAACACCAGCTCATGAGGATGGACACAAGCCTTTTTATAATGGAGATGGTACCTCAGGAAATGATGGGATAATGGTATGCAGCACGTAGTTAAACAAGGTAATGGGGGTAAAGTGTGAATATTAGATTAACACTGATCAAAACTGCAATGAAAGTTGCAATGAAACTTTAAGTGTCATATATGACTATGTCCCACAAATTTGTACTTATGGAGAAGAAAAACAAGAATTGTAGGATTTATTTATTTATTTATTTATTTATTTCAGATATTTTTACCCCACCCCTTCTGCCACAGGCAGCTCTGAGTGGCTTACAACCAACAGTAAAAACACTTAGGGCGCTTTTTGATGAGAGGGAGGCAAGCGGCATCATTTCCGCTGCAGCCTCTCCATCCTCGCAATATTCTCTGGGACGTGCCTGCTGTTTAGACATGTCCCAGAGAGTATCTGCACATGAGCACACTTCCGGCGAGACCGGAAGTGCGGCGTAAAGCCAGCACATTGGCAATCCGCCTTGAAGGGGGCAGGATCACTGGGCCGGCTTCATGCGGAGGAGACCCAGTGTTAGAACGCGTCAGGGATTCAAATGGACGGCAACAATGGCGGCTGATAAAGGGCTCAGCTGCCATTTCTGTCTCGTCAAAAAGCACCCTAAGAATTCTCAAAGCAAGGAGGAATTAAAACATCCCTAACCACTCCCCACCCTAACCCATTCCCCCCACCTTCCCCATCCTCCCCATCAAAAGCCAGGCAGAACAGCCACGTTTTACAACAGCGTTGAAAAGAGGGGAGATCCGGGGCCGAACGGGCCTCCACCGGCAGGGAGTTCCACAGCCGTGGAGCAGCCACCGAGAAGGCCCTCCCCATGATGAAAGACATCCTAAGATGTGAGAAAATTGTTATGAGACTGACCTAAATGGACAAAAATAATTTGGGCTGGTACCATGGAGAATGGGGAACACGGAAGAATCTGTACATCTTGTACAGGAATATGACCTGGCTGTCTTAAGCACATTCTTCTGTAAAAAGGAAAAATACATGATGATAGTCAGGGGTGGGCAAAGTTTCCTAATCCCAAGAGCTGCATACATTTACATTTATCACAATGGGGCCAAAGTGCTGCATGTGTCTCTAAAACCACAATTTGTCCACTTCTTTATTTTATTTATTTATTTATTAAAAATGAATAGTCCACCCCTCCTGCCACAGGCAGCTCAGGACAGCTTACAAGTTATAAAAAGATAAAAACAACAGTAAAACCATAAAACACAGTAAAACATTGGAGGTTAAAAATACCAATCCCCCACGCCCCTAACCTACTCCCCCCACCTATCACCCCTCTCCTCGCCAAATGCTTGGCAGAACAGCCAGATCTTCGATATATTGTAAGTGTTGGACAATGGTCTTCCTGCTCATTAGAAAAGAGGTCTTGAAAAACATTATTAAGATCATAGCAGTAGACAACTTAATAATCCATCAAGAGAAGCCTGGGTTGCCTCATCAATCAAAAATAACAGAATAAACTCTGAAAGGTATGCAACTAAAATAAAGTAATGAAAACTGAACAATGAAATACATTTTTTAAAAACAAGGGAGAGAACAGGGAAATGGTACAGTAAAATACAATGGCCAAAATTATAAGGATACTGCTAAAGAGGTGTATACAGAGTCAAAAGGAAGAAGACATGTAGGTAAGGATACATGGTAGGGGCTAGTGGAACTGGAGAAGTTAATAAAGTCCAAGAAGCATCCATATGTGAAGTGGCAAGGATCTAAGACATAAGAAGAATATAAAAGGGGAATATAAAAAGGGAAATATATTACACACACACACACACACACACACACACACACACACACACACACACACACACACACACACACACACACACACACAGCGTGCGAGCGAGCTCACAATATCAAAGCCAGAACACTGGATGAAGGTCAATAGAAGTGGAAGAGGTATTAGATAAAATTAAGAGAGGCAAGACCACTGGACTGAATGGATTTCTAGTTGCGGGATGGAAGGCATTCAGTTCAATCAGTTTAGCATTTGTTGACTTTGCTTAATGACATCAAATGGAAAGAAGAGAATTCTGCAAGGAATGAGATTCTGAGAACTTGCAAGAGCGTTATATGATTTTAAAATGCACCACTTGAGATTTAACAAAAGGATATTAAAACAGTGTTGGGGTGTGACAGTTGGGAGCTCACCAAGAATAAGGGAATTACTACATCAAGAATTATGGGAATGTTGAGACAGATGAAAGTGCTAACAAGGAAAGGTTGGAGTCCAAAATGAAGACGTCAGAAGAAAGGAAGAAGTGGAGCCAGTCACAGACAAAATGTGTGAAGGAAAAGTACACTGGTTCAGATACGTGGAAGGAGACACCATAAGTAACTTACCAAAGAGTAAAAAACATTAATTACATCTGGTGCAATGGCTTCGGCTGTACGTCTCGGACTCCAATGTAGCCACCATCATCCATGCTTTCATCACTTCAAGACTGGACTACTGCAATGTGCTCTACATGGGGCTACCTTTGGTGATGGTCCGAGTCTGCAACTGGTGCAGAATACAGTGGTCCATCTCCTTACAGGAACGGGGCGCTGCAAACGCATTACACCAGTACTTCAATCACTGCACTGACTGCCTATAGTCTTCCGGGTCCAATTCAAGGTGTTGGTTTTGACCTATAAAGCCCTAAATGGCCTGGGCCCTGCCTATCTGTGGAATCACCTCTCCTCCTGGGTCCTGGATCGTCCCCTGTGGTCAACTGGGAGCGCCCGCCTCGGGGTCCCCTGAGGTTCCCGGGTGGTGACGATGAGGAGGGTGTTCTCGGTGGCTGCACCAAGGCTGTGGAACTCCCTCCTAACAGAGATCCACCTGGCCTCGGACCTTCCCTCTTTCCGAAGACAGTGTAAGACCTAGCTGTTCCGCCAGGCTTTTGGTGAGGGAGACAGGTGACGAGTGGGGGTTGGGAGGGACTTTTTTAGCACCACATTGGCGTATTTTGTATTTCTGTTTTATATTGCTATTTATATTATGTTTTAGTTATTGATTGTGTTATTTATGTTTATATATATGGCTTTAATATGTTGTGAGCCACCCTAAGCTGCTATAGCAGGAGGGGGCAGCCAAAAAAATGAATAAATAAATAAATATAAATAATAAAGGTCGAAGGGAAAAAACTGGAGGGGGAAGGCAGGTAAAGATGAAAAAGAGTTAAGAACGGCATGGAGAAAATGAAGTGATGCAGGAACTGGCAACAGATAGAAAATAGAAATGACTAGTATAAGAAGGACAAAGGTAGACTCCCAAATAAAGGGGAAATTGCCAAGGAAAAGAAAAAAGTGTGACAGTAAATGAACAAATGTTTAGAGTATATCCATTTCTGCTTGCAAACTATATCCCTGATCAGGCAAAGACTAACACACAAGGTGTCATTAGACATAACGTCAACGGGAGTCTGAATGTGTGTTTTGACCTTGATATGAACACGGGTTTGGTCCTGCATTCACCATGTGGTGCTGCTTAGACACACAACCCATCTTGCGGCAAAGCAGTGTTTTGCTCAGCATCCAATCTCAGCACGCAAGCGCTGCTATCTAACACACCACGTGATATCATTAGACACAACGCTGGCCACATGTTCAGCTGGAACATGCAAACTGTCCTTGCGATGCAATGGTGTTCACATCACATGTTCAATGGATGTTCAATGGGTGGTCAAATTGGTGTTGGGATTGTTATGGTGCTTACACACAATGGCCAAACACGTACTTAGGAGTTTTGACACCCGATCTTTATGTCTAAAGATGCCCATACTTAACTTTATGTTCCATGTGCATCTCCACTGTAGGCACACTTCAAATGTTTCAAAGAAATGCCTGTATAATAGTGTAGTTTCCCAAAACATATAGTGTTTGCTTCTACTCACCCAAGATAGATATGTAATTATGTGTTAAAGTAGAATATCATTTTATTGTGTGCCATTCACACCTCCATGATTTTGAAATGAAGTTATAAGCACAAACAGCAGGGCTGAATTTGGCTCGAGTAATTTCATTATTATGCTTGCAGACAGACCAGGCCTTCCCCAGGCACAATTTGAAAAGGATTAAAGCTGAACAGGATTGTTCATGATCAATCCTGCTGTTAAACATAGAAAAGAACAATACACTTGAGAGTGTTAAGCTTATTTCTCAGAGCAAAGTTCTGGAAATAGTGACTCTTGAAATACGAACACTCTGATTTTCAGATTTTAATTCAAACAACAATCAAGTCTCCTTCTTTCACATTGGACCACATTACATGAGTGAACAATGAGCTCAAGCATGTATTTCTAGATTATGTCTGCTAATAGCTATTCTCTACAGATTCCTCTTCTATCAATTGTAACCTTCCCCCATCTTGTTCATTTTGTACAACAACAAAATGTGCAAAAATATTTATGAAAAAACCTGCTTGTACGTAATAAAATATCTTTCAAGGGACATTCCAAAGCCCACTTTATTTCCTTGGTATAGCACATTCTCCATATGACCAATCAATAGTCCCAGTCTTGTGAGGTTCAAAAGCTCTGAGATCCCACTGAAGTAATTTCAGCATAATCTGATGTTTGTTACAGAAGCTGGCAAGAAGTTGGACTGCTGCAGCCACCATCAGTCATGACCTACAACTTTAGAGTGAACACTTACCTGCATTTGCATTTCCAAAAGTCTCAGAGGAAGTATTAATTTCTACGTTAATTAGCAGCACTTAATCAGCGTAAGATGTCAGACAATATAGACAATGAATGAATACAGAGTTATAATTCATTTATGGTGCTGTAAAAAAACAAACCACAAGAGTAAATAGCTATTTATTTATTCATTTAAACTTATACCCCGCCCTTTCCAAAAGTTGCTTACAATAATAAAACCATAATACAATTGAATAACCTTAAAATACAATACAAAACCCCCTACCCTCATCCCAAAACCACACCCACCCCAACCTTCCAAAAAACCTTCCACACAATCCCTATCCCCACCCACCAAATGCATTTATAAAGAAAAAAAGTCGTGCACCGCCTCTGGAAGATGCCCAGGCTCAAACGAACCTCTGGAGGAACTGAGTTCCATTGCAATGGGACAGCAACCAAGAACATCCCCCTGCGAGCCCTTGTCATATGAATAAGACTGACAGATCATATCCACAGGGAGACACTACCAACCGATCGCCCAGAGTTGTGCCTGGAAAGCTATATAAGGTAGTCAGTGCAGACTTTGGAATAGTGGTGCAATGTGCTCCCGGTGACTTGTCCCCAAAAGGAGGTGAGCTGCCACATTCTGCACCAGCTTCAGTTTTCAAACAGTCATCAAGGTCAGCCCAACATAAAGCACATTGCAATAATCCAGCCTAGAGGTGATGAAAACATGGATGACAGTGTCCACCCAGATCCAAATCAGAAAGAAAAGGCTGCAGCCTCCTCACCAGATGAAGCTAGGGGAGAGTGCTCCTGGCCACCGCCACAACCTGACCATCCATGCACAACAAGAGGTCCAGAAGCACGCCAAGGCTGCAAACATGATTGACCAGAGGGGACCAGACTCCATCAATAACAGGAATCCCAGTCCCCTCCAGGTCACACGGTCAGTCAACTATCACCACTTCAGTCTTGTCTGGATTCAGCTTCAATCAGCTCATCCTCATCTAATCCCTGACAGCAGCCAGGCATCAGATAAAGACTACAACAAGACTGCAGAGTATGGGTCAGATGAAAAGGCGAGGCAGAGCTGAGTGTCATGAGCGTACTGATGGCACCTCACCCAAAACCTCCAAATTACCTTGGCCAGTGGCCTCATATAAACATTGAACAAGAGGGGAGAGAGAATAAAACCCTGTGGGACCCCACAACAGAGGTCTCGAGAGGATGATGAGCAATCACTCATCACCACTCTTTGAGACCTCCCTGACAGTAAGGAGTGGAACCACTCAAGAGTGGACCCACGCACCCCTTCCAGATTCCACAGTTGTGTCAACACCACCTCGTGATCAACTGTATCAAAGGCCACCGAAAGATCTAACAAGACCAACAGACTAGAATTCCCCAAGACTCAGGTCATCAACCAAGGCCACAAGTGCAGTCTCAGTCTGCGCCATTCCTAGGACGAAAGCCTGACCAATGGGTCCAGGAATTTGACAGCATCGTGATGAGTCTGTAGCTGTCAGGCATCCACCCATTCAATAACCTTCCCTAAAAAGGGAAAGTCAGAGACAGGCTGATAGCTGGCTAGAGAGTCAGTGTTCAATTATGACTTCTTAAACAGGGGCTGGACAACCGCCAGATTAAGGGTGTCTGACACACTCCCCTCCCAAAGGAAGGCATTGACAACCAGGATCTAATTCACAACTGGTTGCCCTCACTGCCTCAAGCATCTCCCCCGCATTAGTGGGTGACACCAATTGAAACTGATCCAAATAAACAGGACAAGACTGAACTTCCATAATTCCAAAATCTAATCCTGCAGATAGTGACAGCACCCAAGCCATGGTGAATATGAGTGATTTTGTCTGCAAAATAATTAATACAAATGTCACAGTGGGCATTAGATGACTCCATTTCCGGGTGGAGGCAAACGGGATTAACCAGTCTCCTCACCAGATTTGCCAGATGAGACTTTGCAGATGCTATGGTAGCAGAGAAGAAAGCTTTCTTTGCTGCCATCACAGCCGCAGCATAGTCCTTCAAAAGTTATCTATGCCGCTGCTGCAATCGGTCTGTTTCAGCGCGAGTTGAACACCACCTGCATTCTAACCATCTACCCTCACACTTCAGCCACCTCAGTCCTTTGTATACCAGGGGGACCAGTGTTGTCGAAATGGTGGGAGTGGATGCCTGGGTGCAACTGTGTTGATGGCCATGGTCAAATTTTCATTCCACAAAGTGAGCAGTTCATCAACAGAGTAGTTGCTAAGGTCAGCAGGTAAATCCCACAGAGAATTCTGGAAACCAATCAGATCCATTCGTCTCCAGGGGTGTACCAAATGTCATGTACTGGAATGTATTTTTAATGTATTTTTTCAATAATTTGATCTTAGCAAAACTATTGTTCCAAATTTCTGTCTTAGAGTGTGACGTGACTTGAGAATAAAGTCTGAGAGTTAATTTGTTAGCTCACATAGGCACAGAGTTAATAGCTAAACCTGCTAAACCAGAGTTAATAGCAGAAAGACTCACGTAGGTAATGGCACTTATCCCTCTTAGCCCCAAGTGGTGAGGGTTGAGTGGGTTTGTCCCGCTCCTGTTGAAGGAATGAGCAAGGCAGGCTGCACTCGGGCGGAAGATCGGGTTGTGCAGCACAGCCTGGGAGTTGCTATGGCAACAGTGGCCGGGCTGCGCAGTAAGAGAGGCTCGCAAGATTTCGGGTCAGTTGTAACTGACCACATTAGGAGGCTCCTCAGTCGGAGCTGATTCGGGCCTCGGCAGCAATACCCACCCACCCACCCTAGAGCACTGAGTTAAGCTGGTCGCCTTGTTGGTCCGGGAAGGAATTTCTTTTGCAGGAATGTCTGATTGGCTTGTGAGATTTCTGGGGTTTTCGCCTTCCCCACAGTGTAAGTGTGAAACGAATTTCGTTTTGTGTTAATGTTGAAAGGTGTGTTGTAGTTTGGGGCAATAGAGGTTCATGTCGCACTCTTGGGGTGGGGGTCCAGTTAAGGTTAAAAAAAAGTACAGTAGCATGTAATAAGACTTGTAATAAGCAAGCATGTAATAGTTATGAGACATCTCCTTATGAGATGGTGGGGGGGGGGGGGAAGTCGCTCTGGCGCAAGGGTTGGTAATAGCCAGCATCAGGGGCTTACCCAGGAATAGGAAATGTCATGAGACTGATTCGCTCTCAGGCATACCTACACCTTCTCTGATAAGGTAAGTTAGCATAAGTACTCAGGTCATCCAATGGACGTCTGAGGTCCATGGGTGAATGAGATAGGTAAGAAAGGTTAAGATGGCTGGTTCCTGGGTGCCATCCAAGGAAGCCATAAATTAGATGGCTAAAGAGTTGATGCTGGACCCCCGTAGGAATTAGGAGCAGAACTCCTCCAATGTGTTGATGTGATTTTAATGTGAATCTGAAATGAAAGTGTGTGGCCTTTAAATTCCACATAATGTGTCCTTGTCTCATTCCGGATGCCGCGACAAAGGAGATCAGTTCTGTGTAGACAGCCTATGTTGATTAAAACTGATGTTGGTCTCAGCAGAAGATGGTAAATAAACCAGCCACTCTATTGTCTCAGCCTAAAACTAACAAAAACTGGAACTTTCCTCCTCTGCTGTGCCTTAAGATACTCATTAACTTGGGCAGCATGTGAAACATTTTAGGACCCTCCAGATGTTTGTGCTTAAAACATGGCTCTCCAGCAAGAGAAATTCAGAAATCTCTCTAGATCTCTGGAGGCCTTCTCATGCAGGCAGGCTGGGACTGGAATCTGGTAAATATGAAACACTGAGCCAGAAATGAAAGCATATCTTGTTCTTTAAGGTTTTGACAGACTAAAAACTGAAGATATGAATGTTGTTTAATGTATCCTACTGTGCAATTTGTAACTGAACTTGTTCTTCTTTTTGAACCATTTGATGCTTCTTTTTAAATTCAAGTAAACTTATATGCTTTTTATATATTCTTTTGTCTCATGTTCCTTCTTATAAATATATTGTCATTACTTTACTTACTATGAAGGTCTTACCCACATAGTAAGGTATAATCTCAGTGAAATCCACAAATTGGAAATAGTTACCCTATATTCAGGGCAGACTATGTTTGGTTTGGACCACTAAATACTTTTCCATTTGGGGAAACTGAGGTACTTTGCGATACAAACTAACCGGTCCACCACCCTGATGAGGGCATAGAAGGGCCGTAATCTGGGCTTTCAGAAGGTAATGATCTGACCACAGTGGTGTTATAACAACACTCCTAATAATTGGAACCTCCCGTTTCCAGGCTGGTGCAAAACATCAAATCCAATGTATGTCCCGCCTCATGTGTCAGGCCAGATATTACTTGGGAGTGTAAATTAAAACATACAAATGCAGAAAAGGGACCTTGCTCCATCTTTTACTACCGTAAAAGATAGGTGGATAGGTGGAGTATAGGTGGATACTCCCTTCATATTCAAAATGCTGTATAGGGGTTGTGGGGTCAGTTTTTATATATTTTGAAAACATTACCACCACCTTGGAGCATCATACCTCTTTATAAGAAGCCTTATAAATTTACCCAGGTACAGTATAGATTGAGGTCTGTGAATCATATGGGTGTCGTCCTTTTCTCACATGCTTATTCAAAATTTCAAAACTCCTGATGCTCCTTTCTCAGTCTCCTTCCACTCCTGTGCTTCATACTTCTATTTGGGAGAAGCAATTTGACAAGTTATCAATATTAATCTGTCCTGGCTAGGGTATGCTCCTACCCTAACCACTGATCATAGCCACTGAAAACAGTCACAGATTTTCACAAGATTTCCTGTAATTTCTTGTTTTAAATAGATCCCCAAAGCCTTTTTTGTCTACTATTTCAAGTCTGAAGCACCTCTCTGAGGCCCTTTTAAAATGGGCCACTGTGCATGGGGGGATGGATGGGCGGCGCGATGGGAGGGCGGTGCGTACGTGTGCATTCCCACAGACACACACCCACCTCCACCCATCTCTACGCATGGAGCATCCAGCATTGGTGCCCATTGCTCCGTGCGTGGGGTGGTGGGTGGAGCGCAGGAGTGCACATGCACCCCCACCCACCGGCCACGGTGTTCAAACGGACAACCACCCACCCAGCCGCCACAGCGTAAAAAGGGCCTGAGTAACATCTGAAGGAAAGGAATGTATGTATGTGCACGATAGACAGCAATCAGAGAACCGTTGGTTCCAGTTAATTCTGAGCTGCAGATTAAAGTTTAGATCACTTACTGTTTTATGCAGATCAGTTTGCTTGTCCTTAGTGACCAGATGGGCCAACAAAGGTAGGGGCAAACTACGTACATTTACCATAGATGAAAGGAGAGAACATTAAAACGGAGGTCTTGACAGAGTCTCAGAACTTGGTCTATTGTTTCCAAAGTGTGTTCTTTCTCTCTCTATATGTGAATATCTTTGGCAACTGTTATAGCCACAGCTTGAAGACTTGTATTTTGGGGGATACAAACAGGCAGATTTCTTGGATGTGTACTTTTACAGTATACGCCTGCAAACGAAATAGAGAATGTCTACACTATTGCATGCCTCTAGGACTATGCAGATGATGCACAAGGGGGCAGTATTTAATAGGAAAATGAATAATGCTGTTTATATACATCACAGCGAATGCTGATACTAGCTTTACCATAGAAACAATGTTAGACTGATTACATCAGCTTAAATATTTTAAATCCAGTAATTGAGCCAATATAATGAGTCCTGGGAACTGAGCAAATATGTTTTCCTGGATTTGCCCATTTCTTTCTTTATCCCTTTCTTTACACTACAGGTTTTGTACACCCATGTTCCATGCTCCCTGCTAAAGCATATAATGAGTTCTGCCAGCAGTGACAATACTACAACATTGCTGCAAGCTGCAGTCAGTGCTTGATAATAGCAACAATTGACTCAGCAGCATGTGCTGTCTCTCACACTTCAAGGTCACCTTCAAGCAGCAGCAGCAAACAAACTCCCAAACAAAGCCAATACTTTTGGTCTCCAAAATCTAGAATTCTTTCCCTATGTTGCTCAAGATTATTTTTAAAGCAATTATTGTTAGAAAAATATTCCTGGACAATTCTGCCATTTATTAAATTCTTTCAGATTATGATTAGAAATACCTACACCCATCTAACTCAGGGGCTTACTGATGAATATAAACCAACTGAGAAACAAACCACTGTTATTGCAACCAGATTAGCTAACGTAAGTACAATTTGTGTACTGGAAATTTGATGGGTATACACATTTGTGCCCACACTACCCACAAACCAAACCAGACATGTGTACAGATTACAGGACATTGATCACAACTTTATTGTAAAAACCACAAACATCGGTAATCCCACCACTGGGAATGCCCTGTGTCTATAGCAGCAGTGAACTATGCTGAATAATGCTAAGCCTGAAATGACATGTTGCAGTTTACTAAAATTTTGTCAGAAACTGCCCATCTGTTACTGTTTTCCCAGTACGACATCCTCAGTCAAGTCTGATACTTAAATGTCGCAAGTGTCACAAAGTTTCAGAATGTGTCGCAAAGTTTCAGAAAGTTCCACAAATTACTACAAAGCAGGGAGTGAGGTGCTCGTGGCTCCCTGGGAGAAGGGCTCAGCACCCCTATGCCCAGCCCCCAGCCTGCACATGTGACCCTGTGGCATGCAGTCCCTGTGTCTCTACCGCTCACCTCTGACCCCGATGCCGAGGTCTCCAGATGGAGTCAGACCCTGCACCGCTGCCACTGCCTCCTGTTGTCGGTTAATAACTGTGGGGGTGGGAAACAGGTGGGGGCTGGTTGGGGGGGTTGAGGAGTGGGTGTGGGGGGCAGTGAAACGGGCAACACGAGTCCTGCCATGGGGCACCAGCATGGGCAGTGGGGCACAGGCTTGAACTGGGCTGCCGGAAAGCAAAGGGGAAACTGTCACAAAAGCTGGAAAATATCGTAAATTGTCATAATTGTCATAAAATGTTGGAAACTGTCGCAAAATGTTGGAAACTGTCATAAACCGACAGGAAATGCCATCAGATCGGCAGCAAGAATGCCAAAATGTCATCAGTAAGCTGCGAAGGGGAAAACCATGCTGCCACTTCAGGCCTAAATAATGCGGGAAGGGGGGCAGGCTACCCCCAACAACCTGGGTGCCTTGACCCTTCAAGGTCACCCTCCTCCATGGGTCAGACTGGGGATGTGCCACAGTCCAGCAATCTCGAGCCTTGAATCAGACCCCACCCGTAGGCCCTCCCCAAGTGGTGAGAGGAGGCATTAGCTGGCGCAGATATTTATTTACCTGCACAGTACCCCACGCCCAATGCATATATCACCTGGCCTATTGGCCTGGAGGCCCCTCTCTTGCAACGGGGGAGGGGTGGTGGAGTCCATGCCACATGAATCTAGTTAAGAACAGGCAAATCCACCTTCCACTGAAGTTCAGTGCTTTCTTTTTTGAGGGTACTCATTTCTGTTCTTAGTACCTATTAATTGCCTATCCACAACTCTGTCATGCCATGCTCTAAATGCATTTACTTAAATGTAAGAACAATGTTTTACTGAATGGGGATGGGGGTCACCTATATGCTTAAATCTAAGCACAAGCTAAAGTGCTTTGTTGAATTCCGACATTAATCCTTAGCAGATATTCTTGATCTGGTAAATATCAGAATCATTCACATCTCCATATTCACTCAACAAATGAGAAGTGCCATACTCGGTCACACCAATGGTCCATTGAGCCGAGTATCTGTCTCCAAAGTGGCCGCTCTCAGTTGCTTCGGTGAAGTACCTAACCGGTCATAATGGAGTGATCCATTCCCTGGCCTTTCACGCTCAGTTCCCAACAGTCAGAGGTTGCGTCTCCCAAACTACTTGACTAATAGCCATCTATGGGTGTTTTCCGACGTGACGGTGACCAGCATTAGCAACCTTTAGCACACTTTACTCTGCAGGCCACCATCACGTTACAAAACACGTGCAAGATATTAGCACAGGATGGATTCTGAGGAAGTCCCTGAGTCACAGCCCAGGCTAACCACCACCACAGTTGGAATCCCCCAGTCTGACCGGGAATAAAATGGGCTCTCGGGTTTCAAAGCCTGCTTTATTCACTGTGGTCTGGAGTGGCCGTGAGGCCAGGCGCTGTCATTAGCCACCCACCATGGAGCGGGGCGGGCTGCTGGGTGCAGAGTGGTGGGGTGCCGCACCTTCTTTGATGGCCAGGCCTCCATCGTATTAGTTCAGGGGCCAGGCTGGATCCTGGCCACGGTGCAGGTCTCACTCCAAACTCAGTAAGTCCGTGATGACACTTTGGCACCATCATGTTAGAACACACCCTATAGCCAGGAATTTAGCCAATCCTTATTTGAACCAAGGTACACTTACTGGCCTTCACAACATCCTCTAGCAACAAGTTCCACAAGTTAATTGTGCATTGAGTGAAAAATTACTTCCTTTATTTGTTGTGTTGCTGGTTTGTCTTAAATCTACTGTCAGTTAGTTTAATGGAGCATCACTTAGTTCTAGTATTATTTGAATATTTGAGACAGTAAACAGCAGCTCCCTACTTACTTGTTAGCCACCACTCATGATTTTATAAATTTCTATCATATTCTCTCTCAGTGGTCTAGTATCGCCTATCTCCTCTCTTCCCAAGCTGAAGAGCCCCAAACTATTAAACCTCTCCTAGTACAGAAGCTGTTCCATACCCTTGATTATTTTTGTTGCTCTTCTCTACACCTTTCTAGCTTCTGTACAGTATTTATAGCTTTCTTATAGTCTTTACCATTTTTAGACTTTCACATTTTGAATTTTCCTGTACTGGAAATGTTATAGTTTCCTATCCTTTTGTGTTACTAAAAATGCTGCTGCTCTTGCACATGGTCTGAACCATTTCTTCAGAACACTGTCTTATTTCAACCTATATGCTTTCCACAAGCCTAAACACTTTCTTTGAGTTTAAAGACGGAACAGAGTCTATGCACTTTCAGACATCGCCCCCCCCCCCCAGTGCATATTATGGCTGGGGGGGGGGGAATGTGCAGCCAGAATAAGCGCAGGGATTGGTTGGTCTGAACACCGCAGGACCGCCTCACCCTCCGGGTCCTGGAGCAGCTCCTGCATTTGACTGGGGGCGCCCTCCTCAGGGTTCCCCAGGGTTCCTGGGTGTCTACTATGAGGAGGGTGTGCTCCATGGCTGCGCCGCGGCTGTGGAACTTCCTCCCTTTGGAGATCCGCTTGACTGCCAACCTCCCCTCTTTTCGCAGACAATGTAAGACCTGGATGTTCCGCCAGACCTTTCCTGAGGGAGATGGGGTGCGTGGGTTGGGTTAGGGTAGGTGGGAGATGGGTTTTTACATTGTTTTAACTGACATTATTATGGTTGATTTTAATGTTTTAATGTTTGAAATGTTTTGATATGTTGTGAGCCACCTCGAGATGCCTGAGGCAGGAGGGGGTGGTATATAAATTGTAAAAATAAATAAATAATGAATAAATACCCCACCCCACCTCACCCCTGCACGTGTCTTTGCCAGCAAAGACACGTGCAGGGATGCAGAGCAGGAAATTGAGCCCTGCATCCCTGTGCGTGTCTGCCGACAAAGCCACATGGGGGGAGTGGGGGCTTTCAGACCAGTTGATCCCTGCAAATATCCTGACTGCGCATCCTCCACCCCCCCGCAGCCAGAATATGCATGGGGGGGGGGGCAGATGTCTGAAAATGGCCTAAGTTAACCCAGTAGTATCAAGTGCTGTTTAAATAGCTACACATAAAATGTCTTCTGTACCTGAAATTTTGCTCTTTTTTATTATATCTGGGACCCAAACAAAAGGGGAAGGGGCAGGCTTAAACCCTCCAAGTCCAGAGAGCACGCATTCCCACATCCCCTTCCAAGCGCTGTTTGCTTTTGAAAGGGGATCAGAAAGTTCACCTGAAGGGTTTGAGAAGGTGGGAGAACATGTTCTTGAGAGCACCCAGGAGCATGAGAAAGTGGGAGAGGCTATGGCTGCACACCTCCCCCTCCCAATTCCCACCTGATGGTGACCCAATCTGACATTCCTTTCATTTTCTATTCAGAGTACAGCTTTCCTAATTATTTTATTCTTTTTAAAGTACTCATTATTTGTATTTTCCACTTGCTGCTCTCTCCTCATTATTCTATTCTAGTTCAACATTAATCAGCAGACAGATTTCCTCATTTGGAAACAAATTAGATGGAAGTGAATGTCTCAGCATTCTAGTCATACATTTCCTGTTGGGATGCATCCTAACCCTCCCTATGATGGGCCTGAAGCAAAGGAAGTTAAAGTTCCACTTCTTATGACCCGGTGTCCATGATATATTTCATAGATAACATAGCACTTTACTTTTATATGCATCCCACTGTGCCATCTCCAACTGGAACTCATAAAAAATACTTCATCATATATATGCTTGCTTTCTTTGTCCCCAAATGTTGAATCGTCCTCCTTTAAAAGAAAGTGCTCATTCCCTTTCTTCATCTACACATAGGACCTTTTCACATACACCCCCCACCCCCTGCACATATGTGCAGTGGGGGAGGAGGGGGACGCCCGTGCGAACGCCCCCCACGGTGCAGGGGAGATGGGTGGATGCCCGAAGGAATGGTGCCTGCTGTGGATGGGGATGTGTACATGCATGCTCCAGAGCTCCACCCATCTCCACCCATCACTCACGCACGAAGCAACAGGCTCCAGTGCTGGTTGCTCCACATGCACCCCCATCTTCCACAGCCCATTTGAAAAGGGCCACAGATACAGCTTAATAATAATTAGTAATAATGGAGATGGGCCTGAAGCAAAAGGCACATATCAACATTTCTCTCCCATAGTTAATTCTAGCACAGCTCATTGTTTGAATGTAAGCATAAGCTGTGTAGGACAAACTCCAGTTCCCACATCCAAATGCTAAATTCAAGTCTAGACTCCAATTTGCAGTTTGAGACCCTCTGTTGACTGCAGTATTTTAATTGCTGCATCATTTCCCCTGAATAATTCATTCAATAAACTAATCTCTTTTCTGCTCACAGAAATTCCCTAGAAATTAATTTCCTAGAATTTATTCATTTCACAAAAGTATTCAATAATTTATGTTGTGATTTTAGTAAATCTCTAAATTAATGACAAATAGCTTCCTGGGATTATCTGACAGGGTAAAACATCACAACTAATAAATCACATGGTCTTTCCCACATTTCCAGTCTTTTTCAGTTTGAAAGCAGTAAGAAAAAGTGTGTGGGGGGGGTGGTGGAATAAGCTTTTCCTTGACTTTTCTACCTTTGCAAAAAATTTCACCAGGAAGTGGGAATGCTAAATAAAACTACCGCAGCAACATTTAACTTAAAAAAGGAAACTGCAATAATGAGGAAACTAGTTAGAGGAGAACTAAAAGGAGCAACTGTGAGGATTAAATGTCTACAAGAGGCATGGAGACTATTTAAAAACACCATCTTGGAAGCCCTGATTAAATGTATTCCATAAGTACAAGTAAATAAGAGGTAGCAAGAGAACCAAATGTCTGTCAGTGTGGCTATAGGGGGGAGGTAAAGGAGGCTATCCTGGCAGGAGGGGCGGGCTTTAAATCTTTTAAATAAAGATTTTAAATAAATAAATAAATAAATAAATAAATAAATATTAGAGTCAAAAAGGCATCCTTTTAAAAAATGAAAACCTACTCCTAATGAGAAAAATAGGAAAGAGCATAAGTACTGGCAGATTAGAAGTAAAAGGTTAATAAGGCAGGCCAAAAGGGAATTTGAAGAGGGACTTGCTAAACATGCAAAAATTAATAATAAAAACCTGTTTAAGTACATCAGATGCAAGAAGTCTAATAAAAAGAATCAGTTGGGCCTTTAGATGATCAGGGAGTGAATGGGGGTACTCAGGGAGGATAAGGCTATTGCAGAGAAGTTTACTGAAGTGAAGTCTTCAATCAGAGGATGTTGGGGAGATACACATACCAGAACTATTCTTTGTAGGTGATGAATCAGAAGAACTCTCATAAATCATCATGACTCGGGAAGAGGCTCTAGAACAAATTGTCAGACTAAATAGGGACAGATGGTATTCAGTCCAGAGTTCTGGAGGAACTCAAATATGAAATCGCAGACCTACTATTGGTAACTTGTAAACCTATTGCTAAATTCTGTCACTGTACCTAAGGACTGGAGGGTAATGAATATAATGCCAGTATTTAAAAAGGGCTCCAGAGGTGAGCCTGTGAACTACAGATCTGTGAGCTTGATGTTGGTGCTAGACAAACTTCTGGAAACTGTAAAGAACAGAACTGCGCATATTGATAAACATGATATAATAAGGAAGAGTCAACATGGATTTAGCAAAGGGAAGTTGTGCCTCACTAACCTGTTGGAATTTTGTTGAGGCTTGAGGGATATGGGTGAGCCAGTCGATATAGCGTATCTGGATTTTCAGAAAGTGTTTGATAAAGTCCCTCACGAGAGACTTGAGGAAACTAAACAGTCATGGGATAGGCATAGGAGGTAGTGTCCTATCATGGATCAGTAACTGGTTAAAGGACAGGAAACGAAGTGTAGGACTAAACAGTCAGTTTTCACAATGGAGAGAAGTAAACAGCAGAGTGGATTTGTACTGGGGCCGGTCTTCTTTAATATATTCTATTCATTACTGATCTGGAAAAGGGAGTAAAGACTCAAGTGAGGTGATCAAATTTGCAGATGACACAAAGTTATTCAAGTAGATAAAACATGAGTGGACTGTGAAGAACTGCAGGAAGATCTTGTGAGACTGGGTAAAGGGCAACTAAATGGCAGATGAAATTTAATGTTGCAAGTGATGCACATAGGGAAAACTAATCCGAACTATATGTACACAATGCTGGGTTGTAAATTAGGGGTTACCACTGAGGAAAAGGATCTTGGAGCCATTGTGAACAATACATTGAAAACCACAGCTCAATGTGCAGCAGTGGTCAAAAAAGCAAACAGAATGTTACAAATTATTCAGAAAGGGATAGAGAATAAAATAGAAAATATCTAGTGCCTCTACATAAATCTGTGATGTAACTGCACCTTGAATATTGTCTGCAGTTCTGGTTGCCCCATCTCAAAAAAGATAGAACAACTAGAAAAGGTACAGAGAAGGGCAACTAAAATGATAATGGGTATGGAACGGCTACTATACAAAGAGAGGCTTGGCATCTTGGAGAAGAGTCAACAGAGGGGATATGACAAAAGTTTATAAAATCATGACTGGAGTAGAATGAGTTAATAGGGAGTGGTTATTTACTCTCTCAAATAATACTAGAACTAGGAGACACTCCATGAAACTAACTGGCCAAAGATGTAAAATATTTTTTTCACTCAATGCATAATTAACTTGTGGATTTTTTTTTTGCCAGAGTTTGTGGTCAAGGCAAGTAGTATAGCGGAAAAAGGATTGGATACGTTCTTGGAGGGTAATTCCATTAACAGCTATTCACCAAGTAGGTCTGGAGAACGTAAGTTCTGACTGTCAAGAGCTGCAAGTAAACACCAGGGGATGGATCACTCCATTATGATCTGTTGGGTACTTCTCTCAAGCAACTGAGATTGGCCACTGTTGGAGACAGGATGCTGGGCATGATGGACCATTGGTCTCTCTGACCCAGTATGGCACTGACTATCTTCCAAAAGGAAACTGAAATAGTCATTTTCCTCACAAGTACTTTTGTGGGGGGGAAAAATCTAGTCTGTCATCCAACTCTAATGCAAAACACCATATCTAGTATCCCATCTTCGTTTTTACAGATCATTCCCTCAGTAGGCTACTTAATCATCCATTTTTATTGTCTATATCCTAAATTGCAAGCTCTTTGAAGCAGGACTTTTTTTGTATTCTCATAAAGACAGTGCCTACTAAATTCTAGTTATGATCCCGAATCAGGACCTTTTGTTCTTGTCACAATAGGCGCAGCAGGGCTAGTGGAAAGGATCCAGCCCAAATCATGCTGGCTGATGCTGGCACAGCAGCAGTCACCTTTTCTGTCACCAGGGAGTCTTTATTGATAGTGTACAAACTATCCGCAATCTAGGCTAAACACAACAAACATGCACCCAGCCTCTTGCTAAACCTACCCTCTTAATCTGTTCTAGACCTGCAGGCTCTCCCAGTTCTGTGATCCTGGTTCCCAGCTCTGAACTGCCCTGTACCATTGAAGCTGTGACCTTTCACACAGTTGCCCATCGGCCAATTAGGTCCAAAACTCCTGTGGCAAGAATGCTGAGCTTCTAGCCTGTTAAGGAGAGAGTGTCCCAGCTCAGACCATTACCCTATAAATAAGGCAAATTGACTTTAAAATTTAATTTAAAACTTTCTGCTGCATTGATCCAACTCTTCTCTAAATCCAGTCTGCTTTGGGTTATAGGAACACATTCCTAAGTTATCATTGCTGACAAGTTTCTCTCCTGATCAGCAAGGCTTCAAATATCAGCTCTCCGTTTGTCCCACACCCCAAAGAAAGACACTGACACAATTATCTGGATTCAACATAGGCCGCACCAATTTATTAAATTCTTCATTAAGGAGGGGGCTATGCCCCTTCTAGTCCTGCTAACCTTAACTATTAACTCAGTTAATACTGTTAAACATAAACCTGAGCGGTCTGAAGTTCCTCAGTACCGCCCTAACGCTAACTATAGCTGCTGCAAATGTCACCCCTGTCCGGCCGCCCCAAGCCGGATCAGGAGGCCCATGCCAATGGTGACCCTAAGAAGGTATCGAGGGGATGTTTCCCCGTGCCTTGGACCGCCTCTGTCCTAAGGCCCGGGTGTTGTCCACCTCTTCCTTGCTCTGACGTGATGCTGGCCGGGCGGCTCTAGCTCTCACTCAGAGCCCACCTCTTAAGGAGATGACTTGGCAGCAGACTATCCCTATTTCTAAGCTAACTACCTCGCAGGACCCCTGCGGTGCGACAAAATTCTTTAAGAATACACTTTCCACCATAGCTAATCTTAACTTATCACTGTGAGGAAGGCGAAAAAAAACCCCATGCAAAGTGCCAATTAGCATGGAAGCCAAAATTCCTTCCTGGCCTTGAGCCCAAGCTCAACGACCGGTTCAACCCACAGTGCATAAAGGGAGGGTGGGAGGGTGCTTTCAGCTCCGTTGCAGGCGCGGAATGGCCGCTTCGCGCCTGTTTCCAAGATGGCGGCCACGAAGTCTCACCTCGCGAGACTTCGCCCCGGGCCGCTTGCTCCAACGCCGCCGCCGCCGTGCGCCCCGCCCACAGCTTTCTTTGCTCACAAGCTGGTGGGGGAGGGGACAAAAACCGCCGCCACGAGAGCCGCTACCCGTGCCGGGCAGGGCCACGTGGCAACGGGGCTTTTATCAAGATGTGTTTTTTATGTCAGAAAGTATTCCTATAATTTACATAATCTGCCCTACTACCTAGAATTGTCATTTCTATGAAGAGTCCATTATTCCAACTCATTCCCATTGCTCTGTTTCCCCCTTGTGTAGGGCCACTTCTACTATGCATTGTATAGACATTTCATTTCTAACATTTGAGCCAGTGTAGCCTAGTGGATAAGGCATTGGACTTGAGCCTGGAAGACCAGGGTGTTCAAATCCCACCTTAGGGTCTTTTCACATGGGTGCCCCCCCAACTGCACACATGTGGTGTGGGGGTGCCCATGTGAATGCCACAGCAAGTGTGGGTGGAATGGGTGGGCACCCGTAGGAACCGTGCCTGCTGTGGGGGAGGGGGGACATGCTTCCGTGCTCCACCCATCTCCACCCATTACTCACGCACAGAGCAACGCGCTCCAATGTCGGTTCCTGCGTGCGTGGAGATGGGTGTGCATTTGTGGGAACGGGTGCACACCCATCCTCCCACCCACCTCGGCCCGTTTGAAAAGGGCCTCTGATGTAAGTTCACTGAAGTGTCTTATGCAAGTCGTCACACTCTCTCAGCTTCAGTTCCGCCACCAGTACAATGGGAATGATGATTTAAAAAACCAACCAAGCCCTCCTCCCCCCCCCCATAAACATTACGTAAGAGAACCATGTGGATTACAGCCTTTTGAACACAAAATGTTATATAAATGGTAAATAATAGCTTGATTCAGTTTACATTAAGGAATTATTTCTGCTGACATTGTAAGTAGTGCCCATTTATTGTAGTGCTCATTTTCCTATTTCCATTGTGGTAATTTTTTTTAATACATCCCATACAGAAAATCTGCTAAAGATACTCTCACTCTTAAGAAATATGTTTTCCAGTCTATAATTAATTTTTTTTAAAAAAAAAATTCTTCAAAAATAATGGATAGGAAAACAATTCCAGAGAATACAACTGAGGAAAGCTGCTGTAAAACCGCCCCCAACTTGTATTTATCATGCGTCTCACATTTGGGGGGGGGGGGGGGGGAGAGAGGCAAAACAGTGTAGGATTTTGTTGGCCTGACCAAGTTTCTGGGTTTTAATTTAATGCATTTGTCTTAAAACCCTGCTCTGTGAGCACTGTAAATGCTGCCAGCTTAAGAGATTTAAAACTCTTTCCCCAAGCTGCCTTGTTTCTTCTTTGCTAAATTCAGCTTCCTTGGAGGGCAGCAGCCACGTCTATAGAGCAGTTTCACATGATTAAATGACCCAGCTATCACCCTTTAATGCATGACTTTAGCTGTTTTGAGTCAGATTCACTTGTGCTAGTGTATAAGAGCCTGAGAGAACTCCACTTTTCAGTCCTAGGCAATATCTGCTACCAAGGCAGCTCACAGTATATAGGGCAGCTCACATTTTTATTGGGCTGACACAGACAGTTACACTCGCCCCTTTCGATTCCAGCTTTCCTTTCTCTGCAATCAGAGTTAAGGTGGGGAGGAGGGTCTCCCTCACAGCCTGAGCGGAGCAGCCAGGGAGGGGGGGCAGTCTGGGGGTGGGTGCGGTTATTGGGGTTGTGATGGTCCAGGGAGATATGGTCTCAGGGGGAGGGGAGTGGGAGGGTGAGATGGGACAGATGCTTAGTGCATGTCCTGCTTACCTCTCCCCCAGCAGGAGAGCAGGTGGAACTTGGTCAGGGGGCCCTCAGCCCGGTTTTGGTGCTGCTAAATGCGAGGTCGGTGGCAAATAAGGCAACAATGGTCCAGGAAGTGGTCCTGAACCATGCCGCCGATCTCGCATGTATCAAGGAAACCTGGCGGGTCAATGAATCGGGGCCTATTTTGGCTGATCTTGTTCCGGCCGGGTATTCCGTGCAGCACCAGCTACAGGTGGAGGGGCAGGGGCGGTGTAGCTATGATTTTTAAAGAGGGTTGGTCTGCGAGGAGGTATCCAGTACGATCCATGTTAGGCATTGAAGGTCTCCACCTTGTATTTGATTTGGCAGGGGACAGTTTGGGAGTGTTGCTGGTATACCATGCACCTACCAGTACGGCAGCCTCCCTGAATGCTCTGGCGGAGGCTGTGTCAGAGGTGGTATCATGGTCCCCAAAGACGATAGTCTTGGGGGACCTCAATATTCACGCCGACGTGGTTCTTGAGGGAGCTGAGCATGAGTTCATGGCCACCATGGCAACCATGGGTCTGTCCCAGAGGGTCAACGGCCCAACACATCTTGGAGGACATACCTTGGGCTTCATGTTTTGCACTGGCCTTGAGACAGTAGCTCTGCTAATAGGGGAGATATCAGTTGTGCCCTTGTCATGGATGGATCATTACCTCCTGCAGACCTCCCTTCTAGCACATGCCTGCCCCCGGAACGGTGTGGAACCTTTTAGGATGGTCTTCCCCCAGAGGCTGTTGGACCTGGTGAGGTTTCTAGGCACTCTGGGGGAATTACCCTCTGACCTTGATGACCGTCCCATCAATAACCTCATCAAGCTATGGAACATCTTGCTGACGGAGGCCATCGATCAAACGGCTCCCAGATGTCCGCTGCCCAGGTGGAGGCTCTGCAGACCTCCTTGGTTTTCCAAGGAGCTGCGGAGGATAAAGCAAGATGGACGATGGTCGGAGCGATGGTGGCGTCGTTCTCGGTCTGAAGCCGACAGATTGTGGCATAGAGCTAGTTTGCGAGCCTATGCCATGGCTATGCAGACAGCAAAGAGGGAGTTCTTTCCTGCCCTCATAGCATCCACCAAATCCCGTCTGGCAGAGCTGTTCTGGGTTGTGCGGGGGCTGGTCAGTCTGGCCTCCCTCAACCCTGGAGTTGAGTTATCATCAGCCTGCTGTGACCTTTTTGTGGATTATTTTGTGGAAAAAATTACTCGTATTCATCAAGACTTCGATTCCGCACTTAATACAGTGGACGATGTAGAGGTTATAGAAACCCCGGCTTGTCCAATTTTATGGGATCAATTCAGTTGGTGACACCTGCTGATGCAGTGGGTTTGCTTGGGGCTGTTCAAACCACCTCTTGTGTATTAGATCCGTGCCTGTCCTGGCTGGTTAAGAGCTGCCAGGAGACAATGGGGCCATTGCTAGTCGGGGTGGTCAACGCCTCCCTTCGAGAGGGCAGAGTGCTTTGCTGCCTCAAGGAGGTGGTGGTGTAGCATCTGTTCAAGAAACCATTGCTTGATGCTGACTCCCCTGCCAGCTATCGGCCTTTCTCTAACCTTCCCTTTTTAGGGAAGATTATTGAACAGGTAATGGCTCGACAGCTCCAGGGCATCTTGACCACACTGGTTATCTTGATCCCTCTCAGTCTGGCTTTTGTCCGGGTCATGGCACTGAGACAGCACTTGTGACTTTGGTGGATGATCTCCGCCGTGAAAAGGATCGGGGTCGATCGACCCTATTGGTCCTGTTAGATCTGTCGGCAGCATTTGATACCATTGACCATGAGATGTTAGTGACACGCCTGTGGGACAGTGCGGGGGTGGGTGGGATCATTCTTGAATGGTTCCGCTCATTCCTGACTGGAAGAACTCAGCTGGTGGTGCTCGGTGATTGTTTTTCATCTTACCGAGACATCTCATGTGGGGTTCCGCAGGGTTCTGTTTTGTCCCCTCTCCTGTTCAATGTGTACATGCAGCTGCTCAGCGAGGCTATCAGAGAGTTTGGGGTGAGGTGTCATCAGTATGCGGATGACACCCAACTTTATCTCTCCTTTTTGACTGACCCAGGCCCAACTGTCTCGGTGCTTACCCGATGTCTGGCATCAGAGAGACTGGATGGGGGCTAACTGACTGTGACTGAATCCTGACAAGACGGAGGTGATGTTAGTGGGAAAGTCGGTAGAAGTGACAGCCCCTTTGGTTGATGGGATCTATCCTCTGCAGACTTCTCAGATACGGAACCTGGGGGTGCTCCTTGATGCACCGCTCTGCTTGGATCTCCAGGTGGAGGCTGTGGCGAGGAGTGCCTTCCACCAATTACATCTGGTACGGCGGCTTCAACCATTGGTTTCGGTTCCTGACCTGGCCACAATCATCCATGCTTTTATTACCTCTCGTTTAGACTACTGTAACGCACTCTACATGGGGCTACCTATAGTGACAGCTTGGAAGCTGCAGCTGGTGTAGAATGTGGCGACCCAGCTATTGGTTGGACTGGGCCACCAGGATCACATTTCTGATCTCTACACTGGCTGCCAATAGTTTTCCGATTCAAAGTGTTGGCCCTGACCTATAAAGCCTTACACGGTCTGGGCCCTGCCTATCTGTGAGATTGTCTCACTCCCTGGGTTCTGGACTGGCCCCTGAAGTCGTCCGGGGGCACTGTGTTGGAGGTCCCCTGGGTTTCCCGGGGGGGGGCACGCAGAATAAGGCGTTCTCAGTAGCCACGCCTCTGGAATTCCCTCCTGGTAGGTGCCCGTCTGGCCCCAGACCTCCCGGCCTTTCGTAGGAATTGTAAGAGCTGGCTGTTCTTGTCAGGCGTTTGGCAAGGAAGAGGGGTAAGGGTGGGTAGGGGGTGGGGTGATTGGTTGGGGTGGAGGTGGGTTTGTCCCATGCTTTATTATCTTATTATTTTGTTATTCTTATTATGGATTGACATTTTAATCTAATGTATTTTATGATATTTTATATTTTGTTGTAAGCCGTTCCGGGTTGTCTGTGGCAGGAGAGGCAGGGTATAAAATTTTTTAAATAAAATAAAATAAATTTTAAAATGTTGTTCTTTTTCTTTACCTTCTTCTGCTCTGCTGGTGGGAGGAGAGGGGGCACCGAGTCGCCTCCTCCACCTGCCCTCCTCACTTCAACCAGAAAAAACAAATTCAAAGAGAGAAAAACATAAGCCACTGTGATGGAGAGGATAATCAGGACATTTTTTGGGGAAGCTCATCCTCCTTTCTTACATGAACACTTCACACAATGTCCCACCATAGGCAAAACCTTAAAACATTATCCCAACCTGCCCCCCTCTTAGATTTGTCACCCTTGGTTTCTGCTTGTGCTGCCTAGCCGTTCAGTTGACCCTGGCAGTATACAAACAAACAAACAAACAGTCAAACAAACAAACAAATGGGCAGCTCTGTTTCAAAGGGTTTACAAGCTAAGTATAAGATGAGAGACAACAGGAAGATAGAAATGGCAGAGAGGGGAACACAGGGAAAGAGCAGTACTGGACAGCATGGAGATATACCATAATCAGGGACACCACAAACACCTAGCAAAGGAGAGTTCTCAGGAGGACCCAATGAAGTGGGGGAGGGGGAAGGGGGCTCTTCCAGGTGAGAGGATGTTTTGATGTGCAGAAAGGGGATCCTCTCCTGGTGAGAACTGGGGGGAGTAGGTGCATGGGGATGTAGTAGGATCTGTAGGGTTGGTGTTGGTGTAAAATGTGTTTTGTTTTATTTATAGTGTTTAATCTTGCTTCAATGGTTGTGAGCTGTCCTATGCCTGTAGGATAAGGGCAGCATATAAATCAAAAGCAATAATAAGTAACAACCTTGCAGAAGCTTACCAGGAGCTTTCTTCCTGCATAATGGAAGGAAGGCATAATAAATGTCTGTCAATGTACTTTGTGGCTCTCTCTACCTACAACTTTTGAGTTTGTTTCTTCCATGCTAAAGGACCCAGCTTGTACATATACCTGGTATATGACCAACACCACTCGTTTTAGGTGGGAATGCAGTGAAGAGGGAGCCGTGAATAAGTCTGAGGATCATAACTCATTTGTGTGTGTTTGTTTTCTTACCAACCATGATATAATGTCTTTTGGGGGAAAAGGAAAATGCAACTGAATCTTTTGGATTCCCCCTCTGCAAGAAGCAAAACAAAAAAGATGGGACAAAGGGTGGCTCATGAATTTCATGAAGAGCTCAGTCATGAATTTGCAAACGTGTCTGTCGAGCCCAGATAGTGACTGGCTACGTCTCCACAGACACCACACTGTATAACGCACTTTGACACGGTTGCTCAAGAGGTAGTAAATGAACTTGCACTCCTTGTCCAGAGTGTTTAATCAAGAGGAAGCAGTCACAGTTGTGCCAAGTTTAATTCACAAAAATGGCCTTAAGGAAATTAATGCAAGTGAATTTCTCTCTCCAAAAGGATTTCATGAATCATTCTGTGAGTGCAGCCTTTACACAGCAAATAGTCCAGACACCCAAAGCCTATTTAAGACCAAAATAAAGTAGGTATCTGTTGTTTCCAAAACTTGGTTGGAATGTGCTGGCACAGCACAAATTTCAACTGAGACAGCTCTTGAGAGAACATTAAATCATGAAATCTTTCAGAATTTATAGTATGTATTAAAAAATAAAACATATAGCTACCACTTAATTTATAATAAAACAATGATAAATAGGCTTACTCATGTCATTTGTCAAAGTTAATGCATTTTTATTAACGCAAGCACATATTAGAGAGCTTTTTCTGGTGCTTTCTTTTCTGAATTGCTGATTCAAATAGCAACACAAAACTCCACAGAGTTTTTCTACTGATTTTAGTAGAGGAAGCAGCCCCACAAACGGTCATTAATTTGATAGCCAGCGAAGAGCTTAACTGTCCTGCCTTTTAGCCCTGCTTTAGCCATACATTTCATCATGCTGTGTGTCACATCCAAGAGGTTTAACATTTGTTAGTTCTTACAGTACATACATTACTTTACATGTTTTATACCTAACCATCCATGCAGAGGGGCTGTATCATTTTGAGTAAAATAATGAACATTACCCTCTGCACAGAAATTATAGATAAAAGGCATGCTGAATTAAAGTCACTTTTCGTACTTTTAAGAGATACCAAAGTAGCCTGTGGGCAAAAGTGACTTTAATTCAGCATGCCTTTTATCTATATTTTCTGTGCAGAGGATAATGTTCATTATTTTACTCAAAAATTAAATAGACAGACAGACAGACAGACAGATAATATTCCACATTTCCTATGCCAAGAGTTAATTGTGGGTGCAAAGCAGATATATAGCTATCTCATTGCATGGAGTGCCCTTTGCCATTCGTAGAGGTAGAATGGTTTTAAGTACAAGGTCTGCTAGCAGAAAATCATTTATAAACCAATCCTTAAAAGACAGATTGTGGCCCTGATTTCAACTTGCTTCTTGGCAGTTCCATTACAATTACGATTGTGGTCTTTCTTTTACTAGTATCACCTAGTGCTGGTACCTTTACATGACACAAGCATTCCTCAGGCCCAACCACTTTCCTCACATCCTGGTTTCCAAACTCCTCCTTGGTCATTTTTCTGTTCCAGCAGAAAGGTGGAATATATCCCTTCTGCACAGACTTCTTCCTTCCTCTCTAAAGTTTTCCAGTGGTTAAGAAATTTCCCTCTCTCCTCTTCATGCCACCTTGTCATTCATGCTCTGAAATTCTTGTGTATATGATATTGGAAGCATTATACGAACACTCAAGTGAGAGACAATTAAAGGGGTCTGTCTTCTGTTGGGGGTGGCCCATCCCCATTTTCAAATTAGCCAGGGGAGAGGGGCTGCTGGTTGCCCCTTTTTGGAGGTTGTAATGTCTCCTTGAAGTCCATGGGGGGCTTCTAAGAAAACCCCAGTTCAGAATAAGGGAGTTGGGGGCCTGTGGGGCCTGTAGCCTAACTTTTCAGTGTCCCAATTCTTCTTCCCATGATTTTCCCTATTACCTTGCTGTCGGCACAGAACTGCACTCTGCCACTGTTTTGCCTCATTGCTGCACACATCATTGCCTTCTTGAGGGAAATGCACTCCCTGCTTGCTTGTGCATGCTGGAATGTCAGCATTCAGGAGCGGCGCGTGTTATGTAGGTTGCTGGGGAGATCTCTTACAGTCTCTAGTCACTGCCACAGTACCAATACACTAACCATGTTACAATGAGCACAGGCTCCTGCCCATTACTCCTTAGGGGCTGCCTACATGACTTGCAAAACATGCCCATTTTGCACCAGCTGTCTAGCAAGTGATCCGTTTTCAAAGGGAAGGCGACTTCCTTTTTTAAAAGAGCAGTATTCATCAGACTGATCCCCAGACTTTGAAATGAAAGTGTTTTTGTCTAATGCAAGTAAGCCAGATTCATGAGCATTAAGAAATGGAATGCATGCATGCAAATTTTGTAGTACTTGCTACAGAAAAAAGAAGAAAAAATCATTAGTTTCAAAGGCAAAACTTCACTCTTTCATGACTAATTGCTGCTTGGTACATGTTAGAAGAATGTAGCCGTACTCGTTAATCTCTAGTAAATATTAACACTTACTAACAGGCTAGTAAACATGTATAAAACACATATAATATGATAATGCAGTGGTTAGAGCAAGAAGACCATTTGGTCCATAAACTAAAGCAGTGGTTCCTAAACTTTTTCAGACATTGGACAATTTCTCATGGACCCTCATGCACATAGCACAGGCTCATTGTGAACTGGCTATAGCTACAGCAAAGTGGTGCTGAAAGTGACTGCAACCACTCATCCAGGATGTAACAGGGCAGTCTCTCTGAGGGCCACTGGCCCTTTAAGAGAGCTATCACCAGTGAGGTGAGTGTGCTAGCAGCTGCCAGAAGTGATAAACAGTGCCTGAGACTGGGGCATGGCTGAATAAGCCAGGACTGACTGAAAAGCTAGAGAGAGCTCAGTCTGCAGGAGGCAGAAGTAGGAGAAGGACCTCTCCACACAGTCGCCCTTCCTGCAAGCAGCTAGGGAGAGTGGCAGCGTTTGCAATTGGTCTGGTGCAGCCTGGGATAACCTAGGAGGAGACAAGAGTAGGAGAGACAGTGGCTGGGGATTTGGGGTTTTTTGCACCAGACACTAACCCATATTTAAAAGCCCAGATTCTTAATCCTGGGTTCCTGTTTACACAGATGTTTACTACTTGGAATAATCATTAATTCAGGACCACAGTGTTCATGGTTAAAACACGTTTAGAATGGGTGACTGAAAAATCCCATGGTGCTTTGCTGCTGAATTCCATCACCTTCTTCCACCAGGATTTTTGTTCCCCTTTACAGATATCTTTGAATGATCCCATGGCTAATCTATGGACCAGGTTTTGAGGAAGAGAAATCAAAGTGCTGATTTCCTGGCCAGAGCCCCAAAAAGCACTGATAACCATAGAGATGTTCCTGGGTAGAGAGAATGGTTGCTGCTCTATCTACTAATCCCTATGGTCAATTTGGATCGACAGATTGCATGGATGTTAACCCGGGGCTTATTTGATATTGAGTTAAATAAATCCTTGAAAATGAGGATTAAATAAACCCAGGTTCAACCTTAACCGGGATATTTTAAACTAGGATTAGGTGTTCACATGGACATTTAAACCCAAGTTGAGAGACGTTATTTTGGATTTAGTGTCCATGTAAAAACAGCCTTTGTCTCCAGGCAAACCCAGCCAGAGGACTGTACCTGGCAGACCTTGGGCTAGACAGGGATGGGGTTGCCGGAGAGTTGTTTCCCAGCATTAGCGAGACTGCTGAGACGCTTTGTATATCATGGTCACTGTCTATGGACTTTGTGTACTGGAGACTGCTTGGAGAATGATTAAAGACTTTGTGTGAGCTGATTCCTGGTAAGACCACATTAATGGGCCTGATCCTGCAGGGACTAACCCTGGGACACCACACGCTGTTACACTCGTATACGGTACAATTGCACTTACCCACAATAAGCATGTACCAGCAACATCGTAACCCTCTCCAACAAGGGGATGATCCTCTTCTACATGTGCTGGCTATGGGAAAGCTGTAGCCACAACTGGTCCTATGGTCAAGCTGCAAACCACTTTCCATGGTGTTATGAACCACCACTGGTCCATAGATCAGAGTTTGGGAGCCACTGAATTAAAGCATTTTCATCTGTTGTGACATGAGTTTCCTCCAGTACAAAAGGATTCAGAATCTTTTTAAAAATGAGCTGTATTTGCCATTGGTTAGTTAATTTATTTATTTTATTTATTTATTTTAAGAATTTATTACCCCGCCCCTCCTCTCACAGGCAGTTCAGGGTGGCTTACAACAGTCAAAAACAATTAAAACAATTACAACAAATCATAAAAAGGAGGAAACAGAGAGACAACCCCCCCACCCATCACCCCTCTCCCCCACCAAACGCCTGGTGGAAAAGCCAGGAGCTCCACAGGCACGGCGCAGTCACTGAGAACACCCTCCCCTGCGTGGCCACCCGAGAGACTCAGGGGACGATGAGCAGGGCATTCCCGGATGACCGCAGGGTCTGATCCAGGACACGGGGAGTGAGGTGGTCTTGCAGGTAGGCAGGTCCCAAGCCTTTTAGGACTTTATAGGTTAAAACCAACACCTTGAATCTGGCCCAGAAAACCACCGGCAGCCAGTGCAGAGAACAGAGCACTGGTGTAATATGCTCCCAGTGACCCAGTCCCACTAGGAGATGGGCCGCCGCATTCTGCACCAGCTGCAATTTCTGAGCCATCATGATGGGCAGCCCCACGTAGAGTGCGTTACAGTGGTCTAATCAAGAGGTGATGAAAGTATGGATGACTGTGGCCAGGTCAGAGTCCAAAACAAATGGCCGAAGCTGTCGCACCAGATGCAACTGGCAGAAAGCACTCCTCGCCACAGCCTCCACCTGGAGATCCAGGCGGAGCTGCACATCGAGGAGCATCCCTAGACTCCGTACCTGGGAGGTCAATGGAGGACAGATGCCATCAATGATGGCAGCCACCAGTTCCATTGCCTTACCCACTATCACCTCCATCTTGTCAGGATTCAGCCGCAGTCGATTAGCCCTCATCCAATCCCCCACAACCACCAGGCACCGAGTAAGCACCGAGACTGCCAGGCCTGGGTCTGTTGAAAAAGAGAGGTACAGTTGGGTGTCATCATCATATTGATGACACCGTACACCAAACCCCCTAATCACCTCACCTAGCGGCTGCATATACACATTGAACAGGAGAGGGGACAGAACAGAACCCTGCGGAACTCCACACGAGAGTTCTCGGTATGATGAAAAATAGTCCCTGAGAACCACCCGCTGGGTTCTTCCAGTCAGGAATGAGTGGAACCATTCAAGAACAGTCCTGCCCACTCCTGCACAGTCCCGCAGGTGCGTCACCAACATCTCATGATCAACAGTGTCAAACGCAGCTAACAGGAGATGGTCCTCAGAGGGAAGATAAGCTTTTATCCCACTTTTTAAGACCTGTAGGTTGAGATGAGGCAGAATTTGCTTCACATGAATATCTTGCTTATAAGATCAATGACATGACTGAAAAATTTCATGTGTTGTGGGAAGGATTTCTCTCTTGTCTAAAGGAAAAAAGATGCACAGAAGAATGAGAATGGAAAGAGAACAAAGTGGCAGCAGATAGTAGTCTAGATATCTTGTCTAGCGAAAAGCTGTGATTGCCATGTTGGTCCCAAATGTAAGAGATCTCCTAGGTATCTTGTAACAGAATTGATTTGTTAGTTGCTTGTCTATAATTTTCATTATTCTCATCTATAGTTTGTTGTACTGATTTGAAATCAATAAAAGCTTGTGCTACAATAATAGGAGTATTGACACTTTAAGAACGATGTTAGATGCTCCATTGAAGGAGACTAGCTTTTCACAATCTATCCTCTTTCTCCTGTTATCTAGAGGATAAGCAATGTCATAAGGCTGACTTGGATGGCATATATTTGAAAGAATTCATATGTTCAAATTTTGGTCTGTTCAGCCATCTGAGATTTCTTAAAATGGCTCTGTTTCTGCATCTGAAAGGTCAACAGAAAACAGGAAACCCAAAGAGCTTTACAAAGATAATATGTTATACTATAGACATATTCCACACATAACGTTCTGATCCACGTCAGGGTTTATTCTCAGTATACAAAATCCAGTCTTTCCAAAATGGATGCTCCCTTAAGTCAAGTCAAGTTTATTACTGGTGCTGTTTTTCACCATGGCCAAATTAACTACAAAAAAGAAAAATTACAGTAAAACATGATAGAAAACAACATACAGATCATCAGATGTTTTGGCCTAATTCCCTCAGCTTGAGAAACATACAAAGCTAGTTTAGAAATCACACTAGAATCTGAATTTTGAAATAACCATGTTTCTTTCTCTTGGTTGGATTAAGATTGAACTGATTCCAGTACTGGATTCAGCAGTTTGGCTCTTATCTGATCAAAATACAGACATTCTAATACATAGTGTGTAATATCCTCAAGCATCTTCAGGGAACATGTACAGTTCCTCTGATCCCTGGGGATAGCCAGGCACCTTCCCATAGTCATAGCCGTTAACATTTGCTCACAGAGTAACTGGTTTAAAGCAACTTTAAGCTTATGGTGGTGGAGATCTAATTTCAGGTATCTGGTCATCTCTCAACCAGTTTGCCATTTAGAATAAATGGAAACCACTCACACAGTGGCAAGCCTTGCTAGATCCTCCTGCCTTGAGCTACCTAGCAATCTTTGTTTTATTGAAACCTTCTCCCTCAAAGAAATAATCCTATAATATTCTACAAAAAGGTATCCATAGCCACTTCTCATAAGAATTGACACAATACTCTAAAGCCAAGGAGTTCTACTATTACTTGATTCTTGTACATCCTCCAAGTAACAGAGCTTACTGTACCTACTAAGGGAATAAAGAAGCAATTTATACCAAAAGTTAAGAGTGGCCAGTTTGACCTCTAAATTGGAGGTCTACAAGTCCTGTTTCCAGTCTTAACACCACAAGCGCGGAAAGGGGCTCGCATGCGCGCGCGCACGCATGCACACGCACACGCACGCACACGCACACGCACACACCTAAACCCAGCCTGTCCTTCATGTAGCAATCTTTCCTTATCTACCCAAGACACCAGGTGATATAGTATTTTTTATTTATTAATTGATGGGCCTGGCTTTCTCCTTAGCCCAAATTAACATACACACAAAAGAAAATTAAATAATCGTAAACATTACTATATACACAAATATCAAGCAAGCATAGATAAAATAATCCATACTCAATCCACACTCATTCATCTTTGACTCACCCCTTTCTTTTAAACCCTACACTGACTCTGTTGCTAAATCCTGTCGCTTCTCCCTCCATAACATTGCTAAGATTCACCCTTTTCTCTCTGTCTCATCAGCCAAAACACTTGTTCATGCTCTGGTCATCACTCGCCTCGATTACTGTAACCTCCTTCTCACTGGCCTTCCCCGGTCTCACCTTTCTCCCCTCATCTCTGTCCAAAACTCTGCTGCCAGGGTCATCTACCTCGCCAGTCACTTCGACCATGTGCAGCCCCTCCTCTCTTCGCTTCACTGGCTTCCCCTTCCTGAACGAATCCTGCACAAACTCCTAGTCTTCACCTATAAAGCTCTTCACAACCTCGCTCCCCCCTACCTCTCTGCACTTATCACCCTCCATACTCCAGCCTGTGCACTTCGCTCCTCCTCTGTCCCTTCTCTCACCCTTCCATGCTCCTCTAAGCGCCTTTGTCCCTTCTCACTTGCTGCCCCCATGCCTGGAACTCCCTCCCTGTCCACATCTGCCTTGCCCTCTCCCTCCCTTCATACCTTCAAATAGACCATTGGTGGAACTTGCGAGCTCTAGTGAAGATCAAGATTTTAGATTTTCTATAGTTTATTTGTAGCTTGTTTCGCTGACAAAAGTCCGCAAAACAAGTTAACTGCCTGCTTAAACCCACCCGGGTTTGTGATACTATTGCTATATCGTCTGCATATAGCAGACACCCCATCACGCGATCGGCCAACTTAGGAGTGAAAAAGTCAGACGTAGCCAGCAATGGCACCACACCATTGATGAAAAGATTGAAAAGAGTGGGTGCCAGGACGCAGCTCTGTCTGACTTCAGACCCTGTTGGGATTTCCTTGGTCAAATGACCCGACCGGCCTAACTTGACAGATAAAGAAGTGTTAGCATGGAGTTGCCACAGCAAAAGAAGGAGACGCTTATCTATGCCCATTAAAGCCAGCCTGTCCCACAAAACCACCCTGTCAATGAGATCGAAAGCCACCTGGAGGTCAAGAAAGGCCACGAACAACTGCCCATTTTTGGCAGTATATTTCTCCACAAGATGTTGCAGGATAAGGCAGTGCTTGGCCACCCTCTCTGAAAACCGACTTGCTCAGGGCATAACACCTGCTCCCAGGTTATCCATTCATTTAATTTAAGCAGCAACCACTTGCCATAAATTTTGCTAGTGGTGCAAAGAAGGCTAATGGGCTTATAATTTGCCAGGAGCATGCGATCTCCCTTCTTATGGATGGGTACCACTACGGCCAACCCCCACTTGGAGGAGATTTTACCGGTGTTGTTTACTGCAGTGAATAAAAGAGCCAGCCTTGGTGCCCACCAATCCAATGACCTCTTGATCAAATCAATAGAGTTTAAGTCTGGGCCAGGAGCTTTGCCACTCTTAAAGGATCCAATAATTTCGGCCACCTTGGTACCCATCACCGGGGGCCATGGAGGTAAAAGAGACACCTCCTCCAAGAGGCTCTGAGAATCACCTGGGACCTGGTCTTCACCAAAAGGATCTTGGAAATAAGAGACCCATCGGGACTCAGGGACCATTACTTGGGAAACACCCACCGGAGATTTGCCCAAGGCATATGCCAGATGCCAAAACCTCCTACCATCTCTGGAAGTTGCAGCAGCTACAAGCATGTCCCAATAATTGTCCCTGTCACGGAGGTAAGGGGAAGGAGGGGAGGAGAGGGGGAAGGGTACGGGAACAAGGGCCCCAGGGCGAATACCTCTCCGAAGGGAATTTCTATCGATGGCTACAATGTCCCTCAGGGTGGTAGGTGCGCTTTCCCCTGTGTTCAGAGGGCAACCCTTTTCGTCATTGGGACTAATGGAGAGGTAGACAACTGCCCCAGAGAACAATTGTCTGGAGCAATTGTCTGGGGAATACACACAGGGGAGGAAACAGCCTCACGAGGGCACGCACAGGACCCCGGGCACCATGAAGGGAGAAATGGGAGTAAAGGTGGGGGGAGTTTTCCCAGCAGGGTAGGGGGAAAAGTGGGGGGGGAAGGAGGGGTAGGAGTAATCAAGGAGTCGGGGAAAAGTGGAGGGCAGGACTTGCGCACTAGAGAGGTGACTTATAAGGTAATAACAACGGTAAGGGCTGAGGATAGGGGAAAAGGGAAAAGGTAACCCCAACCACACAATCCAATGTACACTTATACTGGGATATAAACAAGACTAACACAATGCTATTTACTCACCCAAAAACACTCTCACCGGGAAGGGAAACACAGAGGATCAGACGTACAAATCCAAACTCACACTAAAGCACAACAAGGAAAGTAGAGGGTCAACAAGGAAGGTTCTCTAGACAACAAGGGGGACAGTCTCTCACAAGTGATTACCGGCGGGGAACTCAGGCCCCGCTGGTTCCTTTTATGGGGAAAGGTCTAGTCAGGGCCAGGTGTGCTCAGGGCGGGGCCCCAACCCGCCGCTGAGCTGCATGCCGTTCTCCCCATACTGTGGGCGGAGCCTGGAGCACACCTGAAGCGTGAGGTAGCTCCGCCCACCCACAGCGGTGCTTACAGACCTTCTGGGGCTTCTGCTTGTCAGGCCGTTACCAAGCAACGGCCTTCATGCTGCTGATCTGTTGCCGCCGGCGGCTGCCCTGACAGTCCCAATACTGGGATTCTTTCCCTCTGACTGCAGCCTTATATGCTTTCTTAATTTCAAGGTACTGCATGGGCAGGGCACCTGCTCCACTCTTCCTGTATTCGTTATATAGGGACAAAAGCCGCCGCCTAAGTTCTCTGCATTCCTAGTCAAACCAGATTTTGGCATACCGATTTAAAGGGCAAGATCCTCCAGGCTTGGGTCCACAGGACAACAAGATTTGGCCCAGATTCGCAGTTATTCCAGAGAATTGATCTATAACTAAACAATCAGAATCCCCACCCGGCGGGGGCACAACCCCAAAATTCACTGATTCCTTCATCAGGAAGGAATTCACCTTCATCCACATGCAATCCAACAATTTGATGGAAAAATGACGGGGGCCTAGAGAAGAGATGGCTGTTCCTTCAATCCTAGGGTCTGCCATGGAGCCCTGGAAATACAGCCACAGTGTCAGAGGAAAGTGATCACTGCCGTGACACGTACCCATGGCAAAGTACTTGATGACAGAGATTATATCCTGAGAGATGGCCATATAGTCACAGACACTGGAACCGGCAGGGCCCGCATAGGTGAATTTGCCCTCCGGGTCACCAAAGCCAGATCCATTCAGTATGAAAAGAGAAAATTCCATTACTAGTTTGGCCAAAAGAAGGCCTGAATTATTGGTAAGTGTCCTTAGATCTCCTAGGTCCCATGGCACCAGTCTCCCTACTATCACCCTCAATCAAAGTAAAACTATTGTCCTCCTAGGCCAGGCAGGCATTAAAGTCGCCTATCAGTACAATTCCGGCCCTGGGATGCTGATGAACCACCTCCTCTAGGATCTCAGTCACCAGTGACCAGAAGCTAATGCTATATGATTTAGCATTGGCAGGAGGAATATAGACTATGATCAATGCAACATAGAAAGCCCCTGCCTTGATCACTACAGTCATAGAGCAAGGCAGCATAGTATAAGTTGCGATCACCGACTCCTTGACCCAGTCTGCTATAAAGCATGCTAACCCACCAGTAGGGCACCCCCTAGTAGCGGGGACTAATGCAGGCAAATAATAAGCTGTATAGTTTTCAAAAGCTGGTTGATTTGTTAACCATGTCTCTTGAAGGGCTATGACTGGAAAACCCAATAAAAATTCTCTAACTTCTGGACAGAGCAGGGGTCTTGGCCAACCTGCGCAATTCCAAGAGCAGATACTGAGAATCTTTGAGACATGACACAGCCTGTTTCAGGGGGCTGACACTCCCGCCCCTACTACCTTGTTCAGATTAGTTTTGACCAAGGAAAAATCTCTACCTAGGACAGGTACTTGTTCTGTCTGGATAGTCAAGTCCCGATCGACAACCTCTAGGGGCCCTAAGGCCCCAGACATACCTTCCTTCACCCCAGCATTCACCAGGTTAGCCAAGTCAGAAAAGACTGAAGAGGCAAAATCGGTGATGTCCATAGGAGGTGAGGGGGGGGTAGAGAGAAAATGTTCGCAACGCTCCCAACGAATCTGGGTTTATTTTAGGGGAAGGAGGTGGCTCTAACCAAGCTTGTGGCATGGCCAATTTTGTCAATCTAACACCAATAGGTTCCCTAGGATCATGGTGGTTGGTATCCTTGGAATCAGAGCACTTCCTCAAATTCACTGCAGGGGGACAGTAAACAGATGACTCTGGGGCAGCAGGAGTTAAACACACTGAGGATGCCCTCGGAAACAAAGGGCGCTTAACCTTATCAACCAGAACCTCTCCCAAAGTAACGCCCCAAGAGGCAAACAATTGAGCTTTTAACAATAGCTCCTTAACCACCTGGGGGGAGCGAAAATATATCACCAACCTTTGGATATACCCCAAGGCTGGAAGAATCTGAAAAGATTGAAGTTGCCACAGGGGAAAGGTATATGCTAAAATGGAAGAGAGATGCTTCTGAATAGCTACTTTTGTATACCATCAGGGGAATACCCCATTTGGGAGTGGATAAACCCTCAGAGCAATCGCATACTGATTGACTGAGAGAGTAGAAGGATGGGGGCCCCCTCTACTATCGGGGGACTGCACCCAACCATTCTTATAACTATCTGGAGGGTTAACCTGAATAGGAGCATGCTGAAGACTGATGTTTTGGGGCACACTATCCCTAGGAGTTTGGGAAACTGGGTGCAAGTCAGAGCTAAATGCTATTGCATGATCCACGAGGACTTGTAATCTGTCCCCCTGGACCATTAACAATTTACCAATGCCCTCCAGCTGTGCATATAACCTTTTAACAAGGCCTATAATAAGCAGGCATTGATCACCTAACAGTTTGTATAGGAGCGCATTGGTAGTAATAACCGTGTCCTGAACCCGTTTGGGTAAAGATTTCCCCAAGTCAGAGTCTATAAAGCAAGATACTGGAGAACCCTCAGAACTTGAACAACCCACTGTGGATCGAGGGCTGACCTGTAATGAATGAGGAGACAAAAGGGGCCCAGAAGTCAACAATGGTCCATCCCCCAACAGAAGTACCTGGTAGAGCCAAGAAGAAAAAATCCAGTTTCTTTTGCTGGGGAGTAGGTTGGTCGCTAGATTTAACTGGATCCTGGTGCTCTCTTTTCCTCACCATGATAAATGTCACCACCAGACCTACTAAGCAGCCCCACCAACCACAAAGTAAACCGGGGCAACAAAGCCAAAGTAACGGCACTCCAGTGCATGCCTCCAAATGATCTCAGGGCATCAAATATCCCTCAGGCAGGTTCCTCCCCGTAAGAGCGCCCCTCACCCAGCACGGGTGTAGGCTTGGTTTCTTGTTCAGTGGGTAGTGGGAATACACTGGGACAGCTTCCACGCACCCAGTGGGCAACCCAACTCCGGGACCCTAACTCAGCCACTCACCCCAATATATTTATTTGTTGAACTGTTGGTAGAAAATATAACTTCAAGCACTCACTACAGACACTAATGCTGTGTGACATGGCATGCCACCTCCATCTCCATGTCTCTGCATGGTGGCTTCCCTCTGGCTATGCCTGCTGTGCTGCCGCAGCGGCTACTCTGCACTTCCAGGCTAACAATAATGCCCCCTCTGAAAGTCCCAACCACAGCCCTGATGGTACTAGAAGAAAATTAGGGGCCAGTAAATTAAACAAACTAAACAAGGGCCAAGTGTCGGGGCTCCTGCTCTGGATCGCGCCGAAGAGCGCGCAAAAGGGCACACCCTTGTGTGCGCAGCCCTTCGGCGCGCCACCCCGGTGCATGCCTACAGCATCGCTGTGGCCTGGCTGTTGGCTTTATTCCTGCAGGTCCCCAGCTCCGCCCCAGGCACCACTCTGGCACAGGTGGAAGATACGTAAGCGGGGGAGGGCTCCGAGATGCTCCACCGCNGCTGCTTGGCTTGGCTGGAGAGGATACCTGCAGGGGGAATTAGAACTGGTGAGTGGCTGTGGCTGCTCGCTTCCCCCCCCACCTGGACACCCCCCCAGCCGAAGGGCCATAGACAAAGGGTGTGGCCCTTTTGGGCCCTTCGGGGTTCGAAGGGGGAGAGGGAGGTAACTCCCTTTTATAAGAGGCTTTTAATTCTATTTTTGTCGCAGGCTGTGGGGGGGGTGGCTTTTGTTCTGTGCAGGGCTAGGGAGTGGGGTGGGGGGTGTAGGAGGGTTGGTTAGAGGGTTGAGGTTCTGGAAACCAACCCTGGTGGCAGCAGGGGAGGTGTAGGGGGGGAGTGGATTGAGGGGAAGGGGGAGGAGTCCATACCCGGTGAGAGAGGGATTGGGCGGGAGACCCCAGCAGCTCCGGCCCGTGGTGGGACTAGGAGCCAGGCAGGGGGCTTTTGTAGGGGGGGAGGGGAGGCTGCAGGGCAAGCAACCAGGTTTTGGGGGCCGGGGTGTGGTGGACAGTGGGGAGGAGGCGGCTATAGGGGTGGTTCTGGGGCGTGGACGGTATGGTCCACGGGAGTGGGTGGCTCGTGCCCCAAGGTGACCAAGGTACCTGAGGCAGGTGCCAATTGCCATCCCCCCACTGGGGGTGGGGGAAGATCCAGGCCCAAAATCCGCGTGTCGTGGGTCGATATTGGTGAATGCGAGGTCCATGGTCAACAAGGCCCCAGTTATCCATATGATTTTGTATGGGGCTGTGGACCTTGCATGCATCATGGGGACCTGGCTGGACGAGTTCGCCGGTCCAACTTTGGCGGACCTTGTTCCGGCCGGGTATGCCATGCAGCATCAGCCCCGCACAGGTGGCCGTGGAGGTGGTGTAGCGATTATTTTTAGGGAGGATTGGCCTGTTAGGAGGTATCCAGTTCAAGAGATTGAAGGTATTGAGGCCCTCCACATGGTGTTCGATTTGACTTGGGGCAGGCTAGGGGTGCTGCTGGTATACCGGGCTCCTTCTTGTCTGGCGGAATCCCTTGCTGCTCTAGTGGAGCTGGCCTCAGAGGTGGTGTTGGGCTTCTCTAGGACTTTGGTCCTTGGGGACTTCAACGTCCACGCCGATGCCGGCCTTGTTGGGGCAGAGCGAGAATTCATGGCTGCCATGGCAACCATGGATTTGTCCCAGGGCGTTATCTGCCCAACCCACGTGGGGAGACACATCTTAGACCTGATCATCAGTTCTGGCCTTGAGGCGGGGGGTCCGGTTGTGGGTGAGGTTACAGCAGTGCCCTTGTCATGGACAGACCACTATCTCCTTCAGGCCAGTCTCTCCGCACACACCCCTCAGAAGGAGGAAGGACCAGTTAGGATGGTCTTCCCTCAGCGGCTGATGGAACCTCAATGGATCCAGGAAGTCCTGCGGGAGTTAACTTTGGTCCTGGACAGTCACTCTGTTGATGAGCTGGTCCGGTCTTGGAACATCTTGCTGGGGGAGGCCATCGACAGGGTGGCTCCGAGACGCCCTCTGCCTCAGTTTTGTTACCGCGGGGCCCCTTGGTTTACTGAGGGGCTGCGGTGTATGAAGCAAGCAGGCAGGAGGCTGGAGCGACACTGGCGGTGTACTCGCTCTGACTCCTACTGACTTTTCCATAGGGCCCATTTGCGGTCCTATGTTGAGGCTGTGAGAATAGCAAGGAAGGAGTTCCTTGCTGTCCTCATAGCGTCCATGAAGTCCTGCCCAGTGGAGCTGTTTTGGGTGGTGCGGGGTTTGGTTATCCGGTCTTGCTCCACCAGGACGGGGACGTGTCCCAGGCCCGCTGTAAGAAATTTGTCAGCTACTTCACGGACAAGATCGCTCGGATTCAGAGTGACTTTGCAGCCGGATTAGGGGCAGTAGGTAGAGAGCGCGAGGTGATAGAGGCCCCGTCTGGTCCACCTTTGTGGGGGGAGTTTCAGGAAGTGACGCTGGTCGATGCGGCGGATGTCCTGGGGTCTGTGAGGGCCACTTGTTGTGAACTCAATTCATGCCCGTCCTGGCTGGTGAAAGCCTCCAGGGAGATGTTGGGGACGGTGCTGGCAAGGGTAGTGAACGCCTCCATGCAGCAGGGGAGGCTGTCGCCCAGTCTCAAGGAGGCTGTGGTGTGCCCCCTGTTGAAAAAAAACATCATTGGACGTGGACGCCCTTGCTAGTTACCGACCTGTCTCTAACCTTCCCTTTTTAGGGAAGGTTATTGAACGGGCAGTGGCACTCCAGCTCCAGGCGCATCTAGATAGCATTGGTTTCCTAGACCTGTTTCAATCTGGGTTCTGCCCTGGCTATGGCACCGAGAGGGTGTTGGTGGCCTTGGTCGACGATCTCTGATGGGAGATGGATGCAGGATGTTCAACATTTCTCATCCTGCTAGATCTCTCGGCCACTTTTGACACCGTGGACCATGGGCTGTTGTTGAGACGGCTGCATGACCTGGGGGGTCTGGATGGGACTGTTCTTGAATGGTTCCGTTCATTCCTCTCGGGGAGAAGCCAGCGGGTGGTGCTGGGGGAGGAGACATCTTGCCCCTGTGCCGCCTCATGCAGCGTTCCGCAGGGTTCCATTCTGTCTCCATTATTATTTAATGTTTATATGCAGACCCTGGGGGAGGTCGTGAGGGG
>QEPC01001490.1:575361-622999 GCA_003113815.1 Sphenodon punctatus
CTATTAGTATTTCAGTGGAAATGCAAGACCTGGTTGTTCGCCCGGGCCTTTGGGGAGGGGGGGGGTGGGTGGTTGAGTTTTATTCCCCTATCCCAAGCAATTTATATCCCAGGCACTGTTTATATGTCATTTTAATGTTTATATGGTATTTTAAGTGTTTGGATAGTTTTAAATTGTATTTTATTGTTGGAAGCCGCCCCGAGCTGTGTTCAGGAGGGGCGCGGTAAAAATTTAATAAATAAATAAATGTAAAACCATGGTTGCCATGGCAGCCATGAATTCTCGCTCCGCCCCAACAAGACTGGCATCGGCATGAATGTTGAAGTCCCCCAGGACCAAAGTCCTGGAGGAGCCCAATGCCACCTCCTAGACCAGCTCTGCTAGAGCGATAAGGGATGCTGCTGGAGAGGAAGGGGCCCAGTATACCAGCAGCACCCCTAGCTTGCCCCCAGCGAAATCAAACACCACATGGAGGACCTCAATACCTGAAATCTCCTGAACTGTGACATCAAAGGTCGCCAGTATAGTGTTGGAGTTAAATTGGTATTGTTTATTTAGGGCTTCATTCTTCCAAAGGAAATCATTGATGTCTTTAATATGAGATGGTAGGTTTTGGACCAAATTTTGTAGGTGTGTGTCAATATATAGAGAAATCCCATCACAGATCTAAACCCAGCCTGTCCTTCATGTAGCAAGCTTTTCTCATCTACCCAAGACACCAGGTGATATAGTATATGCTTGCCAAAAAAATTAGCCGAAATATTGATTAAGCTAATTCATCTGTAGGTGTGTGGATCGCTTCTGTCATGTTTTTATATATTGGGATGATTATGTTCCCTTTCCATGAGTCAGGTATATGTAAAGTATTAATTCTACTGTTAAACCACATGGTCAACATGGAAGTCCACCAATCAGGGTCCAACAGGAATACCTCTGCCGGTAATCCATCAGGTCAGGGAGCCTTCCCCCTTTTTAAGGTTCTAAGTAGGAACCCCAGCTGGGAATTTGTTCTATGATAGGCTATCAATAGACTGTATAGAATCATGGTTCCCACAGTCCAGACTGGTAAAACAGAAATGGTCTGAGAAATACTGAAGCCAATACTCTGGGGAAATGTTAGCTTCAAGCGGAACGTTTGCGGTATGATGTCTTAGGTTGGTTATTTTCCAGAATAGTTTGGTGTTGTTATCAAGAAGTGCTCCTTTCAATTTAACCCATTGGTCATCATAAAATAATTTCCATTTCTCATTTAATGAGAGCTTTATAGCTATTCCTCAAATCCCTGTCAAACCATGGGGCACTGTTGGCCTTACCCCTCACCTCCCTCTTGGCTAACAGCGGGGATTACAAGACAGACAGCTATCCCATTATCAGCTGAGTGTTTTCAAACACATTCCGTTGATCTAGTATTGCCCTTCTCAAATTATACAAAGTACCAGAGGCTAACTGATCTGTAGTAAGTGCAGCCAAGTCAGACCATTTATGCCACCTCCAACATGGAGACTGGTTGTCAACTGATGGGATCCCAGACAAATCCTCAGCTGGGGTCCCTGCCCCACACTCAATCTCCATGGAGAGAGGAAGATGATCACTCTCAGATCTATTATCCTAACCCAAAAACGAGGGTCAATCAGTAATAGTCTATCAAACTTGTTCAGACAGGAGATACAAAGTTTCATGCACTGGTAGAATCACTTTTGAAGGTGCCATTAACCAGTCTTAAATTCAAAGCTAAGAGAAGCTTATAAATCATTTCCATGTGCGTTAGACAGATGATATATTCCAACAGTCATTAGCCTCCCTAAAACAATCTGCCTCCCAGTTCTGCCTGCCCATCCTCACATTAAAGTTGCCTGCCATTATTATACCATGAATAGAAAAATCATACTGTAACTGATCCCATAGTTCAGCAGCAAAACACTTCAAATTGCGAGGGGGACTATAGACGTTGATCCCAAGGATCTCTCAATCTAATATTAAGGGCTGGAGGCAAACTTGTGTGAGGAATTGGTGATTAGATACCAAGGATTAGTGGAGTGGTTTATGCTCCTTCTAACTAATAGAAAATCTGGAGATCCCTCATCAAAGCGGGTGGTGAGGCTCTCCCCTAGTTGGTATGACAAAGAATGTTTGTTGGCAAGGAAGGAATTGAAACGCCTTTATCAAAAATTTAAAGTATTTCATAGGAACAGTCTCCTGAAAGACCTGCTGAGCAAAAGAAGGGAATATAGGACATTGTTAGTTTTAAAGAGAGACAACTTTAATAGGCATGCTTGGGACTCTTGATAAAGCTGCCAACGATACAAATCTGCTAAGATTCTGGAAGCTGGTTAGGGCTATTGGTCAGGAGAAGGCTTCTGCTGATGTAGTTGCTGTTATAGTTTTGGCGTGGGAGGACATTTTTCGTCTTTATTTTTTGCCTCCAATACAAATGCTATTCTTCCGACTTTATCCCTATCTACACCTGAGTGGAATTCGGTTTCTCCGGAGTTGGTAATGGCTTTAATAGACAGTCTAAAGATCAGTAAAACTCTGGGGATGGATTTCATCCTGGCTGAACTGTTGAAATCTGGGTCTGAATGGTGGGCCCCAGTACTGGGGGCTCTTTTCACAGGGATAAATGTGTCTGGCAACATCCCAGCAGATTGGGGGCAGGCTATTGTAGTCCCAATATACAAGAAGGGCTGCCCGGCAGATCCTAGAAATTATAGGCCTATCAGTCTGTTAAGTATAGTGAGTAAATTATATGCGAAATACCTACTTTCGAGACTTAACGAATGACTGAAGGTAAAGGGCATTTTGAAAGATGCTCAGATTGGCTTTAGGGAAGGGAGATCTACCAGTGACCACTGTTTTTTGCTCTCGCATCTTAGGGCGCATTCAGATGTGCGTTTAAATCGCACAGCGATGGTGGCGGCATTGTGCGATTTAAAGCAACGCGTCGCGCACTTCCGGGTTGGTGTGAATGCACTGAGTGTGCACATTTCAGTATAACGCGAACTGTTGGAGTGCGGTTTTCAAAGCTGCTCCAAGCAGCTTTGAAAACTGCACTCCAACAGTTCGCGTTATGCTGAAATGTGCGCACTCGGTGCATTCGCACCAACCCAGAAGTGCGCGTTACTTTAAATCACATGATGCTGCTGCTGCTGCTGTGTGATTTAAACACACATCTGAATGCAGCCTTATTCAGAAGTATGCTGGATCCTCTAATGCATTGTATGCTGCCTTCATCGATCTTAAGGCAGAGTTCGACACAGTTTTGAGGGAGCGCCTTTGGGGAAAGTTAGCCGCACTGAATATAGATGGTAGCTTACTATATTTAATTTACAGTCTATATAGGAACACCTCAATGAAGGTCAGACTCAATAGCCAGGGAATATTGTCTGACAGGATAGTCACCAGAAGGGGAGTCAAACAAGGCTGCATACTAGACCCAACTTTGTTTAATATTTATTTGAACGACGTGATGGATGAGTTTGTCACATTAGCCTTCCATGCCCCCCAGCTAGGGGATATAAGTATCCCATGCTTTTTGTACGCGGATGATGCGGTTGTTGTCTCGCTCCCAGGTAGGTCTGAGGTTACTCTTAGAGTCATTTGGAGTTACTGTAGGAAGAAGCTTCTTGAATTTAACTACGAGAAGCCAACGGTTATGGTTTGCTCCCATAAGAAACTGAATCATAAATGGTTGCTGGATAATAATGTAATCACCCAAGTTTGTGTTTACAAATATTTGGAACTTCTTTTCCAAGCAAATGGGGCCTGGTCGTTGCAATTCCAGGCAGTACAAGACAAGGCCAAACATTTACACAAAGTATTATTGGCCTTTTTCAAGTCAAAAGGAGGGCAATTGGTCACCCCGGCGATTAAAATCTATTCTCAAAAATCCATTCCCCAAATGTTATATAGAGCCCATTTGTGGACATTAGGTAAAATCAAAGGCCTGGAAAGATTACAATCGGGTTTTATTAGGGCTTTGCTATCTGCCCCTGCAGGGATAAACAACCTAACTCTCTGCTTAGAATGTGGTTTATTACCTCTTTATGAGAGGATCTGGCTGGGGGCAATATTTTACTGGCTCTGGCTTTTCTTCAAAAAGGCTGCTCCATGGTCACAATTGGCCCTTGAGGACAAGACCCTGAATGCTTGGGCTGCTGTGGTGGTTGATACATTTAATTGCCTGAGGTTTAGCCCTGTGGCTTGGGTCCCTTTGGGGTTCAAAAGGGTCAGAAAGTTGCTAGCGGAAAGGCTGTTCGATATTACATGGCAGGAGTTAAGATCGAAAATTGAAGATAGTAGGACTTTGGAGCTATATCCATTGATTGCAAACAATTCTCGATCACTCATGTCCTATCTGGGTGGCAGCCTGTCGCAAAGGACTAGAAGGCTTTTCTTTTTGGTCAGACTAAATTCCTTTCCCTCTGCACTGACTGAGGGTAGTGGCTGTGGGGAGTCCCTGATACCACAAGATATGGAGGCAGAATTACTTAGATTATTTACTTGTACTGAAGTGGAGTAGATAGTGGTACCAACTTGAGGTCGGACTGACTGGAACCTCATATTGATTCCTCTAAAAAATGTTTTTCATTGTTATCCTGGAATGTTGCCAGTTTGAACTCAAAGTTAGGTGATCCTGAATTTTTGACCCTTGTGTGCCAATATAATATAGTTTTCTTACAGGAAACATGGATGGAGGGCCCATAACCCCTCTCCTGCAACTCCAAGTATCTCATTCATGTCTCATGATCAAGATCTGAGGTAGGTACAGAAGGAGCTAATTTCTCTGTCAGTTTGCCCATCAGGCCACTTAGTTTGTTTAAAATATTGTTTTGTCCCTCTCTAGGAAGAGCAGAAAAAGAGCCATCCATACTAAGTTCCACCTCGTCAAAATCCTCAAATTGATCACAGGAAACAGTAGACCTTTCCTGTGAATCAGCCCCACTAGATGGCTTCACAGGGGGGTGAACTCTGGTTTTCACCTCAGCGTATTGGGAGAATTCATCCCTCCTAAGGGTAGGTTCAGGATTCCTTACCAAGACCCCCTGAAAATTAGACATCTGCAATAACCCTTCCCCTGTAACAGCCAAAACAGATGGTGAGGAATTTCCCTTGGTACTACTAACACTGGAGGAAATCTGATTGAAAGCAAGGAGACTAAATGACTTCAATACCCTGTTCAGAATAATCCCCCAGCTGAGAAACTGATCTCTCGACCCAAGATCCGACGAACCAAACGTTCGCCAAAAAAGTGAAATATTCTATGCTGTCTAGGGTGAGTGAAAAGATTCTGCATAAATTAGATTCTTACCCTAGAGGCGGGTATATTTAAAATAAAAAAAAATATTTTGAACTTGCCACCTTTCTTGCCAATGTGGCAGATTGCCATTAGGCAAGGGAAATACTGTGAAGGTCACAGCATGCCTATCAAGTCGTAAAGGGTGAGAGAAGGACTTGGAGGGAAGAGGAGCAATTCCCTTCTCATGATGAGCTAGGGAAAGCCTGACAGAAGAGGTAAGGTCATGAAGATTTGGAGTGAGGGAGCAGAATGAATGTGTCTAGGGAGGAGTTTCAGGCAAGGGGGGCAGCAAGGGAGAAGGAGCAAATGCATTGTGAGGGAAGGGAGTCGTGATCAGGTGAAGGTGGTGGCAGAAGAGGAGCAAAGCTCCTGGGGGGATAGAATGTTGGGATGGGGGGGACAAGCGTAGAGATATAGTGGGAGCAAGGCCATGGGGGTGTGGGGGGAAGCCTTGAAGGTAAAGATGAGAAGTTTGTCTTGAATACGTTCAGGTAAATGGAGTCAGTATAGGGCAGAGAGGAAGGGCTGAATATGGTCAAAGCGACAGGCAAGGACTTTGGTAGCAGAATGCTGACAGAAGTGAGATGGGAGAGATCAAAGCAGGGGAGACCAGAAAGGAGGAAGTTGCAGTAGTCAAGGCAAGAGATGACTACAGCATGGACTAGGATTTTGGCAGTGGAAACTGTAAGGAAAGACTGGATTTTAAAAATATTATTCAGAGCAACAGCCTGGATCTGGAGGAGTTGAAGATGAATTCCAAGCTATGTGTTTGAGGGACAGGCTAAATGGTGATAGCCTCAATAGAAATTGAGAGTAAAATGTGGAGGGGAACGTTTGGGGGGAAAGATGAGGTCAGTCTTGGCCATATTAAGCTTGAGGTGGCAGCGAGACATCCAAGCAGGTGTCAAGTAAACAGTCTGCAATATGAGACTGGATGGAGGGGGAGAGCGTGAGGCGGGAGAGCTAGAGTTGAATGTTGTCAGCATACAGGTGATACAGGAAGCTGTGAGATTCCAATGAATTTGCCCAGAGAAAGAGCATAAAGGGAGAAGATAAGACAGAGTCTTGGGGAAAGAAGAGAAGAGAAGACAGAGTCTCAGGGAACTCTAACAGAGAGGGGGGACACCACAGAGGAGGTACTAGCAAAAGGGACATTGAAGATGTCCCAGTTTGAGAGATACAAAGAGAGCCAGTTGAGAACTGAGACCTGGAAACCAAGGGAGAAAAGCAAATCCAGGAGAAGGCCATGATCAATAGTGTCAAAGAAGGAGGCTGAGAGATCAAACAGGACAAGAATGGAATAGAGTCCCTCACACTTGTCTAAGAGAAGGTCATCAGTGATTTTAGCAAGGGCAGTTTCAGTTGAGTGGAGAGGGCAGACACCCAATTGAAGGGGGTCAAGAGAGGAATTGAAAGTGAGGAAAACAAGACAGTGTGTGTAGACAGCTTACTTCTGGAGCTTGGAAGCAAATGGGAGGAGCAAGATAGGGCAATAAGCTGGAGGAGTCTGAGGGGTCACGAGTGACCTTCTTAATGACAGGGGAGATCGTGGCATATTTGAAGGCCAATGGAAAGGATCCAGCAGAGAGGGAGAGATTGAAGATGTGCATCAGAGAGGGCACAGCAGTGGGAGAAATGGGCTAGGAAATTAGAGAGGATAGGGTCAAGGGGAAAGGTGGAGGAGCTGGATGAAGAGAGGAGGAAGGTGACCTCATCAAGGGAAGTAAAGAGAAGGAGGACAGAGAATGGGGGAGAGCAGGGAAGAAAATAGGGTAGGGGTTGAGGAGCAATGTCAAGGTGGACTCTATCAATCCTATTGTTGAAAAAGGAGAGAAGACCCTGGACACAGACATGCATATGTGCGTTATACGCATTCTCACACACAACTTGTAGCTAGAGACACGATGCATGCAGTGAAGTGAAAAGGCATGTGAAACGTCACAGGAATGTGATGTGTATTTAACACAAATCTGTGGAATTTACCTCATATATTTGGGGATGAAGTTAGAGAATTGTATAAGTGAGGGAACAGCAGGCTGTTGTGGGAGTCCAGGGGGAAAGGCATGGAGATCAAGAATGCCAGGAGAGTGAGAGGCCTCTGAGGGATCACTCCACAGATGAGAGGATAGAATCCTTCTCCAATAAAGTGCCCTCTTGTGAGTACCAACTGACTGGGACATTTTTACAAGGAAATGCAAAGAGGCATTCTCAGTGGCTGCCCCACAATTATGGAGCTCAAGCCTGTTCATCTTCCAGAAGAGATGTAAGACCTTTTTGTTTAGTCAGCAGGGATAGGGTTGGGTGGGATTGGGTGGAGGGATATAAGGAACTGCCTAACTGAGACAGACCAATGGTCCATCTTAGCCCATTATTGTCAACCTGACACGACAGCAGGGTTTCAAATCCGGCTCTCCGGAGTCTCGGGCAGAGGCCTCACCCAGGTGTGCTATCAGAAATCCTGAATCGGAGATGCCGGGGATTGAAGCTGGGACCTTATACATGCAAAGCATGCACTCTACCACCTCAGTCACGGCCCACCCCATAAGGGTTAGGGGGAGGATTGTTGCTTTTATTTGTCTTTATGTGTTTTGTAATCCACCCTTAGCCACATTGGGAAGGATGGGATAAAAATTGGACAAACAAACTGGAAGGTTAGCTGTAGGACAAATTCAGGGAATGAAGAAAAGGACATTACCCAAACCCAGGAAGATATCCCTGGAGGGCTTGAGAGGCAGAACTGTACATTTGAGGGCCCTCACTTGAGGAGATCTACTTTCTATTATATTGTCACATTGCTGTCAGTCCTGGGACTAACACAAACCTGGCAAATCAACCACTTTGGGTGGCAAACTACCATTCTCAGGGCTGGTCTACCACACTACCCATTTCTGCCTACTAGTCTGTCACTTTGGGCATGGCAGACTGGACTCAGGCTTGGTTCTTGGTCAGTTCTTGGTGAACAACTGGAACCAAGGATGTGCAGGGCTGTACAGACATGCAGTAGAGAGACCACCTTGGGTTGAAGTTTCTTCTCCAGTGCCCTGTGTCTCACTGCCTTCTATGCCTTTAAAAAAGGAAAACAACAAACAAAAATAAAGAACATATCTGCCTCTTTGCAATTTCAAATGTTGGCACATATATTCACATTCCGCTTTCTTCACCAACTTCAAACACTTGCCGATCCTTTTTTAAAAAGAAAAACAAATGTGCCCTTTGTAATATTAAATTTTATATTGTATGAGAAAAGCATTTAACCAACAAAAAGCTCAGGGACTTCTAGAGTTGAACACAGCTGCTTTTAGTTTAATAGTACAGAAATGTGCTACACAGCAGTTTAGGACAGGAAGTAAAGAATGCCGTGTCCAATTTACATCTCAATGGGAACAGGCAGTATGTGATTACACCAGTTGAAACAGAACCAGGATACTGCAGTCAGCAAACCTACACTTTCAAAATGTGCAGTGGGATAATTGATGTACAGAAGATGCCAGGACCTATGTTTTAACTCCTATGCTAACTGCCAAAACTCTTACCATTGAATAGCTGCCATTTTGATACTCACTTAACCACAGACATGGAAGCAACAAGGGGGGGATCCTGAACAGCAAGCAAGAGAGGCTGTCAAATGATCTATGCCCAGAACCTGACCTACATTTCTGGGGGAGGAGGGGGGAGCATTTCTGATTCTAAAGGAGTTCATTACTCTGTTCCCAAGAAATAAAAACAAAGAATGGGTTTTTAATACATAAGGGAGAATGAGACAGCGAGACAGTTTCTACTCCAGTGTCTGAAATTTGAGAAAACTGGGAGAAAAACATTTCTTCAGAATATCAAGTATCATCAACCAACTCATCAAAAAGTGATGAAAGAAAAATTCTTTCTGACCCTGGAAGAAAAGATACACTTTACATGCCATGCAGCAACTGACACAGTGACAGATCAAGTCACAACACAAGCCTTCATCCTGGAAAGAATTACTATGCAAGGGATCAGTCACAATTTTACTTCTTGGAATTATGCACACAGAGTGCTGAAACACATAGCTGATTCTATATTTGTGGCTATTGTTTGCTTTTTCAGCTAGCATCCAGTACAAGCTCCTTGTCTCCATTTAGAGGTTTCATTTTCCCGGGGGGGGGGCAACCCGATGTGGTGGGCCAAACACGATATCTGAGCTTGCCCCACGGTAGGTGGAGTCTGCCCCCAAATTACACACTTACATGGTCATGATCAATGGAATAGAACAAGCACACAAAGATAGAAGTTCTAGCAAACAACAACAGAGCCTCAGCCAAGTAAGGGAGAGTCCAGAGTGCATGGGGGCAAACAGGGGACACAAAGAAGTCACAAACCTTCCCCCCTCCCCCCCCAAAACCCCCAAACACACAGGGTAAAACCAGGCAACCCGAATCTCTGAGTCAGTCTCTCTCAAAAAAAATTAAAAAAAACTAAATAAACAGCGATGGGCGTCCAGTGTGCATGGGGATTCTTGTGTTTCTCAGCAAAAATCACAATTCTCGGCTTGTTCTGGCAACTGAAAACGAGCTGAGAACAAGCAGTGTCTTGGCTGTATTCTTGCCAAAACACTGCATGCATAGACAGGCTTCCCTTTTCCAAAATAGCAATGATGCTGACAGCACCACTTTGGAAAAGGGCTGCACATTTACAGAATGGTCTATTGGCCTTTTTGCACATGTGCAGTAATAATTTTTTTTTTAAAGGAGATATCTCACGAGATTTTGTACTGGGGCTCAGACCTCAGTGAGATCTTTGTCCACGGCATGAAATCCCTTGAGATCCCTTTTTGTTTTCATAAGCTCTTTTTGTTCAGTCCTAGATGCTACCCAAGAATTTTGTCCCTCCTTTGCAATTATAACCACTCACCCCAGAAAGAGCTGAGGCAAGGACGACTGTAGCAGGGCGCAGTCCAGGGGGACTGCTACCCCTTTAAGAAGGGGGTTTGTGGGGGTCAGTTGGAGGGCTGTACCTGCCTAGGAGGTGTGGCAGGGCCAACTTCATAGCTGGGAAAGAGCCTGTGGGGTAACAGGCTCAGAAACCCCTAGGACAGAGTGGGCAGGGTAGTGGCCCTTTAAGGCTGTGAGGAGTGGAAGCCTGGCCACGCCCACTCTGCCTATCTAAGAGGAGGGCTGAGTGAGAAAGTACTCAGTCTCTGCCAGGGAACCAAAGAGGCAACATCTCCCTGTAAGCCTTTGTGGTCTACGCTGTCCAGGGTGCTGACCGCTAGGGAACCAGAGTAGGACCCAGGTATTGCAGAAGGCTGTGCCCAGGAAGGAGCCTCTAGCCTGGGGAAGGCTTGGCCAGGGTCTAGGGATCAAAGGCCTGGCTGTAGGGACTTTGAGGGGTTGTTGTGGTTGTGATGCTTCCTGGTGACTGGAGAGACCAACCTGGGACTGCAGCGTGTAGGCTGATGAGCTGGCAGCCCAGGTACAGTGGACGAGTGAGTCCCAATAAAGGACTATACGGAAAGATCCTCTGGACTGTGCAGATTGTGTCCTAGGAGGGTAACCCCTGCCTGGAAGGAGGGGGTTCTGCCTAGGCGTGAGGCAGACACTGTGTATCAGGGGGAGAGCTAATTCCCCGAGAGACACCCCAGCGCCCCTGGGGATCCCCCCCCCCCCCGCTACAACGACCATTCCCGTATCATCAGGAAATACATACCTTTGGGGAGCACTTGTGACTGTTTGTTGGTACTTTGTCAGTCTCCATTGATTCCATGCTTCTGCTATTTTCAATATTGGTGCCTATTCAAAGCTCTGCGGATGCGTGTGCACGGAACACATGATGAACGCCAACCCGCATACAAACTGGATGCACCCCCATTGCGGGGACAGTGGCGTGTGTACAACCAGGTGGAAATCACACAGAACTCACACACACCCCTAAACTGTGCACATATGAGTTTTGGATAGCACCCACTGATTATTATGATTTTCCATCATTTTCTGTCAATTTATGGCATTCCTATATCATATTCCCAACACTTTTACTTTACTTCTTACTTTACTGTCTTTTACAATTACCAAATGGAAACTAGTGACAATAGTGAGAAAACAAGTAAGTTTCCTCCTCGTACAAGCACAGACAAATGGTCCGTTTCTGACAAAAACAGCTTGCTTGCTGCTTCTATTGTCCTTTCATTCAGGGTTCCCTGCTCCCTTGTAACTCAGCTAAGCATGTGCACCTGTGACTTCTCAGGGATTCATGTATCCTGGTCTCTCCTTCCTTACCCGTCCTAAATCGTAAGCTCCATGGGATAGGGACCTGTCTCTAGTTAATAATTGTTCAATGCCAGGCACATTATTGCCACTATAAATTATTATTAAAAACAAGAAAGTTGAACCTAAACACTCAAAAAAGGCTTATTTTGCTAAATATATCCCTAATGTGAGTCTCTGCAGTTATAGCCTGAAGGGAGCCTATTGTGCATTTTTCTAGTAATCGTTTCGCTCTCTGTTTAACAAAATAAGGGATTCCATGCATCTGAACTAACAAATCCTAGTTCCTAAAGTGAAAATGATCAACGTTAATCAATGGGACATTGGGGCTACATCTCCAGGTGCCCTGTTATTACAAAATGTTGGGTACCACTACCTACTTAACTTTCGGCCCTCTGCATGTCTAACAAATTTGGATGAAACTGGCATGTGGGATTAAAAGTTAAGAGGATGGATACATTTCAATGAATGTCAATGGTATTTGGTAGAATAAAAAAGAGGTGTCCCCCCCGCCCCCACCCTCGGTGCATCTATTGTTATGAAATGTTGCGGCTCTACTTACCTTTGGTCCTTCTTCCCATCAGTTAAATTTGGCTGATGATGACCTGTGCTATCAAAAATTATATAGACAAACATACATGTATATATGCAGACACACATTTAGTGATTTCATAAGCTTTGTTTCCCTAGGACAGTGGGCTAACAGTGCAGTGAATCCTCTGGTTGATTTCCTCAACTTCGAAAGGAGGTGAGCTGTGCATTCTGCACCAGCTGCAATTTCCAAACAGTCATCAAGGGCAGCCCCACGCAGTGCACATTGCAGTAATCTAGCCTTGAAGTGATGAAAGCATGGATGACTGGCTAGTTCTGAGTCAGAAAGAAATGGTCTATACTTCAATAAAGGTATGGAATCAGAGTAAACATAGCATGGGCACAATAACACTTACAACAAAGTTGTGGGGTATATTCAAATTCAGTCACAAAGGTATTCAAAAGCCAGTCTGACTGGCAGAGTAAGACACCCCTGAATTTCAGAACAAAGTCACAAAAAGTCAGTGAACATAAGTTGAAACTGAGCACACAAATGAATGAACACTTCTTCTGTGTGGTCTGCCAACCTCAAACAAAAGAATGTACTTTTTCAAACAACACACAACCTGTGAAATTCATTGTCATGGGCTGTTGTGAAGGCCAATAGCTTAACAGGATTCCAAAGAGGATAAGTTAATAGATGCCAAATCCATAAATAAATAACTATTAGTCAAGTTGATCAGGGAACCTCTGACTGACTCACCTGAGAATGAATGGCAGTAAATGGATCTCTCCATTTCTAATCTGTGGGTGATTTCAGACGTTACATTATCTGAAATCACCTCAGTCAACCGCGGAGGGGGTTGAAAGCAGGTGAACGTCTGTTTGCTCGCATCCAGATGTTCACCTCAGTCAACCACCTCACGGTGAACATAACCATGCTTTATTCTCCCGTACCACAGCGGCGAACAAAGCATGGTTAGGGGGAATCCGGATCGCGGTGAAGGAAAAGTAACATCTGTTACCTTACCTTCACCGTGTTCCGGAGTCCTGGTGGCGGGATAGGCTGCTGCGGCTGCATGTCTCGGGAAGGGCAGGCAGCCAGGGAGCGCAGGGGGTGGGGCTGTGTGGCCACACGCTGCATCGCACGGGCCCGCCCCCTCTGGGAGGGGGGTTGTCCAACAGACGTGACGGGTGGCAGCATTGACCCTGGGCCGTGGTTTGGTGGTCCCCACGGCTTAGGGCAAAGGGGCAAACGTCTGTGGCGTGCCCCTTCACCCCCACCCATGGTCCGAACCACCCCATGACCCAGGGTCAATGCTGCCACCCGTCATGTCTGAAATCACCCTATTCATGCACTTCTCTGAAGTAATTTTATTATTTATTATTGATCGTATAGTTTATACCCTGCCCTCCTGCAAAGCAGCTTGGGGCGGCTTACAATTGTAAACAAAATATAAAATAATTAAAATTACAAATATAAATAAAAATACAAATATATAATCTGTTGAATCTCATAAAAGGGGAAGTCATAAAAAATGTTTATGCTACAAAAACTCTCCCACCCTAATCCTCAAAACCACCCACCTAGCCCAACTCCCTCACCAAAAGCCTGATGGAACAACCAGGTCTTACAGAATCATCTAAAAGAGAGAAGTAACCATGATCGTAGACCGAATAACTGAGGCGGAGGGAGTATTGGTTGGACCAGATAAGAAAGTTCTTATGTTCTTTCACCTCCCCTAAAAATAAGCACCATAAAATCTGCCAGTAAATAACGAAATTAAGAAGGGCAGTTCATTAGAACTTTTAAATATAAATTTAAAAGAGTCTCATCAAACAACCAAATAAAAAAAGATAGATCCATAAGAGTATTAAAAGATTAAATACCTGGAGATAAGACAAGGTTAACAGTGGTGAGAAATCTGGTTACAGACCAGGTGGTTTTGTTAGGTAGTTCTTAGAGACAGAGAAAGCAGGAGAGAGACATTAATACCAGTGACAAGGGAAAAATACATAGAGAAGTGGGTCTGAGGGACCCTGCTAGATCGTGTTAATCCTGTTTTTGCAAAAGGTCTTGCTGACCTTTCTAGAGCCTTTTTCAAATGGGTCACGGTGGGTGGGGGGATGTGTGTGCTCTGCAGTCGGTGTGCAGAGTGTGGACAGCCATTACATGGATGCACACCCATCTCCATGCATGGAGTCATCCCCGTTTTGCCCGATGGCTCCATGCATGGGTGATGGGTGGAGGCGGGAGCCCACAGGCACACCCACCCACCCTGGCGGTCACACCAGGACTCCCCCACGCATGCACACACAGGCACCACATGTGCATTGCATGGGGGTGCCTCATTTGAAAAGGGCCATAAAAGTTGAAATGCATTCTGGGATTGTCAGAGCAGCTATAATAAAATGAAAGTACAGTAGTGTTGCTTGACCAAAAGAATGGCAATGCTTAAGCATGCGGGAGGGACTCTGGACTTGAGGAAAAGTCCATGTAACCACTGGATGGTCTACAAAGATACTCAAAACAGCACAGAAGCAGCGGAGCTGGATCTTGGAAGTTTCAGTTGGAAAAGGGGTGAAGGAGTTTATTTAATTAATTTTTTTATTTATGCATGCCAACATTTTTATACTGCCCCCTCCTACCTGCAGGCAGCTCGGGGTGGTGAACAATAAAATTATATAAAATATAAAAATATAAAACAACATACACATAAAATATCAATAAGAACTCAGTCATGGACCCACTAAAAAGACCCCATACATATAGCCGCCCCGAGCTGTGTTCAGGAGGGGCGGGGTACAAATATAATAAATAAAAAATAAATAAAATAAGAAATACAACTAAAAACCCACCTATTACCCACCCGCTTACCAAATGCCTGGTGAAATAACCAGGTTTTACACTGCTGACAGAAGGAGGGAAGATCCTGACAGCAATGGACCTCTACCAGGAGGGAGTTCCATAACCATGGTGCGGCCACCGAGAACACCCTCTCAAACGTGGCCCCCTGGGAAACCTGGGGTACCTCCAAGTGCGCATCCCCAGCCAACCACAGGGGCCAATCCAGGACATGAGGGGTGAGGCAGTCCCACAGGTAAGTGGGGCCCAAGCCATGTAGGGCTTTAAAGGTAATAACCAACACCTTGACTCGGACCCAGAAGACTATAGGCAGCTAGTGCAGAGAACGGAGCACCAGTGTTATATGCTCCTGGCGATCCGCCCGCACCAGAAGACGGGCCGCTGCATTCTGCACCAGCTGCAGACTCCAGGTCATTACCAAGGGTAGCCACATGTAGAGTGTGTTGCAGTAGTCCAGACGTGGAGTGATTAACGCATGGATTATAGTGGCAAGATCGGAGCCTGAGTTATATGGCCGAAGACGTCAGACCACATGTAATTTACCGAACACACTCCTTGCCACAGCCTCCACCTGTGCATCCAGGTGGAGCTGTGAATCAAGGAGGACTCCTAGGCTCTGAACCTGAGGGACAAGGGAGGGATGCATCCCGTCAATGATGAGGGCTACCACTCCCTCACCCTTACCTACTAACATCACCTCCATCTTGTTGGGATTCAGCTTCAGACAACTCACCCTCATCCAATCCCCCACCACAGCCAGACACTGGGTAAACACCGAGACTTCCGGGCCTGAGTCAGATGAAAACAAGGAGATATAGTTGAGTGTCATCAGCATATTGATGACACTGTACTCCAAACCCTCTCACGATCTCGTCCAATGGCTGCATGTACACGTTGAACAAGGGAGGGGACAGAATGGATCCCTGTGGGATTCCACACGTGAAATAAAGAGGGTAAAGGAATGACAAGGGTCATACGTGATTGGTAACTCAATAGTGCGTGGGGTACAGGAGTGGGGGGCTGGGCAGGGTTTCTATAAAGGTTCTGAAAATCTGGATGGCACGGAGTTTGGCACAGATCTGCTCTGACAATCCCAGAATACATTTCAACTTTTATGGCCCTTTTCAAACGACGCACCCCCATGCAACACACATGTGGTCCCTGTGTGTGCATGCATGGGGGGAGTCCCGGTGTGACCACCGTGGCGGGCGGGCGGGCGTGCATGTGGGCTCCCACCCTCCACCTATCACCCATGCACGGAACCATCAGGCAAAATGGGGATGGCTCCATGTGTGCAGATGAATGTGCATCTGTGTAATGGCTGCCCACACTCTGCGCACAGACCGCAGCACGCACACACCATACCACATACCCACAAGTTGCCTATGACAAGTGCCGTGTCTGGAGAAGAAAGGCAAGGCAGGATGAGGAGGAAGCAGCTGAGATATTATGCATGTCAGTGGGTAGGAGGGTTGACTGGTGGGCGGCTCAGTATTAAAGTAGGTGGTGGACCATTGCAAGACCATTGTAAATCAGGTATATTTTATTGTACCTTAAACTGATAAGGAAGAGAGCTCAACTAAGCTGAAATATCCATCCACATCCACATTTATTTATACCCCGCTCTCTCTCGGCAACGATTCGAGGCGGCTTACAACATAATATATAAATTCCAGGTTTTTAACTCCACACAGGGAACACGAATACAATACAATTGATACATAATACATAATAAATAATTTCTCAATCCCACCCACCCACCCCCAACCTAGCTGGAAAACAATCCCCGTCAATACACACACTATTCCCAGCTGCCACCTGGGAACACCAACCAGCTCCACTCCTCTCTCACAGGAAGGAACTGGTATCCACCAAAGAGTATCCATGTAGTGGTTTAGCTGCATTTTAACTAACCCAGTGCAAATGTAAGAAGGCTCAGGAGAAGCAGCAGCATGTTTATTTTGGTCAGGGACCTGTAGTAGGGCTACAGGGAGCAGCAGGGGCCGGAGCTGGTTGCCAACCCTGCTATACTGCACAGCTGTGGAAACAGGCTGAGTACAATCCTAAAGAGGAAAGGAGATGGACCTGGCTGTGGGTTAATTGGAACTGCACCCAAGTGGTAGGGAGCTGCCTACTTAAGCAGTCTGGCCTCAGACTTAGGGGGAACCGTGTTAGATTCAGAAGCAGAGTCTAGACTGGACGCTCTGAGGGAGAACTTGCAGCTCACTTGCCTGGAAGTTTACAACCAGGAGCTACAAGGACAGAGCACTGGACTGCCAGGTGGGACTGTGAGGCTTCTACCCATAGGATCTAATACTGAACTGAATACTACTGGTGGTGGAGTAGGACTGGCCATGAGGGATGGCTGGGGTCCAATAAATACTGTATATAGCAGCGTGCCAGGGAGCACTTCTGCTTAGGATTATGGCAAGGGTTGGTTAATTCCCCTAAACTCTTTGAGGGAGGATTGTGCCTGACAACCCTGCCACAGGGTCATTTCGAATTTTCTTCCAAACCCTTTTAAAACCAACTCCTATGACAGATACACAAAGTAGTTGCTGCAGCCTATGTTTACATATAATTTGCACCCCAGAAAGTACTACAGACATTCAATGGGTGATTTCAGACGTTACGGGAGCCCGAATCACCACAGTGGATTCCCAGCGGTGACGAGCCAGCTAACCACCCCCCCACAGGCAAGAGAGGCCCCAAACAGATGTGACAGGAGCGGGACCATGGCAGGGAATCAGACCAGCAGACCACGGACTGGGGCAGTGCAACAGACGTTACGCCGATCCCAGGCCATGGTCAAAACACCCAGAGGGCACCAGGGTGGCCCATCCCGGCTGCTGCTGTCCCCCCAGCACCTCCCTGTTCAGCATGACCACCGCCTCCTCCTCCTCCTCCCTTGCTCACTCGCCCTCCGCTCTCGTCTCCCTTCCACCTCGCTCCATCCCGCCATGCCCTCCTGCTACTGTGTGCCCTTTAAATCTCCCTCCCCGGCCCGTGTTGTTGCTTGTTGTCTGGCAGTGATGCTGCGTGCATTGTCCCCAGCTGGGAATCGTTCTGCTTGATTCCAGCTGGTGGTTGCCGTTCAGATGTTACTTGTTTTTGTTTCCCGGTGGGAATCGCTTTGACCATGCTTTCGGAGATGGTTCGGGCTGGAGCTCCAGAAGGGTGGTTAATTTTGACCCCTGCTGGGGATTGACTGTGGTGAACATCTGGTGCCCGCGAAACAGAAGTTCAGGGCGCTTTTGCCCCGCCATGGGATTGACTGTGGTTCACTGTGGTTGACTGTGATCTCGTAACATCTGAAAATACCCAATATTAGCAGAAAATAGGAGTGTACAATTCATTTAAGTTAGTAACTAAAAATATTTTTCTACATTTCTTTTAGTTGCTATTTTAAATAAAACAAATGTATATTCATTATTCAAACAAAATTTGTCTGAAAAAAATGGTTTTCATTTTGGCCCCATTATACTTTCTAAAGCCTACTGTGAAGCTTCAAAAGCACTCCAGGGAGGGGAGAGGGAGAGCCATGTCATCAGGAGACATGACTGGCATCCACGCTGGCCAGTTGGCATTGGGAACATCAGGCATCAGTGTGACTGTAGCAGGGACACGTCCTGCTACTGGGACGTTTTTAATGCTGTGACTTTAAAAAGCAGGCAGGGAGCCCTTTAAAATTAGTACTGCCCACAAGATCGGGGCTGGAACACCTGGGTCAGATCAGGGCCACAGAGATCTGTGGATGACAAGAAGGATAGGAGCTTCTAGGGGAGAGAAACTCCACCTGGGAGCCATCAGAACGCTGCAAGGTGTGTTTGCAGCAAAGCTGGACCAGGGACATCTGTGAGCTGCAGTGCCTCAGAGCCAAAGGTGAAATTAACAGCTAGCAGCCAAGTGACTTAACGACAGACCAGCAGAGCACATCCTGCAACAAGATCATGGAGAGTGCATCTGAAACCAACCGAGTAAGTGCTTTGAAATGGGAAGGAATGGAACAGCATGGTGGTTCTGGACCAGAGATGAAACAAGAATGCTTTCTCATTCTCATGAGAACGTGGGAGATTCCCATAGCCCCGGAGATATCTTGCGCGTTCTCACTGAAGTTTTTGAGAATCTTGTGAGATTCTTGAGAACCTCAAAAAACGCTCTGCGCATGTGCAAAATGACCACTGCAGCCATCCTGAGCATTCACAGCACCTAGTGGCCATTTTGTGCACGTGCAAAGTGGTGGGTTTTTTTGAGGTTTCTCAAAAATCTCACAAGATTCTTGAAAACCCGCAAATGATCTGTGCATGCACAAAATGCCTTCCACAGCAATTCTGTGCATGCACGTCTGCAGTGCACAGATGTCATTTTAGAGAATCTCACAAGAATGGTGGCGAGAAGCCCGATTCTCACGAGATTCTCGACCTAGAAAATCTCATCAAGAAGCCTATTCTTGATGAGATTTTCAAGAAGTTTGAGGGTGAGTTTCAGCCCTATCTGGACTAAGATTCTGTGGGGGTCAGACATCTAGACCCCATCACATTGACAGACACAGAGAACCCCTTGGGTAGGTCTTCCTTCAATGCTGCCAGCATCTTGGCAATGCCAAACAGGGAGGTTTGGGCAAGGGCACTGGGGAGACTTTAGGCCCCCTGCAAGAGTCTGTAAGGTTCACTTCTGTTGCTAGCTGTGTGTGTGATCACTGAATGTCTGGCAGAAAGAAATTCCCTTGCAGCAGTCTGCCTCTCTCTCTCTCTGCCTCTCTCTCATATCCACATGAGCTTACATTCCCCAAACCTACCTGGCTAATAGCTGCTAATGCACCTATCCTCCAGAAACTTGTCCAACTCTTTCTTAAACCCAGTTATACTACTGACCTGGACCACATCTTGTGGCAACAATTTCCATGACTTAATTGTGCATTGAGTGAAAAAAAATACTTTGTCTTTGTTTTAAATCTGCTACCTGTTAGTTTCATGGAGTGTCCCTTAGTCATGAAGTGTCTCCGAATTTGGGACATTGAATACTCGATCGGTTTGCAATTGGATTCCAAATGGTACCCAATGTTACCTGGTCAGTTTGAGTACTGTAGATTTAATGACTTACCAATTTTTGTGGGTACCTCTTTCAGTCTAATTACTAGCTATTCAGAGAGTTTGCCTTGCCAGAGAATCTGCACACATGCAAGCAATCCTTGGCTCGGAGGGTATTATCACAATGATTTTCCTGCTTCTGAGCATTAAACCTCCTTTGTACATTCACCAAACTGCTGCACTTCATAGTTGCTGACACAGAAGAACAACACTTTCCAACAGCACAACACCAGATGGTAATTGAATTCTAATAATAGACCAAAATACTGAGATTGCTAGCTGTTTAGTTGTGCTTTAACTGATGTGACAGCAGAAAGTCAGCCACCTAGTAAATACAGTAAGAGGAATGGGATTTGAAAAGCTGTAGGCCACAAGGCTATAATAAGCACTATTCTATCAACTAGTGACAGTGTAGCGTCAACATAATGGACTGGAGAGGATGTAAAAGGATAAAGAAGCCAGTCACACTCTTACTAGACAGGGTGCATTTTTCAATACCCACCTAGGTCCATTCAGCCTTCATCTACAAGTTCCTTGGAGCCAATGCTGAACTGGATTCGGTTAGAGAGTACAAGAGTTAAGAAACATGACGCAGAAAGTTGGGAATTACCTCGTGCAATATATTCACTGCAGCAGCAGCAGCAGCAAGCCAGGAGCACAACTGTTCAATTCAAGTCAACTTCCCCAACACAAACACATGCACGTGACTTCCTAGTCTAGGGCAGACGTTGAGGTGGGCAAGGAGGGTGAACGTCGTGGGTGGTGCTGAATCCTTTCATTGCTGCTGAGTTCCACCAAATCAGGTTTGGATCAGGAAAACATCAGTATAGGGAAAGCCTCTTCCCTCTTTTACCTTAGCGAGTGGCCTAGCAGAGTGGGGGATGGGAAGAGTTCTCCTCTCCTATTTTTTTCAGATTGGAAATGCTAGAGAGACCATAGGGCCAGAAGGCTGAGAGATGATGCACAGGAAACTAGAGAGCTGGGAGGCTTGGAGCTGGAACTCAGGAGACTGGAGAGCTTGGAGTCTCTGACCAGAGGCTACACTAAGCAGCGCCTGTGTTGCAGAGATGCTTCCTGTTTCCTGTGCACCCCTTAAATAGTCATGGGCAGGGGACTGTCCCCCAAACATAGGCAGGACATGGGTTCAAGCCCCACTGTATCAGGTTGCAGCCTTGCAGGGCTTCTTCTCCTTTAAGGGAACAGGCGCCAAGTATGGCGCTAGGAGTGGCAAGGCCAGCCCTAGCACGGACTATTAGCCTGGACTGAAAACAGGCTGGAGAGCAAAAGGTTAAAGTAGAGTGCTACTTGGCCTTTAAGAGTCAGAACTCTAGTAGGTTAGTCATGCCCCAGTGGGACTATAAAGGAAGCATCCTAAGCCAAAGGAGGTAAGTCTGGGTCTGACTGCTGGAGGGAGCACATCTTCTGGGCTTCTCTAGCAGGACAGCTGGTATGGTACTGAAATCCTATTAGAGTGGAGAAGGCTGCTCAGTGCTTACACTTTGCTGCTGGCCAGATTGTTGAAAGGAACTGTGAGTGAGCCAGCCAGTGGACAGATATATGACTAGGTTGGGATGCCAGAAGGGTTGAATGGCCGGCGTTGTATTGTGCATAAACTGTGATAAACTGCGATAAAGCTAATTCCCATAAGAGACGGAGTGATATTGGAACCCCACATCCCTACCAAGAGGGACTTTGGGGTCAGGTCCTGTGGGGACTTACTCTGCGACACCACACCCTGATACATCGTCTCCTGCCAGGTTTTGACAGCTAGGCTGAATCTGTTAGGAATAGTGGGTGCGCTTACCTACTACACTCTCCTCTCATTGAGTCCCTTCTCCCTGCCATCTCCTTCAAATTTCTTCTTCCTTTTCTTGCCCAGACTTTCAGGGTATGTGAAGGTGGAAGATTTGTCAGCTGCCCTGGTGCCTGGAGGGTATACTTTTTTTATTTTAAGCAGCCTGCTATGGTAGAACTTCACTTAAGTAGACAAAATGGAAAACATCTGTTGTAGGTTTGTCATGCCATAATGCTGGATTTAGAAGAGTTTTTAAAGTGTGTGTGTATGTTTTATAAGTTGTTCTCTCATCATGGGAATTAAACAAACAAAGTAGTTACTATTTTAAAAAGAAAACCTGTAAAACCAGTCAGTCGCTGGCAAATATAACATGCCCATATGGGATACAGATGTTAACCCTGTACTTTCAAACTCCAGTTACCAACTGAGAATCTCTCTTTACATTCCACAGACACAACAGTAGTTCAAATGATATATTTTATTGGACCAACGTCTGTTGGTGAGAATATGCACGCTTTGGGACTGCACAGGGTCCTTCCTCAGGCCAGTTAGAAATATATAAACTGAGCAAATGCAGGACAGGTATATATGAGGAGTCATAGAGAGTGTTGGGTGGGAGTAGATAAGACAATGTAACTTTTGGGGGGTGAGAGTGGTTAGATAGAAAGCTTGCATATTCTCACCACCAGTAGTTGGTCCCACAAAAAGATATCATTTGAACTACTTTGTCTCCATCTCTTACATTTAGGACCACAACAACCACCACACCCTTTCTCTAGATTTAAATTCAACCAGAGAAGTATTTGACACACCAGTGAATTACATAACCATTTGCTAGAAAGTTGCATTGTAGTTAGCAGTGTGTCTAACCAGCTAGAGTTTTGATCTCTTATGAGACTCGCGTTCAATTTCTCAGTGACCTCAGGTAACCTCTCTCTTAGCTTATTTACAATACAAGGTATCTTCTGGCAGAACAGAGGATCAGGACCTTTGTAAAAAAAAAAAAAAAAACAGAACAGTAAGGCATATGGGAATATACTGGAAGCAAGAGTCAATCCCATGGCCTCCATTTCCCACATCAAGGAATGTTGGTGGAACAGGGTGGAGAACAGGATTAACTGGGGAGACAGAGACACAGAGGAAATATGTGCTCGTACACATGCATCAACCCCAAGATATTTCTTATCTTGTCCTGTGCCCTCACAAAGTGGGTAGTCCAAATTTCCTCTCCTTATGTGCTGCAGTACCTGTGGTGGGTCCTACACATCATACAATGGACAGATCAAATAAAATTATAATTCATAGTGCTGATTAACAATGTGGAGGACTAATTCATTTAGGAGGGAAAATATACCTTTCGCCCATCAGTCTTTTTAATTAGAATTTCTGAGTAGATTTCAATATCTTTCATTTATTAAAAAAGGGGGATATCAGTAAGAAAAGAAGAGTTCCATTGGACATGTGTTAACAGACCAGTCAACCAGGCCTTGCAACAGTGAGAAAACATATCCATATGCTTGTGCAACTAGAGAGAGGAAACGTGCAGCCTATTTTCTCTTTCTAGCTTCCCGATTCCTCACATTGCTGTATGTTCAAAAAGCAGCAACATTAAGAGATTTTGTACTACTATGTAACAGACACCTTTTGACCTAAAATACAAGAGTTGATGCATCTTTGGAAAACGGATAACAAATCCAATTAGCAAGAGTCCCTGACACTGCATGTAAAACATACATTAAAAGCCTAGACAACATGAGGAAACAATCACAGTTTGTGTTGGGTTATGATCTGAACTACGTTCATGACAGTATTGATAATTCAGCACCACCCCACAATAAAGCTGTGACCCAAAAGAATTATCTGAAATTTCAACAGAGTTTAATTATTACTAATTAGAGATTCCTGTAGCTCTGCAGTTTATTGCTCAGATATATGAGTCACCCCACGTGCATTGTTGCTATCCTTGTTCTGAACCTATTCTGTTGTCTGTTTTTCTTGCTTTCCATCCTCACAACATTGTGTCAGTAAAAGACATCCAAATCTGGCCACCACTCCTGTAAGAGCCATTGGCCATTTTTACACGGACACGCCCCTCACCCCCCACTCGGTGTTTGGGCGGGTGTGCAGGGTGTATGTGTGCACGCGTCCGTGTATATGGCCGGCAGTGGGTGGGGGATGAGTTTCCGGTCGATGTTCTCCCATGGGAACACCGTGCAACACCCACCTCCACCCACAGAGCCCTCCGGAAAACCGGAGGAGGCTCCATGGGTGGAGGTGGGTGGGTGTTTGTGTAAATGGCCACACACCCACCTCCTCTCACTGCAGCAAAACACCCCCACCCACCTCCATCCGTGTAAAAAGGTCCAAAGTATAGGCTTCCAAACTTGTTAGTATTCGCATAACCCCTACATCCAAAAGGCTTTACTTTGGAAGAGATGGAACATTGATTACTGGAAACTTCTATTCCTTTCATCATAACAAAGTCGTCCCCCACCCCCTTGGCACTGCTGAAGTTTAGAGAGCAAAGATGGCTCTTGGACATATGTCTCCTGAATCTGGAGGTAGGCAGAAACCGAACCAGATCCCAAGTACAAGCCAAAGCATCAGCTTTGCCAGTGCTTGTGATGTTATCATGCATTTCATTATTTTAGAGGTCTCTGAGAAGCCAAACATAAGAGCTGTGATTAAATAATGAGCTTTTTCTCTTTTAAAAGGGAAGATTCTGTTATTTATCTTCATTAATAAAAACAATTGTTTATATAGCACTTTCAATGTTCCAATTGCTTTCTAATCCTTATCACCCTCAAAACAATCATTGTTATTCTTATTCCATCTTACAGACAGAGAACTGAGGCTACAGGAGAGTGACTGGAAGAAAACAAAGGGTTGTGTTGAGAGGTGGAGTTTCTAGGTGGGTGGAGGTTGCTAGTGGAGTTCCTCGGGGATCTGTTTTCGGACCCATCTTGTTTAATATATTTATAACTGACCTCAGTGTGGGAAATAAGAGTGTGCTAAATGAAGTTTGCTGATGATACCAAGTTGGGAGGAATTGCCAAGGCAGAGGAGGATCGGAAAATTATATAGGATGATCTTGATAGCCCCGTGGATTGGTGTGTTAGGAATGGGATGGAATTTAATAGTGTAAAGTGCAAGGTTATGCATTTGGGGTTTAATAATAAGAATTTTAGTTACCAGCTAGGAACTCATCAGCTGGAAACAACAGAGGAAGAAAGGGACTTAGGAGTTATATTTGATCATAAAATGACTGAATTGTCAATGTGATGCAGCTGTAAAAAAAAGGCAAATGCTATCCTAGGATGTATTAGGCATGGTATTGCCAGCAGGGATAGGGAGGCACTGTTGCCTCTGTATAGGGCTCTGGTAAGACCACATCTGGAGTACTGTGTTCATTTCTGGTCATCGATGCTTAAGGATGAATTTAAACTGGAACAAGTGCAATGTAGAGCTATCAGGATGATTAGAGGGATGGAGGATTTACCCTATGAGATGAGGCTGAAGGAGCTTGGTTTATTTAGTCTATCAAAAAGAAGGCTGAGGGCAGATACGATTACATTGTATAGATGTATCAGGGGAGTTAACGCAATAGAAGGGGAAGATTTGTTCATGCTAAAAGGGAGTTCAAGAACTAATGGATACAAGTTGGTTATCAATAAGTCTAGGCTGGAAATTAGGTTTTTAACAGTTAGAGCAGGGAACTACTGGGACAAGCTTCCAGGGGCAATTGTAGGAGCAAAGAATCTGAATAGCTTCAAAATGGAGTTGTGTGATTTAGGACATATCTTGTGAGGAGTTTTTATTATTTGATGTTGCAGGATAAGGTGTTGGTGGTTTTTTCGCCACCAGCAATAAATGATGGGTTCCCCCCCACTCCCACCCCCTTTCTTCCTGTAGCATCAAAGTAGTTTGCAGCTGGAGGTGGGACTGTTGGGGCATTCTCAAGCCTGGATACTAGACTGTATATCAGGTGCCTACCTGGTGGGACCTGTATGTATAACTGATCACCATATTTGGGGTTGGGAAGGAATTTTCCTTCTGGCCAAATTGGCAGTTGACTGAGGGTTTTTCACGTTCCCCTGTAGCATGGGTGTGGCTCGCCTGTTTAGGACATCTAGATCCTCTTTTTCTAAAATGATTTGCTGTTATTTCAGGCATCGGTGTGTTCTGTGTTATGAAAGACCATAGACCAAAGACCATAGACACACACATACACACCCCTTGGCAGCACCCCACGAGACAAAGGTCAACGGGTGCAGGGGAGCAGAGGGGGAGAAAAAGGAAAAAGAAAGAAAATGCCCCATGCAAAACTGGTCTGGTCAGAAGGAATAAGAGAATGAAATAAGGGAGGCTCCTGGGTAAACAATGGAGCAGTCAAAATCAGGTGGCCTCCCTCTTTTGAGACGAGCCCTCCACGGCCGCCCGAAACTCTGGGCAAGCAATAGATTGATCGTTAGGCTGATAGCTCCATGCCTGTTTAAGAATAGCCTTCTTCCCCTGTCTATAGAAACTCCCTTTTGCCCTCTTGTTCATCCTGCCCTGCCTCCCACTGAAATCCTCCAAGACCCTATTTCCCCCAACACATCATACAAAGGTGGGGGTTTTTTAGTCCGAGCATTCCTGAGCACCTCTGGGACACCTTTTTGTGCAAGAAGTGCCTTTGGGATCCCTTGCCCCACCTCTCAGAAACCTATAACTGCCCTTGCCCCATGAGCAAATTGGGTTATTCTTGAATGCAAACACAAGCAGGTTACTCTGTGTGGGCTTGCCTCAAGGATCGCTCCCAGACCATTACCCCCTTTTGGTCTGTCCAAGCTTCTTCCCCCTCCCCATCTCTGAATGCCGCTGGATCTACAGGGGTGCCTGTCCCTTTTCAACAGGATGGATAGGTAATATTGCTTGTTTTCCCCTTTTCCCCTCCCACGCAATGCCCTCTTACACAAGAGTAACCAGACCAGAGGGTTTTGCTTATAGTTTACTGTGTATGTATGTCAACTGTGTTCGGTGGGAAGGTATAGAAACTTATTTGTATCATCCAAATTGATCCATGGGTGAACTGTTTATGTATCATACCTAGTCCTTTGTCAATAAATCTCCTACCCTCTCATGCTGAGGCCGTGGCCTTACAAACATAAGTAAGGGATTGGTGTGCCGCTGGTTTGGGGACCATGCCTGCCCCTGCCCACCTACGTGCTAAGCACCCTTTCCCCAGGAGGTTAGCCTGGTGCTGGCCATGCCATGCCTGTGCACCTTCTCATTCCTCCCCGTCCTCTTATGGAGATGACTTCCATACCCAATTTATTCTTAACCCAACTCTATGTACCACACTGGACCCCTGCCACTAAGGACCTGCCTTCTGTGCAAAGGACTGGCCCGACCCCCACCCCTAACCTGACTCATACTTCCAATAACTCAACTAAACAGGCCTTCAACATAGCCAAATAACAGTTGTTCCCTGCCGAGGATAAGTGGACTCCATCCAGGCGATACAACTCCGGTGACCTGAACGTGATCCCCACATGGGCAATCGTTCGACCCCCTCTTTCTCTCACCCATTTTCCCACTTCTCTGTTTACTTTGCACCTTGTCCAGTCCACCTTCTTCTGGCTAATGGCGCCCTTCCATTTTATTCTCCCCACTAGCTCAGTCCAAACTATCGCTACACCGGGGAACATTCTCTCTACTTCCACCAGGTCCCCTTTTATTTGTAACATGATCACCACTCCCATTGTTTGTGGCAAGTCGTTCTCACCGAAGTGGATTACTACCACCTCGGGCGAGGACCCCCTCGACTCACGATCCAGTACCAGAAGCAGTTGTTGACATTTCATCCCACTGAGGCTGATCCACCTTATGACGGCCCTCACCAATAAACCTAACTGTGTGCCTGAGGATGACTGCCCAGCTGCCTTCGATGCCCATCGCACCAAACAGTGCCCGACAATCCAGATCACACATCTACCTGGGAATCTCGCTGGACCTGGCGTACAAATAAAAGTTATTGGGTCAAGCTCCTAACGTATGTTCTATAGGCTCTGGATCTCCACCTTCCCACTGCCCTGATGCCCTCGTCTGGCATGCCGGCTGAGGCTGCAAAGCAGGCCGCTTCGATCTTAAATGAATGTGAACCAAACTTGTGCATGGGGAGGCCTAGGCTAGCCAATGCCCATCGCAGCACAGCAGTAAACTGGTGCCATGTGAGCAGGGACATGTTTGTGTGGTGGAATAACCCCTCCTGTTGGCGGGCGAACTCTAAGATATTCCTCCATTGGAAGTTCTGGGCACAGGACGGGCAATCCCGCTCTGGTGAGTGTCACTACCTGGCCCCTACCTCTCTGGTCGGTTTTGGAATACCTCAGTCTGATGTACATGCCCTACTGATCCACCCTGATGTCCTCAACAGCTATGGCCCAGTTTGAATTGTCCCTTGCTGTTTCTGACACTAGCTCGCCAACCCGAAATGCTACAAAAAAAGCTATCTTAAACGCCGTGGCAAATAGGGCTGCCTCAAATGTATCGAAGCGTAACCCGGGGAGGGCTTCACATAGCCAAACAAGCAACTGGGGAGTGATGGGAACCCTAGTATCTCTCACCCACTAGCCCTCATGGGACCAGCTTTCCAGCATCCTGCAGGCAAAGAAACCTCTGTCCGGTGGGGCATGCCCAGCCATCTTACTCATGAAGCTCAGCACTGCTAGTTTGCCGGCAATGGTACTCACCTCTGCCCCACTTCGCCGCAGTTGCATTGCAAATTGCAGCATCTGTCCCTTGTGAATCGGGAATCAGTGCCCACCCTAGGCTTGCCCTAAATTTTTTGAATTCTGTGACGGATTGGTCATAGGTGTCCCAAGTTCTCGCAGCTATGGAACCCTGAATAATGTTGTACAGTTCTATGATCCAAGGTTCCACATATCCAATGGGAGGGGATCTGATGTCCATCTGGCTCCAGGGACCAAGGAGCGGAAACGCTCCATCTGGAAGCGAGAAAAGGCACTGGATGCACTGTTATTCACTCCGGGGACATGTTTAGCGATATTATACCACAAACATGTCAAAACAAATGCCCTGACCAGCTTCATGACTCTCTACAATTTTGATGACAGTGAGTTTATTATGTGGACCATGGCCATATCGTCGCACCAGAACACTATGGAGTGGTCCGCCAACTCACCTGCCCAGATCCAGATGGCCACCACAATGGGGAACAGCTCCAGAAAAGTGAGGTCCCTAGTGATACCCAGTCTATGCCATTCATCAGGCCACGGAGCAGCACACCACCTCTGCCGGAAATATACACCGAATCCTAAACCCCCGGCTGCATCGGAGTGAACTTGAAGTTCCACCTCCAGCAACAGATTCTCTCTCCAGAAGCTAACTCCATTTTATTCTGCCAAAAAGGTGGCCCATACCCTAAGGTCAGCCTTCATCTTCTGTGCTACCTGGATATGATAGTGAGGCAAGAGATTGCCCCGGAGCTTGCCGTTCAGACGAAACAAAAATGCTCTTCCCGGCGCCACCACCCTACAGGCAAAGTTCAGGCTTCCAACCAGGGACTGCAGTTCCCTGACTGTGATCTTCACTGCTGCCAAACAGGTGGCCACCTTATTTCTCAGTGAGTTGACCTTATCCCCGGGGAGCCAGGACACCCCTGCAACTGTGTCCAATTGAATGCCTAGGTAGGTAATCGCTGTGTCAGGCCCTTCCATCTTTTCCGGGGCAAGGGGAATTCCTAATTTATAAGCCACCCTTTGGAATGTCTCCATCAGTCCAACACACTCTCATGTGCCCGCGCTGCCGATGAAGAGGAAATCATCAAGATATTTCGTGATTTCTCCTCCCCTTGCCTGCTGCCCCACCACCCATTCCACCAGTGAGCTAAAGCGCTCAAAGGCAAAACATAAAATAGAACACCCCATGGGCATTGCCTGATCAACATAAAATTGTTCTAGAAAGTGGAAGCCCAAGAGGTGGAAGCTATCCGGGTGCATGGGCAACAGGTTGATTTGATGTCACACTTAGCCAGCAGTGCATACTTGCCGACTCTCCTCACCGCCTTCACTGCAGCGTCAAAAGGAACGTAATGGATTGATGTGAGCTCCCTCGGGATGGCATCATTAACATCAGGAGACATGATGTATCATCCTGTATTCCCCCGGTGTTTTCTTCAGAACTATCCCCAATGGGGAAACCACTAGATTCGCTATGGGGTGTGTGGGGTAAATGGACCCGCTACCCTACCTTCCTTTACCTCTTTATCCACCTTTGCCCTGATGACATGTTCCATTCCCTGCAACGATTTCAAATTAAGAGGGGGGGATTTTTCCAGCCAAACATCCCGGGCGGGGATTCTAAAACCTTCTTTAAAACCTTGAACTATATACACTACCTCACTCCTGTTGGGGTGTTCCCGTAGGGGCGTTTCTAACTCGTCCACTCTAACTGGTGTTGGGGCCCTTCGCATTATTTTCCCCTGCCCCCCCCCTTGTCCCCCCTATCCTATTCCGGATGGGTTACTCTGTCCCTTAAATCCAACCTGCCTTCCCCTCATACAGGCTGATGTTGCGTGACTCTCACCGCAGATGGAACACGCATACTTGTACCTGCAGTTGGTGAGGCTGCAAAGGCCCGCACATGCAAATTCCCAAAACTGGGCGGCTCCCGTGTTCTGGGTCCTCTGGCCCTCCCTCCGAAATGGATCATTTGATGGAGCTACCCCAGCCCGTGTCAACACGTGGTCGCAATTCGTTCGTGGCGTGTTCATGTTGCTGCACATGCTATTGAGCCACAGGTCATTGGCATGCGTGTCCCACCTGAGGCCTGGCATATAGGATGCCCTATGTCTGATGGCCTCGTCATAGTGCAGCCATTGTGGCCCCTCGCTTAACATGGGGGACCTCCAAGAAGGCGCCCCCAGCAGACCGAAGGAGTCGCTCTGGGGCGCGAAGGGTGAGGCGGTCCCTGAGGATTATGTCCGCGTACTTCATCATCATGTATGCCCTATTCAGGTAGGCCTGCACTATGAGTCCCTGGCATATGGCCCATGCTAGTGTCCAGTTGGCCCAGTTATGGTCCACTTTTGGATGCTTGAAGCACTCTTTGTCCTTGTCCCTATCCTTATCATTAGGGTCTGTCAGGGGCTCTGAGAATAGTAGCGTAAATATATCAATATATTCCCCCCTCCAAATTTTTTCACGTATCGGTTGGTGCAGGTGTGCACCCAGCAAGGCTGACACGTCAGCATACCTGCTCCCAAGGGGCTGCAGCGGCCTCCCCACTTCCTGAGGTGTTGTTCCCCCAGTTGAGGACTGACCCCATACTTGCAGTGCCTGAGCCCCATATTGGCCTATCCCCCCTGCTACTGCCAGAGGTGGGGGGGGCGCACAGGGTGGGGGCTGGCATCCATGCCCCATTCCACCATAATCATGGGAACTCAGGTGACCCCGCCCCATCCCCACACCTCTTGAGAGTTGTTGTGCAGCTCCCATGGCCCCTATACCAGCGATGCACCAAGGGTAGTTACAAAGTATGCCCCGGGCCTGCCTGGCTGTCCCTAGGAATTGTCCCAGAGATTGTAGTGTAACCCCTGCAAGTGCCCTGTTAGTGCCAGTGGCTTCCCAATTGCCCCTAGGGTTTGTTGTATGGTTCCTGTTAATGCCATCCCCGTGGTGCCCCATGGGTAACCAAACCCTGTATGCTGTGTCTGCCATGATGTCCCTGGGTTTACCCCACCTATTGGTAGTTCACCATGCCAGCCCCCCTTTCCAAGTCACTCCTACCTCCCAGATGCTGTTGTGTCCAGGTTTTGCCCGCTGGCTGGTACAGTTGGATCTGCTGTCCCAGACGTGGCTATTGATTGGCTTCTGGCTGCTGCCCTTGCTGCGTGACCAAAGGTGGCTGGTAATCCTGCGCCATGGCACGCAGGCCCTGTTCCAAGGCAGCTATCCTCAGGAGCGCTTCCTCCATTCCAGGTCCTGCGCGGTCCCCTTCACCTTCCTGGCCGGCCGTATCCTGTTGCTCATCCCTGTCAAGAAATGGGGGAGGCCCCCCGCCCCCACCTGCCACCTGTCAGGCTGGTTGCGAGGGGAAGGCCTGACCCCCGACTGGCTGTGTGCCCTCCACCCCTTGTGCCCCCTGACTCCTTGCTGGGCCTGTATCAAGGAAAGGGTTTGTCCTCCATCTGGCTGCGGGCCAGACCCACTTTGAGCTCCACCTGCCTCCAACTTTACCTCCTGTCAGCTCTGCAGGGGTTCAGCTCCATCCCTATACCTTGGCAGGGTGGTGACCATGCCCCCCCCCCATCCTCCGGGTCTCAGCCGGCTGTTGCAGGTCAGCCCCCACCCTGTTCCTATGGTGCACGGTGAGGCCTGGACCGCCCAGCGCCCCGCCTGTTGCCACATCCAGTTGTGGCCCAAGGGCCCCAAATTCTACCTCCCTAGGCCCAACCTCACTGGGCCTACTTCCCAGTGGCACTGCGTCTCCTACCCCCTGGTTGTCTGGGGCCGTCTGGGGTCCCCCACCCGGGCCTATCCGCCACAACTGGGAAGCTAGTTTGGCCCCTCCCACCATTTGTGGGTCCATTCCCCCCAGACCTAAACCCCAGGCCCTTGATGTCTGTGCAAGGCCTGCTCCGGCCTTCCACGTCGCTTGCGGGGCCACCCCGCTAGGCTGGCCATGCATGTCTACCACTCTGCTCAGCCCTTGAGTGCCGCTGTGTGTGGCCTGCCCCCACAGGCTGTTAGGCCATGTTTTTCCAGGCCCTGCTTGCTGGACCATCCCACTGGGATGACTTTGTGGGCCTCCCCATTTGACTTGCCCTTGGATGATGCTGGGCCCAGCCTGCACCCACAAGTCGCTTGGGCCCAGCTTTCCCCAGCCCAGCGGCCACTACCAGCAATGGAAGGCTTCCCCTATGGTGCACCATCTCCATGCTCTGCATGAGTGCCTCGCAGCCGGCTAACCTGGCCTGCATGGCCCTCAGTACCAACCCGGCTTCCCCCACTGGGCCAGGCCTCACCCCGCTTGGGCCTTTATTTATTTCTTTATTTTATTTTAAACATTTGTTAGTCACCCCCCATGCCTACGGCATCCCGGGGCGACGTACAATTCAATTCAATAAAACATTCATAATAAATAACATTTTTTAAAAACCCTTAAAAACACAATAATATAAACCAACAGGTTGGGAGAATAAAATAAAAATAAAAGGTAGGGAAGCGTTAAAATCTAACCCACCCTCCCCCCCTCCTCCCCAAAGGCCTGGGTGAACAACCAGGTTTTACAAGCCCACCGGAATGTCAAAAGGCTCGGGGCCAGGTGAGCTTCCTCTGGGAGGGAATTCCAAAGGCACAGCCTGCCCACTGAAAATGCCCTCTCCACCGTGGCCCCCCGCTTAACACACGGGACCTCCAAGAAGGCACCCCCAGCAGACTGAAGGAGCCGCTCTGGGATGCAGAGGGTGAGGCAGTCCCTGAGCTACGAGGGGCCCAGACCGTGAAGGGCCTTATAGATCAATACCAATACCATAACCTGGCTCGGCATGCTATTGGCAGCCAGTGCAGAGTCCGGAGCACAGGTGTTATATGATCCCAACAACCCGTCCCCATCAGGAGCCGGGCCACCGCATTCTGCACTAGCTGCAGCCTCCTAACCAGGAACAAGGGCAGCCCCACGTAGAGCGCATTACAGTAGTCCAGCCTCAAGGTAACAAAGGCATGAATGAGTGCAGCTAGGTCCGGCCTGGAGATGTATGGACACAGCCTCCTAACTAGATACAACTGGTGGAAGGTGGCCTTCGCCACCACCTCCACCTGTCGATCCAGGTGGAGATCTGAATCCAAAACCACCACCAAACTCCAGACCTGCTAAGCTATAGGAGGACAAACTTCCCCAATCAGGGGGGCCAACACCTCCCTCACCCTCCCCACCACCATCACCTCCGTCTGATCGGGGTTGAGCTTCAGTCTGCTCTGCTGCATCCACTCCAGCTTGCTGTGACTGTGCCGCCGCACCCGCCACATGAGGTCCATCCGTGGTGCCCTTCTTTCCTCCCTGCTTTGCCTTGACTTTCCCCATCTCGGAACTGCCGGGGAAGACGTCAGCTTGCTCTGCAAGAAACCGGCTGGAATGCCAGAATGGCGCAATGAGTGGGAGACTCTCCTCGAGGCAAAGGGGAGGGGCTCTCCAACCCGTGCCTGCCCATTGGCTTCTGCCTCCCAGTTGCCGGGCAACCTCAGCCGGGCCACCATTCTTCCCACCATGGCCCATCCCTTCTGCCCAGCAACAGCCCTGCCTGCAGCTCTCAGCTGCAAGCAGGGAGTGTGGTCGAACCCTCCTTGCTCCTTCTTAGGGAGCGCACCAATTTCCCCTGGTGGCTGCCTATTAAGGTGGGCCAAGGGGCCTTCTCGTACATGTTTGCTGTTACATCCTGAACTTTTTGTGTGTCTAAATCACTCACCCAGAACTTAAACATCTGGCTCTTTGAACTTCTGCATCGAACTTCTCCCAGAAATTATGTGTGTTTCTCCTGGTAAACTGCTTTGCTCCTGGCAGATGCGGTCACTTGGTTTCCATGGCAGCCCCTCGTGTCTACAGCTGCGACTACTTTAGACTGCTTCAGGGCAGTGTTTGTGTGAAAAATGCATCCAGGCGGGAAAAAAAAAAAGAAGAAGAAAGAGAAAGAGGAGTGTGTGTGTGTGTAGAATGCATCCAGAACTTACTTGTGAACTTGTAAACCCAGAAGATTGAAAGACCGGCACTTTAAGGTGTGTGTAAAAATGCCCACTGTTTTGTCCATAAGCAGAGTCACAGATAAACAGCAGAAGATGTTAAGGAAGATGGTTCTATGGAGGAGATGGCTGAATGTGACTAAAAGTATAATTATACAAGTTATTTTCTGAAGCGAAACTGAATGGGAAGTAGGAGTAATAACTGTGAGCCTGCAGAGATACCTAACAGATAGCAGTGTTAATATCAGAACTTGATTAAATTCTCTCTCTTGCGCTTCTAGGCAATAGGCTTCCCAGTTACCAAAGTGAATTATAAATAGAACTTTGAGCTCAATAGAAGTATTGCTTTTCTAATAAGGTGTGTGTGTGTGTGTGTGTATTAGACTTGGTTATTTTCAAGGTATTTTGGGCTAATTACCTGTGATCTACAATACAAACTAATGATATACTTGCCCTTATATCAATTTTAGATATCATTATAATATAAATGTATCCTACATTAATTAGCTTAGTCATTGATTAAACTACAAAACAGAACTACAGTCGAACTTCTCTTGCTGTTCAACTTTTCACTGACTGAGGAGCACCTACACCCATGCCCTTGAATTCAGGATGGAAAAAACAGTATTGGCAGGAGCTGTCCAGAATTGGGCATTTGGACTTTTCTGCCAATTCAAGTGAAGTTATGTTCCTAAGAGCAAGCTTCCAAAGTACCTAATGGCAAGGAACAGATTTTGGGCAAAGAATTTTCTGCTGCTCCTGGAGACACTGTGTCACAGAGTAATTAACTAATGTGATATTCAAAAATACTGGTGATCAAAGCATGTGCATGCATGCCCCCACCCCCCAAAGTGCTGTAGACATTTGTGTCTACACTCATAGGTTGTCTTTACATGGCGCCGCCGGACGTGGGGGTCCGTGAGCATGCCAGTGCGTGTGCAGTGGGTGAGATGTTCACACGGCTGAACATACATTCCCCCTACCCCCTCATCCCCACACATGGAGCAACTTCCATTTTCCCTGGTTGCTGCATGCATAGGGATGAGTAGGGGGTGAGTGAGGATTAGGGATGGGCAAACAGAGCGCGGCTCGGGTTCGGCCTTTCGGTTCGGTTCGCCCGTTCGGTTTGGCCATTTGGTTTGTTCACCACGTTCAGGTTCGGCTGTTTGGTTTGGTTTGGGTGTTCGGAGAAAGGCTCCCTGTGCATGGAATAATGGCCCCAGACCCATGATGGTGGGTCCTGGGGCTAGAGTGGCAGCTTCTAGGTATTGGCCACAGCCCTCCCTGCCTGTAACTTGGCCNTCTAGGTATTGGCCACAGCCCTCCCTGCCTGTAACTTGGCCCCAGAACCCTGATGGTGGGTCCTGGGGCTGGAGTGGCTGTTTCTTGGTGAGGTTGAATGCTCTCGGTGTGAGGAATGATGGCCCCAGACCCATGACATATTGCTCACTAAGTGTCCATGCAGACATATACCCAGGTATTCATAAAGTCGAATTCTGGTTTTTCCCCGAAATGCTAAAACCTTATTTTCTAGGTTTTATTTAGTCTACTCTGTACTAATATAATACTGGATTGGTGTTCTTGTAAATGCCCCCCACTCCCCTCCCATCATAGACAATTGCAGGTAGAGTTTACCTTCCCTTTACCCAACGTTTCTATGGTATTCATTTCATTTCATTCACTTTCATTTATTAACGTAGCTGAAGCCATAGTGGAAAGGGGAATTTAAAATACAAAACAAGGTCACACAAATTACATAGAACCAATAGTATGTGATGATAATAATAATAATAATAATAATAATAATAATAATAATAATCATCAATCATCAATCATCATCATCATCATCATCATCAAAGCACCTGTCCATCTGAGGACTTGCCACTAACAGTTAATCACATTTAAAGGTAAGAAACCTTTCTCTGCCCTAGAAAGCCAAACGCATAAAAGACATGACTGCTTGAGTCATCTCTAGCTTTTTATCTGACAGGAGACAGCTCGCTAGTTCGGAGGTTGTTCTTCCTGGGAGGCAATCCAGGAGACAGGCCAACCATTTGGCTCTTAGTTTGTCATATAGATGACAATGACACAATATATGCCCAGCTGATTCGGCCTCTATGTTGTCAAATGGGCATAACCTCAGGTGATAAGGAAGCCCCCAATATCTGCCCTCCAGCACTCTTGATGGCAAAGCATTAAGCCTAGCACACATAAAGAGATAGAGTTTCCTAAAGGAGCATTGTGTTGTCAAATAGTCTGCAATGAGACCCATGTCAGGGATCAATTCCCAACAAGCAGCAAGTGACCCGCAGGAGGAAATGACCGCACAATCCTCCTGTCTGCTGAGGTCGTTTAATCTTGCAAAAATCTCAGCTTTAGCAGCTTTTAGATTCTTGAATAACAAGTCCAATATTGAAAAACCCAGAGAGTGGATTTTGCATCCTACCAAGTTACTCCAAGCACCTATGAATGGGTCATCCTGCAGATATAAAAATAGGCCGGGATTGGGGTCTTAGGGGGTCTCTGGTGGCAAAATGTCATAGACAGGGATTTACAACAGAGAAGGCTGTGACAAAGTGCTACCCATGCTGCCTCCTAATCCACTCTGCCTCTGCAGCAGAGGGAATCGATCACACCTGTGTACATAAAACTCTTAAAGGTATAACAACACAACACCCATCTGCTCCACAGACCCATACCTGCAAGTGACATAAGCACAGCAAGGTTGTTGGGAGAAAAGTGGCTCACAGATGCCCACACAGCAGCTAGGAGAGGCATCTAGGACCAGGGGATACTGCCCCTCTCTTTAGGGTATCTTGTCAAACCGTCGGATTGACCAGGGGCGGGGAAAGGGGGCAGCTGGAAATGGAGGGGGCAGGCCACACGTTCACTATTCTCCAAGGGCACTGGCATCCCCACCAATCTATTGTATTCTCAGAAATCGGAGCAGACGAAGGTGCTGAAATTCAACTGCACTGTGTGGCAGAATCCAGGTCCCTTTAGAACTGCTCTTTTGTCTCAGTTCTCTACACAAATACGGAATCTTCTCTGGAAATTTACATCCCGGACAATTAATGACAAGACTGATGCTCTAGCAGAGGAATTTCTCTCTGGGACAGTTTCCCAAGGCACTGAAATTCAACTGCGCTGTAATCTAGGATTGATGCAGTCCTCCTTGTGACTCTTATACCAATATAAACATCTACACTGCCATTCTGGAATGGTGCTTTATTCCAGAAAATTACCTCACTCTCCCTCGTTTCTCCTGCTCACCTGACCGCCTTTGACCCTTCTCCCTCGCTGCCCCCTATGCCTGGAACCCCCTCCCTGCCCACATCCGCCTTGTCTCCTCCGTCCGATCCTTCAAACCCCTCCTCAAGACCCACCTTTTCCTTGCCGCCTTTCCCAATGCCTATGAAACCAAGCCAAGCATACGCACCTGAGACTTCACAGCCGCTTGCATGTTTGTTTGCGTCTCCCTTGTCTTCCCCTTGTCCCATCTCCTTGTCGCCCCCCTCCTTGTCTTTTTAGATTGTAAGCCGTAGGCAGGGAAAGCGTCTTTATCTTTGTTCTGTAAAGCACCAGGCTCATGGCTGGTGCTATACAAATGTTTATAATAATAATGATGATCATGTAAGACAGTTATCCCGGATTGACAATCCCAGGCTGTCGTGCCGAAATTTTGTTTGTGTAGAAGCAGTCACAGGTGCAGCTGTGGCTAGAGTGCTGGCTAAGGGCCTGTTAACACTAAAACAACAAGAAGTTTTAAACAATGCTTTTCAGAAATGCACCCAAATTAATTTACGCAGCTTGTGAGTGAAAAAAATTTCTATCAACATTTTTAAAAACATTTTTTTTAACAAAAAAAAATGAAGAACCATCATAGTCCATAATTTCAAACAGCTTCTTCTTCATTCATAACTGGGCATGCAATTTTTGCATGTTATTAGCATGTGCCGGAAAATTATAGAACCTGTAGATTTGTAAACTATTGATTGTACAGTGCCGGGTACATCGCAGGTGCTATATAAATAATAAATAATAAAATGGATGTGCAAAGAGTGCTAAATGAACCAAAGCCTACTTTTGACTTAAGGTGGAGACAAAGTAGTTTGAATGATATCTTCAGAAAAATGTTTTTAGTATTAGCTATTATTTTTAGTTAGTCCTATCCCATTGGCTTCAATGAGAAATGGATTTCCAGCTGCAATGTCTTCATTTGTCATCTAATTGTCATGAAATTTGAAAGGATTGTACCCCTTACCCAGAGGGAATCATCCCTACCAAATCAGATAGATTAAAGGTTCCAATTTTATAAGCAAATTTTAATGTTGTCATTTCAGGACACATTTCCGTCAGTAACATATTTGGCCCTTTTTACACGGATGTTTCCCCCGTACCCCCGCCGCTGCTCGGTGCTTGGGCAGGCGTGCAGGTCATCCATGCAATCGGCTGGCAGTGGGTTTGGGGATGGATGTCTGCTCGGTGTTTGTCTGTATGAACACCAAGCAGGATGGGTGGGGGACACCCACCTTCACCCACAGAGCTCTCCGGAAAACCGGAGGAGGCTTGGTGTGTGGAGATGGATGGGTGTCCGTGTAAAGGGACGCACATCCACCTCCACCCACTGCGCCAAAACGTTCATCTACCCACCCACCCCCGTCCATGTAAAAATGGCCCTAGTTCTCCATCCTATTTGGACAAAATCTAGACATAGCGTTCCCCTCTCCCAAGGAATCATACATGTCAAATTTAAAGGTTCTGATTTTATAAGCATAAGCAATATAAGTATTTTGATAGCAGCAATTCACTTATGTATGTCACAGTAATACAAGATGCATTTGTGATGCTGCAGTGCCAATGTCTTATTCTAATTTGTGATGTGCCCATCACGGATCCTCTACTTGTTACTGGGAAGTTGGAAGCATTCTGCTTAGGAAAGAGCTGTTAAGGGATTCTTGTATGTCTTGTTCAGAGAAAAATACTGGTGGGCAGCAACAGGGGAAGGAGGAGGAGAAGGCCAATTGGGTGGGCACAGGATTGAGCAGACACTGGCATCCAGTGGGTGACTCCTAGCCTAGGCACTGAAGAACGCAGACAGGCACTATGGCACAGTGTGCCCCAAATATAACAAGGCTCCAGGAGACCGAATACCATCAGAGACAGACTGACATTCTGCCAGTGGACAAAAGATGAACCAGCAGGCATAGTGGCTTGGCACTAAGTGTGCAAGGGGCTTCCAGTTGCAGTGAGCACCCCAGGGGGGCAGTTGAGAGAGAAATTGGCAAGTGCTGGTGGGCAGCAGAAGGATGGCAGACACTGATGTTGGCGCAGGAGTAGCAGGCAGGCATGTGCAGGGCAGTATGTGGCACCCCAAAGTGAATGGGGGTGTCAGCTTGCAGCACATACCACGGGGGCAGGCAGCAGCCACAGGTTGTCTCTGGGTGTCTTTAGACATAACGTCAATGGGCATCTGAATGTGCGTTGATACAACGCACTGGTTTGGCCCCATGTTCACCATGTGGTGCTGTTTAGAACACAGCCCATCTTGGGGCGAATTGGTGTTTTGCTCACCACCCAATCTCAGCATACAAGTGCTGCTGCCTCATTCCCCATGTTGTACCCGCTAATATGCCGCGCAATATCATTAGACACAAAGTTGGCCACCTGTTCAGCCGGAACATGCAAATTGTCCTTGTGATGCAATGGTGTTCACATCATGTGTTCAATGAGTGGCCAAATTGGTGTTGAGATTGTTATGGTGCTTACACACAATGGCCAAACACGTGCTTAGGGGTTTTGACACCTGATCTTTATGATGTCTAAAGACACCCTCTTTCTCTCTCTCTCATTCTTGCACACAGCATCAGCAGCAGGCACAGGTCTTCTGTCTCTCATGGGGGTGGGTGGCAGCTGCAGATTTGTTTGTTTTTTCTCATTTAGGCAGGTGGCAGCAGCAGGCACAGATGGTCTCACTCTCTCATTCTGGCAGGCAGCACCTGTTGTGGGCACAGGTGTCTCTCTCAGCCCAGCAGGGGTGGCAGTACGTGTCGACAGAAGTGTTTTCTCTCTCTTTCATTCATGCAGACAGGCAGGAGCAGCATGTGGTCACGATGCCTTGTGTCTCCCAGATTGAGCTTGGTAGAACCCAGGTAACAAGAAGGCTAAAGTTTCAACTTGCGGACAGTGCCCCAGGGTGGCCTGGCACCATAGGAGGTAAATGAAGTAGCAGGCATGCACTGGGCAGTTGGCAGTACCCACACTGGATGAAACAGGGTGCAGCTTGCAGAGATTGCCCCGGGGGGGGGGGAGTGGAGTGGGGGGCAGAATTATGAGAAGAGAGAGAACAAGGGTGGGTGTGTCAGGTGGAAGCTGTTGCCATTTGGGCAGGTGGTGTTGGGAGGGAGCAGAGAGGACAGAGAAACCTGTCAGGACAGCACGCTACAGCAATGCTTGCCCTGGAGATGACAATGTGCCACTCTTACTCCATCTGACAGGACAGCTCAGGGAATGACCTTCAGGAATACCAACTGCTCCACCAACTCAGGTGCTAACCTTGAACGGTGTAGACTCACGATGTCCCCCACCATAGAGAACACACCTTCACTGGGCATGCTGGTTGGTGGGCAGGATAGCAATTCCTGGGCCACCTTGGCCTGGCCTGGTCATACCAGAACCCTCTGTGACCAGTAGGTTAATGGTTCACTGCTGGGATCCTCAACAGGCTCCCCCAGATAGTGCTTGACCCTAGTCTCTGCACTATCTGGTTCCCTTGTGCGGCGGGTGGTGCTGCTTCCAACCACCGCACCCCATCCCCATTGCCTGTGCCCACATAGCCTGCGCAAAGGTGGTTAAGTGGGGGGGGGGGGGAGGCAGTGCTTCTGCTGCTGGCCCATTCTGCTGCCACTGCTGCTGGGGGTACAACTCTGTTTCCTCCTCTTTCTTCCCTGTCACACTCTGTGCCTTATGCACTCTGTCCATCAACTTGTGCTTACATAGGGTGATGGTCAAAAAGCGAGCTGCCAAACTATCCTTCAACCTAGGATGGCACATCATTGCCAGAACGTACTCCTCCTCCTTGGTGAGTGGCTCCAGTCACTCCTTGATCTGACACTGTAACCTGTGCACCAGAGCCACCATCTCTGGCACAAGATGATGGTGCTCTGCCCCTGACTCATGCTTGCTCAGGAAGCCTGCCATTCTTTGCCCCAGAAGGTTGATGAGGGGGATGACCTGGCTCAGGATAGCAGTGGCAGTACTGAGACTCTGTTGCATCCAGAAATGGCTTCAGGACGTAGACCACCTGTACCATTGTGGTCCACTGTTGCCAGGTGAGTGGTACCCGAATCCCAATGTCACCCAGCAGGGCCACCTCATGCAGTGGCCTCTACTGCTCCACCAGCCACTGCAGCATGAGATAGGTGATGTTCCACCTCATGCTGACAACCCTGAATGAGACGGTGCTGCTGCATGCCAAGCTCTGCCTGCTTCTCCTGCAGCTGCTGACTGTCCTTGCTGCTGCAGTTAAAGTGCCCTGTGATTTTGCTTCCTGTTTCAATGAGATCACAAAAGGCATCACCCACCACCCTTCTCCCCCAGGTCATCCCTCATGACCAGATGGAGTATGTGGGCTGGTAACACCTGCTGCTCTGCCACTTAACCACCCCTTCACGATGGTGTTTACTGCCTGCAAGATTTTGGTGGTTGTGTGGGTTTACAACCATAACCTGGGCATGGAGCATGACCCACCTGTACCCTACCCCCCACTCATAGCTTCCACCAACTGCTCCTGCCTCCTGCACCTTCCACTAGTGACCAGTCAGGGAGAGGTAGGTGTGCTGTGCACTCCAGCTGGTCCATATGTCTGTTGTAAAATACACAGTTCCCCCCACCCCCGGCCAGCTGTGCCTTCACCCAATCCTTCACTTCCTGGTAAAGGAATGGCACTGCCTTCCTGCTAAAGGTGGTACAGGAGGGAATTTTGTATTTGGGGAAAGCCAGCTCCATCAGTCACCTGATGTCCACATTATCCACCAGCAAGAAGGGCTGGTCATCCAGGGCAATCATTTCATCAATGCAACTATGGTGATCCTTGTTGCCCCTGGATGCTGCCCTGCCTGTCACAGCTGCCCCCATCCCAGCTCCTCCATTGTGGCCTGGTGCTGCTGTGTATGGGGGGGCAGGGTTGAGATGATGCCTGCTGTACCTCTGCATTGCGCTTGTCCTCCTTCTTGGTCTGAGTAGTGGAGAAAGGTCTGCCCACAGTGGAAACAGCAACAAAATCACTGGACCCCACTTTGCCTGCCTGGCTTTCCAGCAGCAAAGCATGATGCTTGGACCACAAGTGGTGAGTCATTCCAAAATTTGTCAGGTGCCCCACAGTCTGACCCCAACTAACATGTTTTGCACAGTGAAAACACTCCACATAGCGGGGATTCTTCAACAGGTGGAAGTGGTTCCATGCATTTGCCCTTTGGGGCACTCCCACTTTCTGACAGTGGGGACTGCTACCTTCGTCCCCATGGCTAAGGGGTCTGTAGAAGGAAGAGGAGGGTTGGATTCCAAGGGGTCACCAGTAGAAGGAAACATCTCAGGAGGGATCTCCTCCTGGCTTCCCAGGTTCTCTGCTGAAGGACTGTGGGAGCCTCTGCTACTTCTGCCACCAGATGTGGGGACCCTGATACTAGGAGATGGTGAAGGCCCAGGGCTAAATAGTAGGCTGCCTGCGGAGTTGGCAACTGAGATTTGCCCCAAATCCTCATCTTACCCAAACTCCCCCAGGCCCTCTCCCTGGAGGATGCCTGCCGTGCTGCTCTCAGGGAGGAAAACCAGGACCTCATTAAAGGAGATGTTCCCCAAAATCCTCCTGCCCAGACTTTTCCCCCTGCAGACTGTCTGCCATGGTGGTCCCAGAGGGGGATGCTTGTCCCAAAAGGGAGATGTCCAAATCCCTCTCATGCTGAATGCTCCTTTCACGTCTTGATACTCTTTTTATAAAAAGGAAAGAAGGCTTAGTTTTCCAGCTGAACTAATCATACTAGATTGGGCCTTTTTCTCCTAATTGTATAAAATGAGTTTTACACTTTACTTTGAGCCAAGCTAGCAAAGCAAGTATTGTAAAATGACAATACATTTATAAATAAAGGAACATGAGACTTATAGGATATATTTAAAATATATGCATAGTTTACTTAAATATAAATAGAGAATATCAGTAGTTTACATAGAATGGTATTGGTAGCCAATCAAAGTTACATGATCTTAAAACATTTCTATTTTAAGAAAAAGCTTCTAAAAGCATAACATATTCACAATTCATTGGCTCAAAGATATCAAGAATCATACATTACATTCTTTCCCAGTCCTTCCCTTTGTCTGCCAGTGAGAAAGAAATCCAAACGTGGTGTGTGGATTTTCAGTCTGAAGAGCAAAACTCTTGTCTCCCTTCTTAAGCAGTTTGCCAGAAGGCTCACATTTCCTGAGGAGTGTCACGCTGACATCAGATACACGTCAGTCAGTAAGGAGATACACTGGATTCTAATTGACTCTCTTAATTCTGAACAAGTAAAGTTTTTAAATAGAAACCTTATATTTTTATCAAAGATAATTGTCAGATTGCAGAGAGAATAACCAGAACTTAAAGATTATTTCATCCATTAATTCAATAGATATGTTAGCTAGAAAAAACTAACAAAAGACTCCTCCTCAGTTTGGAGAAGTTTTATGAATTGTACCATTTGTCATTTAGACACTTAGAGATAAGATTCCAGACACCTAGGCTGGCCTGGCCAGAGAGGGCCTCTTTATGACCTTCTAACTCCTAGCTAGGCGCCTTTGTTTCCTTGGCAACAGTCAAAAGTTCATTTGGGAAGTTTGGAAAAAAAGCTCATTGGAATGTAGCTGGAGACTTCAGCTTGAATCCAAGCTAATCACAGAAGTTGATTTTAGAAATCAATACTTCAAAACACAAATCCAATACTTTAAAACAAAAAGTTAACATATAAAAACTCAAAGTTAATACATTAAAAACACAGTGGCCAAAAATATGTGCTTATAATAGGAAATACATGACACTCCGTGGTGCCATGCTGCTGCTTTCATTGGACACCTGGGCATCAGGGGATGTGGGCCCTCCCCTGACAGAAGCAGCAACACCCACATCACTGCTGCTAATGGACAACACTAGTGCCTGCTGCTGTCACAGGTTTGAAAAGGGTATGCTGTACCCTTCAGTTTTCCCCCACTCTAGTGCCACTGCTGGCACAGGTGCTACTGCCAGGCTGGGGCTCGAGCTGCTTCTCTATCCCTTCATTGCCTGCAGCTGCAGGGCTCTCAGTCAGACTCCGCACCAGTTCATGTGCTGCCTCCTCATTACATAGTACCTGCTGCTGCTTTAAAAATGCCATGCGGCTAGTCTTAGGGGGCCAACGTCACCTCTTCCTTGCCCACACCCTCTTCCCTGGACTGAGGGGGCCCCTGCATTGGTTCTTGCCCCCAGGGAAGACACAATTTCCCTTCCCTTTCCCCTCATACTGAATCAGATGGTGGTCCTGAGTGAACTGCAGTGCACAAGACACTGACACACTTTTTTAAAAAAAACAAAAAAACCAATACAAAACAATGACAATATAACACAGACAGACGACAATGAACAGTGGGAATAATGGGAAGGAAGAGATGAGACAGAGAAATAAATCTGTGTTTATATAACTGAGGCTGAGTTAGAGAAAAAAATCACCAGCAAGCGGTCTGTCTAAGACTGAAATAACACTGGTAAAGTTCCTCAGCTTGGCAGAAAGTAAGACCACTCACTATGCCCTCTCCCCTCCCCTGATTGGTACAGAAAGCTTACACAACATGTTCAAAGAATGACCTATCAAAGGGAGTCTGCTGTGTTAGAGTGTATGCAATTGGACAGAGAAGAAGTCACTCATGGTTCCCCCATGGTTCTGACCACCTTCTGAACATTTGTTTACAGCAAGGCACAGACAGGCTGGGGCCATGGCATGTGCTCTAAGCCCTGCATTCAGGAGCCAGAGCAGACTCAATGCTAATAACTAATATTTAAATTTATTATTTTTTAAATTATTAACCCATTCATTTTAGTTATTGTAATAACCAACACTAAAATGACTTTTTTGTTTTAGTTAATACCTAAAACAAATGCACATCCCTATATTGGACCAACTATTGATGGAAATGTGCAAGCTTGTGGACATCACAGGGTCCTTCCTCTGGCAAGTAGGAGTCAGAACTACTCTTACTTGCCAGTTCCCTGAAAAGCAAAACATGTCATTTAGTTGTCCTTCAGGGTGAACTTCCTGTGTATCCTGTTGTTTGCATTGAAAAAAGTACATTCATTTATGGTATTTCATCACTCCAGAAATTATTTTTGTAGTTATTGATTGTGAGAACTGTAGCTTTACAGATGCACTTTAAGCAAAAGAAGAGTCAATTTTATAAAGGCCCCATGATGGAAAGATATCTGCCTCTCTGTTAGGGTAGAGGTGAAGCAGAAATGGTCTGAGGAACCCCAGTTGTAGTTCCCCAAAAGCCTGTTAAGTAGGATCTATGCTTGTACTGTGCCTACTACCTTAGGGCACAAGTGAGGAACCTTTTTGACAGGGTGAGGGAACTTCCCAAGCTAGTGTATCCCTGGCAGGGGGCCATATCTATATCAGTCATGGAGAAGCCACAGGAGATCAGATTTAAGAGGGGAAAGGGGCCATATTTGGCCCACAGGCCAGAGATTCTCTGCCCAAGCATTATGGGGATTGCCAGAAACAAAACCAGGATAATGCAGATACAGGCTCCATTTTACCTGAATCATTGCATACTAGGGAGACAGATTTTATAAGCAGGAGGTTTAAATTAAAAAGAAAAGCTCCAATTTGGTTTAATATCTAAACAGAATTCTACCCCAGAGACCTGTAGCAGATATCTGCTCTACTACTACTTATTTCTATAGTATTACTAGGCATACACAGCACTTTACAGTCGCAGATTTTCAGAGACTGGTCCCTGCCCTGTGGGCTTACAATCTAAGGGTCTTTTTGAACAACCAAGATTTCTCTCACAGTTTAAACCTGTGGCTCTTGGAAACCTCTGCGGGGGGCTTTAGACACTCTGTGAACTGGAAGTTGCCCAGGTGTCATTAGAAAGAGCGGTGCCGGAAACTCCCGGGTGTTTGGAGATGCAGCATAGTAAGACCTCAATTATTGGGTCTTACTATGCCGGTGCTCCTGGAGCCGGTGTTGGAGGATGAGGAAGCGGTCACTGTCCCAGCCCCTGGACCATCGGATGAGGAGCAAGCGGCGGGCACAAGAGGTGCTGCCAGGTTTGTAAACTTTTTTGTTTACTTAGAGGACAAGAAAGGCTCTATCCAGTAGAGCGAGCTCACTGGCGTGCGGGTGGGTGGTGGTGGGCATCAGTCAGGCACAAACAGTGGGCATCAGCAGGTAGCAGCAGATATCTGTCACAGAGAGAGGGGGTACTGTAGTGTGGGGGGCTCTTCAAGCAGTCAGGTATGAGCACGAGCAGCACCCCTACCCAAACATGTACAAGGCTAGCAAGAGTCTCCACTCTCCAGTTGCCATCCCATTCCCTACGCACCCCCAAAGAAGGGCAGGATTTGCACGTGCCAGCCAGGGCCTTTCTAGTTGCAATCCCTAGCACCCCAAGGAGGGCAGGATTTGCACGTGCCAGGAAGGGTACTTCAAGTTGCCATCGCTACTAGCACCCAAAGAAGGGCAGGATTTGCATGTGTCCGCAAGGGTCTCATCCCTCCACAGCACCCAAAGAAGGGCAGGATTTGCACGTGCCAACAAGAGTCTCATCCCTCTGCAGTACCCAAAGAAGGGCAGGATTTACACGTGACAGCAAGGGTCTCTCCATTTGCCATCCCATTCCCTACCATCCCCTAGCACCCCAAGGAGAGCAGGATTTGCATGTGCCAGCCAGGGCCACATCTCTCGTTGCCATCCCTAGCACCCCAAGGAGGTAGGACTAGAGGCATCATCATAAATGCATGATATTACTTTGGTGTTCTTAATGTGTTCCCATTTCAGAGAGGAATTGGATGCCG
>QEPC01001490.1:643959-666372 GCA_003113815.1 Sphenodon punctatus
GCATGGTAAATCGCGCCGAGGCGCAGAATTGGCCCCTGACTCCCGCGGAATTTTAAAAAAAATTCCACGGAAGAATCGGGGCCCTGATCATGGCCAGGTCAGGAACCGAAACCAATGACTGAAGCCGCTGCACCAGATGTAAGTGGCGGAAGGCACTCCTCGCCACAGTCTCCACTTGGAGATCCAGGCGGAGATGCGCATCGAGGAGCACCCCCAAGTTCCGTACCTGGGAAGTCAGCTGAGGACAGATCCCATCAACCATGGGAGCTGTCAATTCCACTGACTTACCCACTACCATCACCTCCATCTTGTCAGGATTCAATCGCAGTCAGTTAGCCCTCATCCAGTCCCCCACAGCTGCCAAACACCAGGTAAGCACTGAGACATCCAGGACTGGTCTGTTGAAAATGAGAGATACAGTTGGGTGTCATCCACATACTGATGACACCTCACCCAGAACCCTCTAATCACCTCGCCAAGCACTTACATATACACGTTGAACAGGAGAGGGGACAAAACTGAACCCTGCGCAACTCCACACAAGAGGTCTCAGTAAGATGAAAAACAATCACTGAGCACCACCCGCTGAGTTCTTCTGGTCAGTAATGAGTGGAACCATTCAAGAACAGGCCCGCCCACCCCCGCACTGTCCTGCACACACGTCACCAACATCTCATGGTCAACGGTGTCAAATGCTGATGAAAGATCTAACAGGATCAATAGGGTCAATTGACCCCAATCCTTCTCACAGCGGAGATCATCTACCAAAGCCATAAGTGCGGTCTCAGTGCCATAACCCGGATGGAAGCCAGACTGAAAGGGATCAAGATAATCGATGCAGTCAAGATGCTCCTGGAGCTGTCGGGCCACTACCCGTTCAATAACCTTCCCTAAAAAGGGAAGGTTAGAGACAGACCGATAACTGGCAGAGGGGAGCCAACGTCAAGCGATGGCTTCTTGAGCAGAGGCCGCACCACCACCTCCTTGAGGCAGCTGGCATTCTGCCCTCCCAAAGGGAGGCGTTGACCACCCCGGCCAGCAACGGCCCCATTGTCTCCCGGCAGCTCTTAACTAGTCATGACGGGTACGGATATAATTCACAAGAGGTGGCCCAAACCGCCCCCCAGAACCTCCACCATGTCAGCGGGTGTCACCAACTGGAATTGATCCCACAAAATTGGACATGACGGGGCTTCTACAACCGCTACTTCCTCTACTGTATTAAGTGCAACATCGAAATTTTGGTGAATAAGAGTGATTTTATCCACAAAATAATCCACAAACATGTCACAGCAGGCAGATGATGACTCAATTCCAGGGTCGAGGGAGACCGGACTGACCAGCCCCCACATAACCCGGAACAGCTCCGCTGGATGGGATTTTGCAGATGCTATGAGGGTAGCAAAGAACTCCCTCTTTGCTACCCTCATAGCCATGGCATAGGCTCGTAAACTAGCTCTATGCCACAATCTGTCAGCTTCAGCCCGAGAACGACAACACCATCACTCCAACCGTCACCTCTCTTGCTTCAGCCACTGCAGCTTCTCAGAAAACCACGGAGGTCTGTGGAGCCTCCGCCTAGGTAACGGGTGCCTGGAAGCCATCCGATCGATAGCCTCCATCAGCAAGGTGTTCCATAGCTTAACTAGGTCATCCATGAGACGGTCGTCAAGGTCAGAGGGTAACTCCCCCAGAGCACCTAGAAACTGCAATGGGTTCAACAGCCTCAGGGAGCGGACCATCCGAATAGGTTCAACACCCTTCCGGGGGCAAATGTGCTAAAAGGGAGGTCTGCAGGAGGTAATGATCCACCCTGTCCATTGACGGGGTTAGGACATTTTATTGGGTTTTATTTGAGCACTTGTGAATATATAGTTTTGTAACCCATCCTAAGCCTTAAGGGATGAGCAGGAGTTAAAAAAATTTGAATACAGACATACATACAGATATAAAGGGTGGAGGCAGTTCTTTAGCTATGTAGGGGCCAAGCAATTTAAAACCTGCCTTATTCTCTTGGAGCTCAGGGTGGGTGGGATGGGGTGTGGAGGCTTACAAGAGAAAAAAGCAATACTATTAGCAGAAAAGCCCATTAATACAATCAATAAAAAGTTTCAACCCTATAATACAATAACCCCCCTTCCTCCCTAGTCCCACATCCTCCCTATATGCCTGTAACTCCTACTTTCTCACTGGGGAGGTCATGGAATTCACACCATTTCAAAAACCAGCAGGACAAGCATCTGTCTGTAATGCTGTAAGTATGGGAGATCCTGCCTTAAAAAGGGGATTGGACTAGATGACCCACCAAACCCTATGAATCCGCAGGGAACTCCTGGTAGCCCCTCCCCATACCTGCTATTGCTATGGGGACTGGTCAGTGCTGCTGTGCACTGCTTGCTCCTTTACCGTTGCTTGCTCCTTATTCCAGCCAGCCCTACAGGAACTTCTAGGCCAGCCAAGTGGGACCTTGCCTTCCTGCTTTTGCTTCTGCCTGAAACATGCATGGACTATCTGAACCAGAGCAAGGCAGACTTCTATGACTAGGCTGGAGAAACTTGCCAAAGAAGCCCCTCATGTCCTCTTTAAGGCCTGGGGGAGGCCTATATGGCACTACAGCCATTCTAGCTTTCTCCATTGATTGTGGTGTATAATTAAGAGAGGGCTCAGGATCTCAGTTTTGTCGGAAATAAGATTTCCATGGGATTTCTTTCTCCTTCTTGGGATTTCTCTCTCTCTTTGAGCATGAATTGTGGATTGCCTCAGCAGGCTTGTTCTCAAAAAGATTAACTGTCATGCTGTATGATCAATACAAAATAAATTTTATTCATTCATTCAAAAAGATTAACAAGGAACGGTTTTATTCTGATAATTGGAAAGGAAAGGGAAGGTTAAACGAGAAGGCTGGATCAATATGCCTGTATTTTCATGGGTAACAGGAGATCCTAGGATTGGGAGGTGGGGGCGGAGAGAATAGTGTAAGACAACACTGTTCCCTCTCCTTTTGGTTGTCACAAGACCTTAAAAATGAGTTCATCGGCCTTCTCAGAACACTAGAATCCTAAAATTCCTAATCGAATCTCTTTTAATTTGATAGCAGTGGCTAATATGACCAGAAATTAAAACTGCTTTGTTTCACCGTGTCCTCTCCTAGAGACAAGGAGATTTGAGAATAGAGTTTTTAGAAAGACGTTTTGTGTCTGAATTTGTGTGACAATATTAATGCATTAGCAAAACCAGTGACACATACAAACCACATAGCTTCCAACAGAAAGAAATAGAAAATCCACATATATCAAGGATGAGAAGACTATATTCATTATATAAATCAAATCAAATTTGATTAAAAGAAATATTTAGTTGTTTGAGAGGTACTTAAAGGGGGAATCTATTGCAGCATATTCTGGGTGGGATTCTCAGAAGTTCCTAAAAATGCTTCCACACATAATGGTAACCCCTTCATGGCTACCAGATAAACCTGGATCTACAACTCCAGAAAAACCTGGAGTTGCAAACCTGGGTTTCAGTCTGTACATAGCTAACTGCACACATGGACTAGCTGCTATCTGTGTGGGAGCTGCCTTCTTGGAGGCAGCTAACTCATTACCCCCCATGTAGCTATTTAGTGCTGGCAGGGCTAGGGAGCGCCAATACAGGCCTTGCAGCATGTATTTTTCATAAGGGTTCCTTAAAACTTTCATAGGTGGCAACCCTAGGCAGGGAAGACCTCAACAGGGGCATAGCTACCACGGAGCAAGGAGGCTCAGTGGAGCTCTAGCTTGGGAGGCCTTTGTAATCGGCCTGAGCTGTGCTAGAAAATCTGTGTGGGTGCAGGAGGGACCGAGACCAACCCTCTACCTCGAGCCACTCTGAAAATGTTCTAGCAGTGCTCCTCAAGCTTCTTCCAAAGGGCCCTTCCAAGAAGTCCTAAAGTCACAGAGATGCTTTCGGGAAGCCCACTCCCTATAAAGTGACTGGCTTAACAGACACAGAATTATCATGGAGCTAAGAGCTCGAAGGGAAAGACTTGTCAAGTGTACTTTCTTCTAAGAGCTATGCTTCTAGAGGGTACTAGCATTCCAGATCTCAAGATTCAAATCAGAAAAGTCTCTCACTTTGAACTCTGACTTTTCATAAGAACATTTTTGTTTGTAAAGTGTCCTCCCTCCCCAGGTGATGTGCAGTGGTCATGGGTTTACTTGTGCCTCAGCTATAGTTAAGTATTTTTATTTTATTTATTTATTTTGTTATATTTCTTAACCGCTTCCTCTTGCCCACATGGGCAATTCGGAACGGCTTACAAGAAGTCAATAGGCAGGCAGGATTTAGCATATCCTAGGTCATTCCATCGCCTGAACACAACACACTCTTGAGGGTCTAGTTCACACATTACAGTGAGACACACCACACTCAAGAGCAAAATAATTCACTGTGTATTACCCCGTGCTATCTCCAATTGTGCAAATGTTCAATACTCTTTCAGACAACAACATTTTAGACCCAGGGGTGGCCTACATGGCACAGTCACCCTAACTCTCTCCCACTGATGGTGGATTATCTGCTATGCTAGGAACCTCAGCAGTGCAGGTGCTTGCCATGCTGATTTGTTAGTGTAGCAAGCCCTTTCAAACAACCCTGACCCCATAGGAAGGCAGCACAGACTGTACTTTCCCTGTGTATCTAGAGAGTGTGGTAAACTCTTCAAGGGGTTTGTTACACTAACAAACGGCACGCTACCACACACTCCCTATCTGTAGAAGTGTTACCCCCTTAGAAGTGTTCACCACACATTATGTTAGCTTCCCTTAGGTGGTAATTACTAGGGGTGGGACACCAGGGAGAATACCAGGTACCGGATGTACCAGTATCGGATCTCCCAGGTACCAGATATACCAGTATCGGCATACTGGATTTTTAACATTGGCTGCGGTACCGGATTTTTTAACGTTGCGGCTATTGACTTCAATGGCTGCAATGTAAAAAATCTGGTACCGTGGCCAATGTTAAAAATCCGGTATGCCAGTACAGATAAATATCAGATTAAGCCGATACACCCAAATACCGGCAATATCAGATCTCAGGAGAATTGATATTCCCACCCCTAGTAATTACTGTTTGCTATCAATATGAGCAATGGTGCCCGTTACAACTGAAAACTTCAGACATCTTTAGAGAGACCTAGGGACATTTTTAGACAAGCGGGGAAAGCTAGCCAATTGACAGATCTGCTCTTTAAAAAGCCACGCAGGGAGCATTTACACGTACCGGAAGTTGCTGGCCGCCATTGAAAAAATTGAAAATGGCTTGCACATTATTTTTAAAACTGGATTTGTAAAACTTTGATATTGAGGAACAAGTGCTAGTCTAACCTTGATATCGAGGTTTTACAAATTCGGTTTTTTAAATAATGCATGAGCCACTGGGTGCTGCTGTTTTCAATGGCGGCAGGCGACTTCTGGTGCATGTAAATGCTCCCCATGTGACTTTTTAAAGAGCGGATTTGACAATCTGCTAGATTCCCCATCTCATCTAAAAATGCCCCTAGGTTATCCTAGTACCTGAACTGGAGTGACATGATTAAGTTTGCTCTGTACTAGTTTGCATGTGAAGTTACCAATGGAAGGGCTCTAGGACTGTCGTGTACAACGAGACACTATACAAACATGCACACAACTGACACCCCCACTCATCAAGTTTATAATCCGAGGGCTCATTCACAAATTGTCCCAGCAGGGGGCGCAGATAATGAGCACAACCCATACTATTACTTTTGGTTTTTTTTAAATGAGCTGGAGTCAAAATCCAGGTACACAACAGACAAGGATTCTCCTCAAACTAATTTTTCTGTTCACATAAATCCTGGTTTATATTGCATTTTAATCCTATACAAAGCTATAAATGCTTTCTATGGGTGCCAGTGAAATAGTTGATTTCTTTGCATTTAATGGGTGCATGAGCACATTTATTGCACGTTTTCTGTAAATGTGGTTATTGTAGTGTAGTTTGGCAGTTTAACGAACTGCTTCAAATGCGATAAGTGTTTACTGAGCTAATACCTTCATTTCAAAGCCAACCATTGCAGAATAGAGCAAATCTGCTCATTATTCTTGCTTGACTCACACCTTGATAAGCACCTTCAGATCTATTAGGAGCTCTTAACTGATGCCCTACAACAAACACATTCAAGAATTATGTGGAAATCCTGCCAAAAAGAAAGTTGACTAAACCCTCTGGACATTATATTTTGTGGTCTGTTCATGCCAGAGTTTCTTCTTTTTTTCTGGCTAGAAAAGTCATTTTTATCGGAGAAAACTCTCACTGTGGGAGAAACCCTGACTGAACTCATGTCTGAGGATTCAGAGGGGAAGGGCTCCGAGCTGCTCTGTGAGCAGGAGGGTGCAAGGTAGAAAAAAACCCTGAATAAAATAAATAAATAAATAAATAAATGGAGAATGGGTCACTCTAGTGCTGCAAGACTGCCAGTCTTGGACTAAGGAGTAGTGCTGAGGCAAGAATAACTGTTCCCATATCATCAGGAAATAACTACCTTTCAGGAGCATTTGTAACTGTTTGTTGGTATTTCCTCACTATACATTGAATCCATGCTTCTCCTGTTGTCGAGATCGGTGCCTGTGATTGTCCATCATTCTTCAACAATTTCCATTAGTTTTCAATAGTTTGTTAGTTTTTGGTATTTTCCATCTGTTCCTTTTTGGTATTTTCATCAGTTTCCAGCACTTTGCATCAGAATACAGAAACAAGGACTAGCCCTTGAAATACACCAATCAAAACACAGTTTACAAGGAGCCAAAACAAGGACCAATAAGAGAAATGATTAAATTTATGTAGCGTACTCACGATCAGACACAAGCCAGGAGTAGCAAACATAAGCAGCATGTAAGGAATGTTAGTTGGTGTTTGGCTGCTCCTGCCTAGGAAGAATGACAAGAAATACCCAACAACAGCAATTACCAAATAGGAAGTAGTGAAAATAGTGAAAAAGCTGGTAGGTTTCCTCACCATGTGAGCATAGGCAAATGATTCGTTTCTGATGGAAACAGGTTTCACTGCAATTGTTCAGTTCAGTGCTACTAAGAAGCTGTAGGAGTTTGGAAAGTTACCTTGAGTTCAATACCACCTAGGAGTACAGTCCACAAACCCAGGCTTGTAGCCATAGTGCTGAGCAATCCACAGCTCCGTAACACCTACTGAGTGCTCCCTTGATTGACTTCCCCCAGCTAGCTCTTTCAGGAAGCGTCTGGACAAGGCAATGGCTACCTGCGCCTTGCCCTCTTGTGTCCATCTTATTTCTGCCATGCTTTCTCCCCTGTATCCTGCTTGGCCGTGTTCCAGCATTGTTCCTGCCTTTGAACCTCTTGGCTACTGAGATACTGACCTAGACTCTGCACTACAGCTCCTGGCACATAGTGCACACTTCTGGCTCCTGGACTTTGCCTATAGATTGCCCTGTGGTTCCAGACATAATCCTGATTCTCCCAGGTCCTAATCTGGGTTGACCCCAACTACAGATGTTCCCCGATAGGTGTTGAGCCTGCTCTGTTGCAGAAGCATTTGAGGTGGCTGTGGTAAACCTGACAACCTGATAAAAGGGCTGAGCCAGAGGATCCCATGCTGCATAGAGCCTCCCTCATTCCACCCCCCACCCCCTGAGCTTGCACTAGATGGACTTAGCCTCCATGCAGCAGGTCCAGTACTTTACTTGACCTTAGCTGGTGTTTCTCCTCTCACAGATCTGTCCAACACCAAGGCCAGATGCCAGGTCTGTGGGGAAGGGACTGACATTCCCCCTCCCTCCCCAACACTTGATGCAGAGGAATAGGTATATTTCATGCCAACCCTATATTGTATACATTTGTATGTGATTATGAAAATTTGAGCCCACTCACTAACTTTGGGGCTGAGCTGTGGGTGGGAAAAGGATATCTGTGTGAGAGGCTCAATGTACACATTTGTAAGTGCAAGACTGATGGTTCAAGTTGAAACTCTATTAAAAAGCCAAAAGTTTCAAGCATGTGCACTGACTTTGGATCTAAAATTGTAGTTTTAAAGAGACTCCGAGGATTGCAAGTGGAAGGAGTGACAGTCAATTTCAGCATGCTAAAAAACCATCTCTAACACCATTCATGCCTTTCCTACCTTTTTTAAATTTTCATCTTGGTCTCAACCACACAGCTTCCTCCAGCGTGGGTGTTACCTTCTTTGTTCTTTGATAGCAGTTATCCCAAGTTTGTTCAAGTGAGAAAAGGTGCCCACCCCCAACCCCTACCAATGAATCAACACAGGAATCAAACACTTTCTCCTGCTGGATTCAATTATTATTATTATTATTATTATTACTTCTTTATATTTATTGGCCGCCCCCCCATGGCTACGGCATCCCGGGGCGGCTCACAACAAATAAAATCATAATAAAACACATAAAAACATCATCAAATATACATTATTTTAAAAAACACCCCCACCCCAAAATCCCCCCACCCCACCCTCCCCTCCGAAGGCCTGGGCGAACAGCCAGGTCTTACAGGCTCAGCAAAAAGCCATTAGACCCAGGACGAGGTGAGCTTCCTCTGGGAGGGAGTTCCAGAGTCGCGGCCTGGCCACCGAGAATGCCCTCTCCATTGTGGCCCCCCGTTTAACATGGGGGACCTCCACGAAGGTGCCCCTGGCAGACTGCAGGAATTGCCCTGAGGCGCGGAAGGCAAGGCGGTCCCCAAGGTATGAGGGGCCCAGACCGTATAGGGCTTTATAGATCAACACCAACACCTTGAATGTGACTCGGTACGCTATAGGCAGCCAGTGCAGAGTGCGGAGCACAGGTGTTATATGCTCCCGCTGCCTCTTCCCTGTAAGGAGACGGGCCGCCGCATTCTGCACCAGCTGCAGCCTCCAGACCAGAACCAAGAGAAGTCCCACGTAGAGCGTGTGGCGTAACGGAGCCCACTGGGGTTCGCCCCAGCCTCCCGGCACCCCGTTACCCACGTATTACTGGCCTCTTAACCGCTGCCACCACCTCAGTGCTTATTAATCATACAGGTTCCTGCCTCATCCCACTGAGGAGAATGAGACCCTTTGTACTTATAACAGCCCAGCTCGCAAGCTGGAGTAAAAACAGTTCCCAAGTTCTGCCGCGTCGAGCGTACAGAGGCGTATTAGCTAACACACACAGACACACAGATCCTTTAGATCAAAAGAAAGAAAACTTTACTGATAACATAAACTCATCATCACAGGCTACAACCGTGTGAGGTAATTTGAATCCTTGAGCAAAGTAAATGATCAGAACTGTTTAGGCATGATAGCCCTTTTAGAAGCGTTTAGCCTAAACTGGTCCCTCAGATCTAACATTCATTTACTCACTGCTTGAAGTGCACCTTTGCTTTGCAGCAGAGGGGTCCAGTCTTTAAGTTTCAGTTGAGTCCATATAGGCCTGGAGCCATTCCCTCAGCTCCTCAGCACCAAGTCAGTGTCCAAAGCAAACAGAAGACAAAATGGAGAGAGACCTTGAGAGGTGTGGCCCTTCCTTTTAAAAGCCCCCTACCCCCTCAATGGTCATTGGTCCTTGGTAAGTCAGGTGGCTGTACCTTTCCCTGGGATTGCAAAATCCTGCCTAGCAGTACCTGGAAGCCAAGGTGTCAGTGAAGGTCAGCTGGAAGGTCAGGGAAGCTGCTACTGGTGGCAGGTTCTGCCACAGAGCACATTGCAGTAGTCTAGCCTCCAGGTGATGAAGGCGTGAATAAGAGTGGCCAGGTCAGGCCTGGAAATGTATGGGAGCAGCCTCCGCACCAGATACAGCTGACGAAAGGCAGCTTTAGCCACTGCCTCCACCTGCCGATCCAGACCGAGGCCTGGATCCAAAACCACCCCCAGACTCCGAACCTGCTGGGCTATGGGAGGGCAGACCCCACCCCCAGCAGAGGGGCTGGTACCTCCCTCGCCCTACCCACCACCATCGCCTCCGTCTTATCAGGATTGAGCTTCAGTCTGCTCTGCAGCATCCAATCTGCCACAGCCTCCAAACATTGGGAAAGCAACGAGACAACAGGGGCTGGGTCAGTCGAAAATGAGAGGTACAGCTGAGTATCATCAGCATATTGGTGACATCGCACCCCGAACCCTCTCATATACACATTAAACAAAAGTGGAGACAGGATCGAACCTTGCGGAACACCGCAAGTCAGAGCCCGGAAGCATGATGTTTCAGCTCCAAGCACCACCCACTGGCTTCTCCCTGAGAGGAATGAGTGGAACCACCCAAGGACAGTCTCATCCAGACCCCCCAGGTCTTGCAGCCATCTCAGCAGCAGCCCTTGGTCCACGGTGTCAAAAGCAGCTGAGAGATCTAGCAGGACAGGAATGTAGAACATCCTGCATCCATCTCCCAGCGGAGATTGTCCACCAAAGCCACCATTGCTGTCTCAGTACCATAGCCGGGGCAGAACCCAATTGAAAAGAGTCAAGGAAACCCATATGGTCCAGATGCGCCTGGAGCTGCAATAACCTTCCCTAAAAAGGGAAGGTTAGAGACAGGACGGTAACTGGCGAGTGCGTCCACATCCAGCGAAGACTTCTTCAACAGGGGGTGCACCACAGTGTCCTTGAGACTGGATGACAACCACCCCTGCCGAAGGGACGCGTTAACCACCCTCGCCAGAACCGACCCCAGCGTCTCCCTGAATGCTTTTACCGAATGACTCCCTTTGTCCACTGAACCTGGTACAAACCTTACACTGCAGAGAGCCTGGTACAAGATAACAAAACCAATTACTGTACCGGGAAATAGATAATGTTGGAGGGTATGAATTGGGTTTTTATAGAAAAGATGAAGCTGCATTAACAACAGTGTGGGTTTTACTTGTCTATACAGCTTAGCTCTACAAATTGCATTACTAATAATATCTCAAAGACCATCTCAAGGGCAGAAATCTTGCCAACCACACCACTGTGGAACCTTCTAGAATAAAGGGTCACTAATTTCTGGCAAGGGACTCTGGAAATGAATTGGGGAAAGGGCACCACAGAACCCAATTGCTGCACAGAAATTGGTCCCTCAGGGCACAAGGAATGCCCAAAGTCACTGGAGACCTGGCACAACACAACCACAACTGTGGTCCTGTCTCTTCCAGTAGTATAACTAGGCTAAACAGGGCCCTGGGGCAAGTCAAACTGCTGTGACTCATACCAGCTCTTTCCCTCCTCAGCCACCCCCCCACACACATTCACATGGTTACAGATGCTTAATAGAGGAGAATGCAGTAGTCAAGGTGAGACATGACTAGAGAATGGACTAGAGCTTGGAGTTTCCATGGACTGGAAGCAGTAGTAGCAATGTGTGCCAATGGCCCCATTTACCCCTCCTAATCTGTAAGTCAATGTTACTTCCCCTCCCCAGCATTAATTATACCAGGCAGAGGATTAGCAGGCACAAAAACAGATATCCCGTCTGGAAATGCTTAGTAATAGGAGACTACATGTCTTCCATAACTTCCCTAGACTGCCCTAAGTTTACTCCTCATTCGCTTTGGTTAGGGATCCTGGAATTGGTTTTCAAAAATTAAAACCCAATGAGCCAGAAAACCAGTGGTTGACCCCAGCTCCAAATACGTTTCCTAACCTGTCAATTGAGGGGAAACAGAAAAGCTACTTGGTTTAAATATGGAGGAATAAACCTCCACAGTTAAACTAAAGAAATGTTTTTTAATTCATATATTTTAAAATGCATATATGTATGTATGTATTTTAAATTTATATGCTTCCCTTCCCATCAAGGCTCAGGCTGGCTTATAATCAATACAAACATCTAAAAGTCCCCTTTGAAGGGCTGAAGATGCTGTGGCTGGGCAGGATCTTTTAATTTTGTTAATGGCATGTTTACAAAGTCACCTCCCTACAGACCTGTAAACTTAGGATTCCACCTGTCCTGGACGGACACTGAATCAACTGTGCATGTTTGTTTCTCCTAGACTGACCACTCCATTTCTAATCTCCCAAGCCTATAGACAACATCTTGAAAAGACAAACCTGGGAACTAAAATTCCTAACTACTGGATACAAAAAACAATGAATTAAACAAAGATTTGGGCTTCCCAAGCCACTATTTCCTCTAAGGCTCAGAGCAGCTTACATAAAACACACAAAATAGAAATACAATAAAACTCCCTTTTAGCAGCCTTAGAGGGTATAGCTCCCTTTTGGCAGCTTGCTGTTTATACTTAGAACGGTTATTTTCTCTTCATGGAATGTATATGTTTTGAAATGTTAACTACCTTTCCTCCCACAACTGCTTTCTATTCAACTCCTTTGAAGTGCTTAATATTATGTATATACCTGACCTGTATTTATTTTATCGTGTAAACTGTGGCTCTTGCCTCCTCCAGTTCTTCTCTGATCTATTCTCTTCCTCACTGTTCTTCCTGTACACAAATCCAGGGCCGGCCCCAGGGTTTGTGAGGCCATGTGCAAAGTCTTGGTGCGGGGCCTAATTTGCATAATTAGGCACCACCTAATTATGCAAATGTATACATTTACATAAAACTTACTCCCTCTGGACAGGAAGGATTCCCATTCTCCACCTCTCAGAGCAACCATGGAGAAGCATGGCCTCCTAATGCTTCCCCCCCTCCCCAGCCGAGTGTCTACCACCACTCCCCAGGAGTGGTTCCACTGCAGGGGCAGCCAAGCGGGCAGTGACACAGGCACAGAGAGACTGACTGCGTCCACTGCCTTACTGGAAGAGGGGCCTGGGGGTGAGCTTAGCCAGTCTGGCCTCCAGGGCCTGTTGCTTCTTGCTGCCAGTGCCGCCTGTGCCTTGTGCATGCATGCGGTGCAACCAGTCCAGAGGTGCTGCTATCACACACACAAGACACCCAAAATGCAGCTAGCTTATTAAGCGCATTATGCCATGAAAAGAGACATAACCAGCTCAGCTGTGCCCCCATAATCAGTTCATGCTGCCCCCACCCCATAACCAGTTCATTTCTGCCCCCGCCCCCATATAATCTATTCACACTGCTCCCTCCCTGGGCACAGCCTCTGTACCTTGCCTGGGTCTCTCTGGTTCTCCAGTCCTCAGCACCTTGGACAGCGTAGACCAGGAAGGCTTGTCTGGGAGATATTGCTCCTTTGGTTCCCTGGCAGAGACTAAGTTCTTCCTCACTCAGCCTTCCTCTTATACAGGCAGAGTGGGCGTGGCCAGGCTTCCACTCCTCTCAGTCTTAAAGGGCCACCAACCCTGCCCACTCTGTCACAGGGGTTTCTCAGCCTGTTCACCCCACAGGCTCTTCCCCAGCTATGCGGTTGGCTCTGCCACACCCCTAGATTGGTTCAGCCCTCCGTCTGACCCGCCACAGCCCCCCTTCTTAAAGGGGCAGCAGCCCCACAGGACTGCTCCCTGCTACACCAACCCTGTCACTAGAGTGTTCTGCAGGTTTAACGATACCAGGAGGGGATCTGTGCCATCTCGCTGAGCTTTCTTGAGCATGAGTTTGACAGTCTGCACAGTGCACTCCATCTGGCCATTGGATTGGGGGTATCCAGGGCTCAAATGGGTCAAGACAATGCCCCAATCATTGGCAAAATGCTTCATCGCCTGTCTGGCAAATGGCACAAGATCACAGATGATCTCCCATGGTATTCCATGGTGTGCAAAGGTTACTTTCATTCATGCGATTATGGTGGTGGCTGTCTTGTCGGTCAGGGAAAGAACCTCTGGAAACTTAGAAAAATAGTCGACGATCACCAAATATGCATGCCCCTGCAATTCAAAGATGTCAGCTGTGACCTTCAGCCATGGCAACTCAGGGATTTCATGAGAGATCATTGGTTCTTTCTGATTGCCTGGCTGGAGTTCTTGGCATAGTTTACACCTTCCGACCCATTGCTCTCTCTCTGCATTCATGGTTGACCAGTCCATCAGTGCTCTGGAACGTGCTTTGGATCTTTGAATAGCTTGGTGAGGCAGATGTATCAAGTTTAGCATTTCATGTCTCGCGCCCCGGGGGATGATGATTTTGCATCCTATTATCAGTAGAGCATTCTCAATTCTAATGTTGTGTCTGAGGGGTCAGTATGGCTGAAGCTCGGATTTGACCTGTTTGCATCTCAGGGGCCATCCCCTGGTGTGGAGGGCTTTCAGGTCTTGCAAGTCTGCATCCACTGTGGTGTAGTCCTGAAGCTTCTCTTGAGCATTCGATCGCTGAGTGGTTCTGTGCTAGACGGACTGTAGATCGCTCTTTCTTCTATCAAGAGATTGGTAGAGCTGGATGGAGTGCCTACAGTCGCCCTTGAGAGGGTGTCAGCTATAAACATGTCTTTGCTTTTTGTATAGGTAACTATACTTCTGCAACTGCAGAAGCATCCTTTGCAATCTAGCAGGGGCTGTGCCAATAGGCTTGGTAAAGATTGCTTCAAGCAGCTTGTGGTCAGACTGGACCCTCACCTTGGTACCCAATACATATTGATGAAACTTAGACATTGCAAAAACAATCACCAGTAGCTCCTTTTCAATTTGCGCATAGTTTTGGCTCTGTGGTGGTCAGGGCTTGAGACACATATGCGATTGGCCTCATCTGCTGAAACAAGCATGCTCGCAAGCCATCCTTGGAGGCATCAGTCTGAATTTCTAACTGCTCTACAGGGTCAAAGTAGCGCAAGACTTGGGCAGTAGTGATGGCATGCTTGATTTTGTCCAGAGCTGCTTGGTGTTTGGGCCCCCATTGCCAGATGATGTCGTTTCTCAATAAGGCCCTGAGTGGGGCAGTCAAGCTGGACTCATTGGAAATGTACTGGGCCAAATATTGAATGGTGCCCAAGATTCTCTGAAGACCCTTTTTATCCTCAGAAGGGGGAAGCTTGGCAATAGCTTCTACTTTGCTATCGTCGGGCTGTACACCATCGCTCAGGTTATGCCTGGACCCCAGAGACCTTAACAAAGCAGTTAAGTGGCAACACGTCTCCATCCCGACTGTAGAAGATGTGCAGAGGAACCTGGCAGGCAAAAAGTTTTCACCATATTGAATGAGAAGGACGGTTACTGGCAAGTGGTTCTGGATAAAGAGTCCGCAGAACTCTGAACGTTCAACACCCCATGGGGGAGATATCATTTCAATAGGTTACCCTTTGACATCAAATCTGCCAGTGAGGTCTTTCAATTGAAAAACCACAAGTGTTTTGGGGACATCCCTGGCATCCACATAATTGCAGATGATATGATCATCGCAGCAGCTAACAAAGAGAAGCATGACGCTATGCTCCAACAGGTCCTGGACAGAGTACGCAGAAGAGGAGTCAAGTTCAACAAAGACAAAATTCAGTTCCAGGTGGACAACGTTAAGTACATGGGTCATATTTTTTCAGGAAATGGTGTGCTATTGCCAGCTCTCTTAAAGCTGTACACACATATGCCACACTCTTAGCATATGTCTGATTCCACTTTAGACCTTGCCTTCTGTTCACACCTTGAAGGGTAGCAGCCTTTTGAGACCCCTTCAGTACCTTTTTGTCTAAAGACCTATTAGTGTCCCATTCCAGACAGAGCCATTGGCAGGATTCAGCTACCTTGAAGGAAGCCCCCCTCCACAAAACAGGAAAGCTATTGAGGGGGTCTGGCCCCCTCTGGTTACCCAGGTTTGCAGCTTTGGAGTGCTTTGGGACCCTTTGCTGCACCTAGAACATCAGGTTGTGGTGGTGGCCATGAGCACTTTTCACCAACTCCATCTGGTGAGGAGGCTGTGTCCCTTTCTTTCCAACTCGAATCTGACCACCATCATCACCTTGAGGCTGGACTACATGAGGCTGCCCTTAGTGACTGTTCAGAAGCTACAGCTGGTGCTGATTTATGGCAGCCTGGCTCCTTTTGGGGGTGGGTCAACGTGAGCACATTACACCTGTGTTCTACAATCTGCACTGGCTCTCTATAGTCTTCTGGGCATAATTCAAGGTTTTGGTTTTGACATTTAAAGTCCTAAATAGACTGGGCCCCACAAAAAAGGAGTTTTTTGCTACCATGATAGGCTCTGTGAAGTCTCGTCCAGTGGAGCTTTCCGGGTGGTGAGGGGGTTGGTCAGTATGGCCTCCCTCTGCCTGGAATTGGAGTTTTCCAGTGCCCGCTGTGATATATTTGTTGAGTATTTCACAAATAAAATTGCTCTGATTCACCATGACTTTGACTCCGCATTTATGACCATAGGAGAACCAAAGATTATGGAGGCTCTGTCTTGTCCAGTTTTGTGGGATCTGTTTTAGGGGGCGATGACCACTGCTGTGGCAGATGTTCTGTGGGCTGTTAGAGCCACATTTTGTGAACTAGACCCATGTTTGTCCTGGATGGTCAAGGTCAGCTGGGAGATGTTGGGGTTGCTGTTGGCGGGTGTTGTCAATGCCTCCCTTCGGGAGGGCAGGGTGCTGGACTGCCTCAAAAAGGTGTTGGTGCGGCCCATGCTCAAAAAACCATCACTTGGCATTGACTCCTCTGCCAGTTATCAGCCAGTGTCTAACTTTTTAGGTAAGGTTATTGAGCGGGTGGTGGATCAGCAGCTGCAGGAGCATCTGGACCGCACCAGTTTTCTTGATCCCTCATAGTCCGTTTTTTTGTTCAGGTTATGGTACTGAGACTGCATTAGTGGCTTTGGTCGATGACCTTTTCCAGGAACTGGACCAGGGTCGTTCAACCCAGTTAATCCTATTAGATCTGTCGGCTGCATTTCATACCGTTGATCATGAGATGTTGGTGACTCACCTGCAGGACTATGCTAGGGTGGGCAGAACCATTCTTGAATGGTCTGTTCCTTCCTGGCAGGGAGAACTCAGTGGGTGGTGCTCGGGGATTGTTCATCTTCTCCCCGGGATTTCACGTGTGGAGTTCCGCAGGGTTCCATTCTGTCCCCGCTCTTGCTCAACATGTACCTGCAGCTGCTTGGTGAGGTCATGAGATGGTACGGGGTGCACTGTTATCAGTACTGCCATCATGACATCCAGCTCTCTCTCTCTTTTTCATCCGACCCAGACCTGACAGTCTCGGTGCTTACCCAATGTCTGGTGACTGTGGGGGATTGGATGAGGGTGAGCTGTCTTAACAAGATGGAGGGTGATGTTTGTGGGTAGGGCAGTGGGTGCGACGTCATTGATGGGGTTCGTCCCCTGCTGGACTCTCAGGTTCAGAGTCTGGGGATACTCCTCGATCCGCAGCTTCACCTGGATCTTCAGGTTGAGGCTGTGGTGAGGAGTGCTTTTTGCCAATTAAATCTGGTGTGACTGCTTTGGTCATATGTCTCGGACTCCGACCAGGCCACTGTCATCCATGCCTTCATCACTTCAAGACTGAACTATTGCAACACGCTCTACATGGGACTACCTTTGTTGGTGGTCTGGAGACTGCATCTGGTGCAGAATGCGGAGGCCCGTCTCCTCACCAGAATGGGTTGCCATGAGCACATTACACCAAGCTCTGAACTGGCTGTTAATAGTCTTCCGGGCCTGCTTCAAAGTGTTGGTGCTTACCTATAAAGCCCTATATGGTCTGAACCCCTCTTATCTGAAACACTACCTCACTCTCCGTACCCTGGATTGACCCCTGTGGTCCGCCGGGAGCGCCCTTCTTGATAACACCGGTCATCTCTCGCCTCGATTACTGTAACCTGCTTCTCACTGACCTCCTCTGCTCTAACCTTTCTCCCCTTATCTCCATCCAAAACTCTGCTTCCAGGGTCATCCACCTCACCCGTCGCTTCGACCACTTGCAGCCCCTCCTCTCCTCTCTCTCTTCACTGGCTCTCCCTTCCTGAACGAATCCTGCACAAGCTCCTAGTCTTCATCTATAAAGCTCTTCACAACCTTGCTCCCCCCCTACCTCTGCGCTAATTTCCCTCCGTACTCCAGTCCGTGAACTCCACTCCTCCTCTGTCCCCTCTCTCGCCCTCCCATGCCTCTCCTGATCCCCTAACTGCCTTCGTCCCTTCTCCCTAGCTGGCCCTCATGCCTGGAACTCCCTCCCTGCCCACATCCACCTCACCCCCTCCCTTCGTACCTTCAAATCCCTCCTCAAGACCCACCTCTTCTTCTTTGCCCTCCCCGACTAATGGCCCGCAGGGAGGTGTTCTTGGTTGCTGCCCCGGTATTATGGAACTGCCTTCCCCCAGAGATCTGACAGAGCCCGAGCATATTCTGGAGGCGGTGTAATATGTTTCTCTTTGTCAAAGCATTTGGCAAGTGGGGTTAAGAGTGAGGGGGTTAGGGTGGTTTCGTTCTTTAATGAAATTTTAAATGGGAGTTTTATTGTATTTTTATTGTGCGTGTTCTATGTAAGTTGCCCTGAGCCTTAGAGAAAGGGTGGGATAAAAATCTGATTAAATGAATAAAATAAATAAAAAGTATCAGGAGAATAAATAAGTTTTCAGGTGCTTTTTAAAGGTGAGGAAGGTGGAACGGAGATGAACATCTGAGAGGAGCGAGTTCCACAGTAAAGGCCCGATTACCCATTAACTTGAGATGTGACCCTTCTAGCTACCATCCTGTCTCACTCCTTCCTTTTGCTTCCAAGCTTCTTGAACGTGTTGTCTACGCCCACTGCCTTGACTTCCTATCCTCCAACTCCTCCCTTGATCCCCTCCAATCTGGCTTTCGCTCCCTTCACTCTACTGAAACTGCTCTCGCTAAGATCACCAACAATTTTCTTGTGGCTAAATCTAATTGCCTCTACTCCATTCTTGTCCTCCTTGACCTCTCTGCTGCCTTTGATACGACTGACCACTCACTCTTGCTGGACTCACTTCACTCCCTTGGCTTCTGTGGCTACATTCTCGACTGGTTCTCCTCCTACCTCTCTGACCGCTCCTTCAATGTGTCTCTTGCCAACTCCACTTCCTCCTCCCTTTCCCTCTCGGTTGGTGTTCCTCAAGGCTCTGTCCTTGGCCCTCTCCTCTTCTCTATCTATGCCCTGTCCCTAGGCAAACTCATTGCTTCCCATGGATTCCAATATCACCTCTATGCTGATGACACCCAACTCTATCTCTCTACTCCCTCTCTCTCTCCATCTGTTCAAGTTCACCTCACCAGCTGTTTGGCTGATATCTCTACCTGGATGTCTTAACGTCATCTTAAACTCAACATGGCTAAAACTGAACTCCTTATCTTCCGCCCTCATCCTTCCTCTCCCTCTTCCATGTCGATCCTCAACAATGGGGTCACTATCCTTCCCATCCCCCAAGCCCATAGCTTAGGCTTGATCTTTGACTCACCCCTTTCTTTTAAACACTACATCGACTCTGTTGCCAAATCCTGTTGCTTCTCCCTGCATAACATTGCTAAGAGTCGCCCTTTTCTCTCTGCCTCCTCTGCCAAAATCCTTGTTCATGCTCTGGTCATCTCTCACCTCAATTACTGTAATCTCTTTCTCACTGGCCTCCCCCACTTTCACCTTTCTCCCCTTATCTCAATCCAAAACTCTGCTGCCAGGGTCATCCACCTTGCCTGTCGCTTCAACCACGTGCAGCCCCTCCTCTCCTCTCTTCACTGGCTCCCTCTTCCTGAACGAATCCTGCACAAGCTCTTAGTCTTCACCTATAAAGCTCTTCACAACCTTGCTCCCCCTATCTCTCTGAGCTAATTTCCCTCCATACTCCAGTCCGTGAACTCCGCTTCTCCTCCGTCCCTCCCATGCCTCTCCTGCTACCCTAAACGCCTTCATCCCTTCTCCCTAGCTGCCCCCCATGCCTGGAACTCCCTTCCTGCCCACATCCACCTCCCTGCCCTCCCCAACTCCTTGCTCCCCTCACCTAACTCCTGCTGATACCTACCATCCAGTACAATCTGTTACCTGAGGTCTGTGTACTCATATCCTCAACTTATGAACCAACCAGCTGTCATTCTCGATGTAACCAAGCCAATCATGTGCATCTGAGACCTCGCATCTTCATAAATGTTATACACCTTGTCTCTCCCTCTGTTTCCCCTCCTTCATCTCCCCCTGCCCCCTCTCTCTCAGATTGTAAGCCCCAGGGCAGGGACCATGTCTAGTCAATTAATTTGTAAAGCGCCAGGTACGTTGCTGGCACTTTATAAATGCTTGCTAATAATAATGTGGTGGTGGGATCCCCAAACAGTGGGTGGTTTCTGAGCTCAGATAACTACCAGGCTGAGGCTCCAGAAGGAGGTCTCGTATGTAGCCAGGACCTCTACCATTCAGTGCCCTGAAAACCAGCAGCACAATTTTAAATTCAATCCATCGCTCTACAGGCAGTCAATACAAAAAATGCAGGGTGAACATAATGTGATCATGGCTGCCCAAACCAGTAAGCAACCACACTGCTGAATTCTGAGTAAGCTGCAAGTAACAAATAAGCATGGCTGGAAATCCATAGAAGAGAGTGTTACAAAAATCAAGCTTCGTAGTTACTAGGGCATGGGTCACTTTTGCAAGGTCAGCCTGGGATAAATAAGGTTCTATTTATCGAAAGGCCACATTTCCTAGACTTGGGCATGGATTTGTGTGTTCCTAATTGAGCTGAAGTCTGTAACATGCTACAGATTTGAGTGGTGTACAAGCATGAACGTGTATGTCTTGTGTATACTTACATGACTTGCTGGTGTAGGAAAATAGATAGAGTGACATGAGGGTGAGAAATGTAGGACATTTTCTCCATAGGTGTACCAGTCAGAAAGATTTCTACTCACTATTGTCCTGTCTGTAAATTGTTACTTAGTCCTTATATTGGGAAATCAAGTGGAAGACCTGGGTTCTTTTCTAGGGATGTGCGAACACAGTTCGGACATTCGGAGTGTGGACCAAACTCAGTTCGTTCAGACGACTGAACCGAACTGAACCTGAACCGACCGAACCGAACTAGAAAATGACCGAACAGTTCAGCTGCGTTTGGGCAGGGAAAACGCGACTGCCAGGCCCGGGAGGGGGGCGCAGCTGAGGAGCAGACTTCCAGGCACCAGGGGTGGAGAGACTTGGAGTAGCAGCCAGCCTGCCCAATCATCATCCCTTTTTTCCTCAGACCACTAGCTTCGTAGTCTGTGATTGGCCATGACTAGGCTGCACGGAGCCAATGGGACTTGTGGTAAGGCAGGCGCATCAAGGAACGAAAGTCATTGCCCTCCCCTCTTCCAACTCCTTCTGAGCTAACCACTGATCCTATCAGCAGGCGTTTTCAGAAGTCTCCCTCTCCCAACAGTTTGTGTTCCTAATCCATTGCCATCCTCCTCCTATTTCACCCATTCCCACACATTTACCTCATAGTTTCATTTATTTAGATTAGATAGATTTAGCTGATATTTTTATTTTTTACCCCTCCCTGTGTTCTTTCTCCCTACCCTCCATTGAATCCTTCCCTCTTCCGACTATATATTCCATCCCTGATTCCCTTCCCCTGTTTTTGGATTTATTAAGAGTAGGATTAGATAGATTTAGGTTTCATTTCAATTTTGTACCCCTCCCTGTTTTTTGTTGTTGTGAGCTGTCTGTGTTCCCCCCCATCCCTCTGTGTGTGTGTGTGTGTGTGTGTGTGTGTGTGTGTGTCTATATGCCTTTATAGATATAATATTCCATTTAGTTCCATAGATTTTAGAATAGTAGTTAATAGCAATTAGAGTTAGTGTAGTGTGTGTGTGTGTGTGTGTGTGTGTGTGTATATATATATATATATATACACACATACATACACACACACACATACATACACACACACACATATAATATTCAAATTTTGAATAAATTTAAAAATGGAGAAGGGAAGCAGGAGAGGCCGGTCTGCTGCCCATAAGGCGGGCAATGGGGCACGTGGCAGAGGTGGTAGGGGTAGGGGCCGTGCCAGCGAAGTGGCAGCAGGCCGAGCCCATCACCACGCCCCAAACTGCACAGGCCTGATTTTGGGAGACAGGCTTCCGAGGCTCCCAGCAGTGGCACTAGGGGTGTGGTTCAGCATCGCCTCCTGCCAGCGTCCTCCTGCAGGGCTCCTACCAGAGCACTGGAAGGCCTGCAGTCCAGGAGGCTGAGGCTGTCTCGGCTGCAGGTGCTTTAGGGTCGGATGTTCATCATGGGTCACCAATGTCCCCCATTATTCATGTGATCCCCAGCAGTCCAGGGCTGGTGGATCCCACCTACGCTGCTAGAGGCAGGGCCCAATCCCCGGACAATGGCAGCAGGGAGAGGAGCAGCAGTAACAGCAGCAGCAGCAGCTATAGGGGGCACAGGGAGAGTGGCAGCAGCATGGGCAGTCGATCAGCCTCAGGGTCCCAGTACTCCCCATCACGGGACATATCTCAGATTGGGGACAGCAAGGCAGATACTAGTTCTGTGGAGATGTCTGGTGCTGAGGCAATGGCTGTTCCTCTGAGAGCTGTGTCACCACCATGTTCTGCCCCTCCCATCAGCCCTGTCAGTGGTGTGTCACCCGGCGT
>QEPC01001493.1:0-25573 GCA_003113815.1 Sphenodon punctatus
TGACCACAGCTGCCTGGAGCAAAGAAGTTTACTAGGAGAATGTTTTACACACAAAAGTTCTGAGAGAAGTTCTATGCAGAAGTTCAAAGATCCAAATGTTTAAGATCTGGGTGAGTGATTTAGACACACAGAAAGTGTGCAAACATTCAGGAGAAATGTGTGTGTAAAAACACCCACTGTGGTGTAAGGTCGGTTTGTGATGCTAATTGGCCAGCAGAAATGTCAACCAAATAGCCTCATTCTGTGCTGTGACCACCCCATCTTTTCTCCCCTACTTGTTACTGGGAAGTTGGAAGCATCTGTTTAGGAAAGAGTCAATAGAGTGTCTCTTATGTCCTCTGTCACAGTGCCGCAGGATGAGATTGTGATTATAATTGGTCAGCCTGGATTTGTAAACTAGGACCACTTTCAGATATCTTCCCCACCCCCGCGCACGTATATTCTGGCTATGGGAGGGAATGTGCAGCCAGGATATGCATGGGGATCGGCTGGTCTGAATCACACTCCCACGCAGCTTTGCCAGTGGACACATGCAGGGATGTAGAGCTCAGTTTCCTGCTCTGCATCCCTGCACATGTCTACCAGCAAAGCTGCAGGGGGGGTGGGACTTTCAGACCGGCCGATCCCCGTGTATATCCTAGCTGCGCATTCTTTCCTGCAATCAGAATATGCACATGCAGGGGGAATGTCTGAAAGTGGCCTATGTCTCCTGATTGCTGAGATGCTATCCCTAAAGTCCCAGTTATGTTCCTTCTATATCCGCCTCGAGGCTGTCCCCTATGCCCGCCTCGAAGCCACCACTGATTGGTCCTGTAAAGCTGGAAGCATGCAGTAATTGGCCAGTGAATGTGTCATTCAGTCTGTTGGGTTGGTCCCCATTCTCCCTCCTACAGCCTCCCTCCCCCTACCATGCCTGGTGCCTACCTCTGACTGGCACTGCATGTGCTGCTATTTATCTGAATAATGGTCTTCAAGGGGATAACTTCAATTGCTTATAAAATTGGGTCCCTGTATCAAATTGTCCTGTAATTTGGCAGAGATGACTGGGAAGGTGTGTGATAAATGTCTGCCAAATTACTTGTAAACAGGATGGAAGGTAAAAATGTTACAGCTGGAAATGTTTTTTCAAGTTAACAGCTTATAACATCAGGACACTTTATCCAAACATTCTGAAATTTGGAAGGATTGGTATACTAGTGGAGTAACATAAGTTTCCTATGTTTCCTGCAAATTGGATGGAAGATAAAAAAAGGTGTAGCCTGGAATGTGTATGGAGCTTTTCTTAAAATCACAACATTCAATTGCTTCTAAAATCGGTCCCCTTTATTCAATCTTTTTGAAATTCAGATCACATGGTGCCCTCTATTGGGGGTACAATCTCCCCAAGTTTAATCAGAATTGAATAAGAAACAAAAATATATAGCCGGAAATATGTTTCAGTTTTTCCCCATTATTTCAAAAACAAAATTTGTTTTGTTATTATTATTTGTCATTTTCGTTATTACAATAATGAAAATGAAAACCACAATTTTTATCATAATAACGAAAATGAAATGCACACCCCTACCGTACATCTGTTGTGGCCCCATCACATGCGGGGGTGGGACAGAAGGCACATTTGTTCAGCGGCAGCCACTGTTTCTCACCCTGGACTGGGGAGTGGCCGCGGTGCCTGCACATCTGTTTTTACCATTTATCACTGCTTCTCCCGATCCTGGGGATGGGGCAGTGCAGTTTCCCCAACTCTCCACTTCACATCAAAGCTCTGGCTTCCAGGCAGTATGGTGTGTTTAACTCAAACAGCATGAATAGTGGTGCAGGGCATGGCTCCCCCTTGTACCCATAGCTTTCAGGCGTCTCTGACAGCAGAAGGGTAGTTGTGATGTCCACTTCTGTGGTATTGTTCATTGGGTTAAAACAGATGTGATTTGGGCCCACTTTGGCCCAGAACCTGGTGACACATGTAACTATGTGTCATCTGACAATGGCCAGGGATTGCCCCGGGTGGTGTTGGACCTCAGAGGACTTCCTCTGAGGTCACAGTTCAGGATAAGGCCTTCCCAACTGGGCTAGAGTAGGTGACCCCAATCTGTGCAGTCATGACTTTCCTGGCCAAGGCCGCGGTCCGGCATGGCTGGAAGCCATAGCTGTCCCTCATTGGCCACCATGTCTGCCCATCATGGTATGGGGTAGGGCACTGGGAGCACAGTGCAAGTAGGGCCGCCCACCTGCTTGTTATGTTCCTTGCCATACCCGGGCTGTGCAGCTGGTGGGACAGCTCCCCGGTAATTGTCACATCAGGTGGGTGTTCCTACCTGACCCAGCCCATATTGCCTGGTATTTTCTGTCCCATGGCAGCCCAGGGAGTGCTCTTGCTGGCCACATGTCTGTTTTTATCCATTGTTGGAAAGATGCTGCCTTGCTAAATGGATCCCAAGGGAGTTCTAGATCATGAATTGTTTTCCTTGTAAAAGTGTCTTATTCTTAATTTCATTTCTTTAATGCTGGATGTATTCAAAATTATCCTTCCTGAAGGTATGGAATATACTGTTATTTTACTTGAGTTTTTCATGTGTCAATACCATGTGGTTTGAAGAGACTGGGAAGTTATTCGTGATTAATATGTCCTATCTGTAAGTGTGCAGTTCACAGGAAATGGAATATTACCCTTCAGCATATGCTATAAAATCAAATCAGCCATTTTCTCTTATAGACAGAAATAAGCTCAATGTCTCCATGCTAACCTGAGATCATTTAGTTCTGATATAAACCTTACCTTATTTTTCAGAAGCACACATTGTTAATATATGTGGTCCTAAAACTCCTCCATGCTGTGATAGAAAAAGACAGAAGTCTAAATTTCAGTGTTACTCGGGGCACTAGTCATGGTTTCCAGGTTTGCTTCTGAGAAGAATTGTGGCTTCCAACTCCAGTTTATTCAATCTCTGGAATTCTTCTAGTATTAGATCAACATCTGGCAGAGTGATTTTATGCACTCCAGTGATTACTCTGCTCATTTTAAGTGGATATTAGGTTTTTTAAAAATCCCGAGGAAGGTCACAACAGCCATTAATCAAAGACAGGAAAATCCTAACTTTTAAAAAACACATAGGCAAATCAAGAAGGGGTTTAATGGTGGAAAGTTCATAAAAGGCCTGGTTTTGACTCTAAAAGGTTCAGTGCTAGTCATTCTGAGTCACAATCTTGATGAAGCAATAATGAGTGTTGTGAAGGGTATTTCTGAGACATTAATGACCATATGGAAGAGTTGGTGGTCTGAAGTGAAGCCAAGGACTCTTATTCCAGACTACCAATTCAGACCATCGTTAACTGCAAGAAAAAGTCTGATTCACTGAGGTCTTTATTGGTTTTCTAAGCCACAGCAGTATAAAAATGTAAAATATGTATAGCATTGAGTTAAAGAATTCAAAGTGGTAGTTCAAGCTGGATTGGATATCTGTCACATGACTAATGTAGCCATTGGCATAGTCTTCAGATGCCATCCTGGTGCCTCTGGTGAGGTTAATCAGCTGTAATTATCTGCTTCATCAGAAGAAGAATCAGTGGGTAAAGTACCACTATAGTGTCTCCTATGGTTCCCAACACACCATCCTCCCATGTAGGAAAGGTATGACTGGTTGGAGTATCTCTATAACCCAGTAAACTCTGGCTACATCTGGCAGGGTGCTGTGGTAAATTCTTCCAGAGCCAGGACCATAGAAAATCCATCACTTTACCAGTGAGAATGGAGGGATGTACAAAAGCAGGGTAGCCCTGGAGCCCCTGACAGAGATTTGCAGGAAGACTAAGAACTATGCCTCTCCCTGCCCCCGAAGGGCTGTCTGTCTCAGATGGAGGCCTTCAGACCGTTCCAGACAATGGGTGTAAAGAGATGGAGAGCAGCTCCAGATTTGCCATGGTTACCCCCATTACCCTTGGGTTTATTGGTCTGTCTGAAGGATGCCTGCCAGATGTGCAACACAGAGAATTCTGGGGCTGCTCCGGGTAGCCTATCACAGCGTGCTCCGCATGATCCAGGAGCACACTACACAGAGCAGGCCGGCCACATTTGGGGCAATGCTCAAACGCAGCACTACTGCCTGTCTGTTTGGGGAACCCACGGAGCACTTCTGGACCCATCCATCTGTTGCTTCGTTCAGTACCATGGAGTTGTGTACAGCTGCCTAGAGTGTCACTAGAGTGACCGGCAGCTTTATGGTGGGGAGGCAGGGAGACACCGCAGGACTGGACCATGGCCAGGGGACACTGCCAGTCTATCTGATGTAGCCTCAAGCACAGCTGGTAAATGGTGGCACAGGGGTGGGCCCATAGAGCATCTCAGGGCTCCAGCAGGCTCCCTGTCTGTGGGAGACCCCTAGCCCAGGGTGAAAGGACAGTGATACCAACAGGAGCAGCTGTGGTAGAGACTACACATAGTGAAGTGTGAGTTCTTGGCCCTGGCTAGTAAGAACAAATTTGAGGTGTGTGATGAAGTGAATTAATTCCTTGAAAAGTGAAGAGTATTAAGCTGTGCAGCTTTGCACATTGGAATGCGCAACGAAAAATTAGAAAATTGGGTCTCATGGCATACTGTAGTGTACATGGCGTATTTCCCACTTGATGTATATGTTCCATTCCCATTTATAATGTTATGATGCTTCATGCATACACCAAAGGAGACCATAAATTGTAGAATGGTGAATATCTACCACCTTATTACATAAATGTAGATAAATATTAAAAAGCTTTGATAAGCAAAACAGAAAAACCCACCATCAGTAGTCTAATCACAGAGCAGACCCTGTTATCCATACAGTTGCAATTGTATGTAAAAATCTATCAGTCTCTGTCTCTGATGCTAGAGGACGAGTTTTGCAGTACAGCATCTGTATCCTGTCCAAAGACAAATACGAATTATTGACTCCCATAGTAACATGGTCATTTTTCATGTTAATTTTTGAAAAATATTTCTTGCTGTGCATGCGGCAGATTTATTTCTGGGTCAGCGATGCCCCATTTTGCCCGCTTTCTGGGTTTCCCCCACTACCCATGTGGAGGGATAACACTGCTCCACAGGTAGGTGCTGTGGAGCAGCACCTACCTGGCACATTTTAAATCAAAAGTAAACTTAGTATTTATGAAAAGCATTGTGCTAACAGACCCCAACACCAAAATCCTATGTTTATACCTTGGGTGGGGAACCTTTCCGAGGTCACTATATAAGATGGGGATGGGGATGTTTTAAGAGGTGTGCTCAGCAAGGGGAGAGTCCAGATCATGAATCTGTGCCATGGATCTGTCCCTTATCCTTTGGTGCATGCCCTCATCTCTGCTCCCTTACCCAGAGCTCAGGCCACTTCCACACGAGCGCGGGGGGCGGGGATACTTCCAGGATCAACAATCACGTTAGGAGCGATCCTGGGAGGCCCCTCTCATGTGCGGTCCCCCCCCCGTTTCCTGCATGATTTTCATCACACAATTCAGGGCTCAAAATCCAACCCTGCATTGCGTGATAGAGATCATGCCAGAAACCAGGGAAAAACCCAACAAAAAACGCACATGAACGGGACCACCCAGGATCGCTCCTAACACGATCGCTGATCCCGGAAGCAGCCTCTGTCTTTCAGTGTTTGGAGGTAGAAACTAGAAAGGGGCCAAATAAAAACTAGATGTGGGCCACATTTGGCCTCTGGGCCTGAGGTTCCCCAGCCCTGGTTTATAAAAAGAGCTGTTACCACATGGATACTGGCAGTGAGAAATTACTTCCATTTCACTATCAACGTGTCTCAATAGAAGTCTGATGAACTAGATCTAGGAATAGCTGTCTCCATGTCTGTTTCATCCCTATAGGTATCTTTGCTGAATCCTCTATTAAAATTGATAATTATTGCTAATTTTGGTACTGAGTAAATCACCTTATTTAACAAAGACAATTGAGCACGTTAGCTGTCATTACCTTCATACCTAACAAGGTTTATATTTGTTACAACTGAACAGCAGATTTGATAACATGCAAATCGTATCCCACTTTTCCTCCATTGGGTTCAAAAAGTTCACAAGCATAGGGAAATATCCATGGTCTCTATTTTATTTTATGGAAAGTGAAATTCAGAAACATCAAGAGACTTGTCCAGTTGAACTCATGTACACCTAGGCCTCCAGATTTGTCTCTGGGTGTTTTTACACACACATTTTTCCTGCAAGTTTGCTGTAACATCCTGAACTTTCTGTGTGTCTAAATCACTCACCCAGATCTTAAACATCCAGCTCTTTGCATTTCTGCATAGAACTTCTCCCAGTACTTTTGTGTGTAAAATGGTCTCCTGGAAAACTGCTTTGGTCCAGGCAGGTTTCCATGGCAGCCCCTCGTGACTACAGCTGTGGCTATTTTAGGCTGCCTCCGGGCAGTGTTTGTGAAGAATGCATCTAGGAACTGCCTCAGGGCAGTGTGTGTGTGAAAAATGCATCCAGAACTTACTTGTGGACTTGTAAACCCAGAAGATTGAAAAATCTGGAATTTTAAGGTGTGCATAAAAATGCCCCATGGTCTATCCCACAGATGCAGTTATTTCCCTAATTATTAACTCCTCAGCTAGACTCTTGACCCTCCTATATTTGACTAGCAAAATCAGGTCTTCTTGTAATCTAACATATACCAAATAATGAGTGATGGATTTTTCTACTTCCTGAATGTGAAAGAGGCAATAAAACCCTGTTGACGTGGCTCTGAACATAATCAGAATGTTTGTAAATTTTAACTGTGTCCCATTATTATTCTTCCTAATTAAGCATATTCACCAAGGTTTGTCACATCCATGTCAGGGATTTGGAGATGCAGTTTCCAACAACTTTAAGGGAAAATAGAAATCTAAATGGCTTGAGTAGCTTTGAAAATTTCAGCCTCAAAACCTAAACCCCACACATTAGGTAAGGGCATAACTTTGTTTCATAAGAACATTTGTGCCTTTCTAATCATTTGTGTCACTGGCTCATCAACATTATCTCAAACTTCTGTTAGATCAGTGCTCGTGCTCTTAAACATTGCTTAATATTGGATTGCCTTTAATACTGGAAATTCAAGTTTTGCCACTGTTTTATCTGACTTAATAAAGTCTATCTGTAGCTGCTTCCATCATGACTAACCCTCTCCTCTTGTGTTCCCCTCAAAGAGCCTCAGACAGACATTCCTGGAAAATAAACCCATGAATGTTTCAGCCCACACTTTAATGAGTGAATGACCTCCCTATCCCTTTGAATAGCTCCGCAGTGACTCATATAAGAATTGTCGGCCCTGACTTTCCTAACAGTTTCCCACTGACAGCAAGTTATTCTGACTGAACTGCACAGCAGTGATTCCTCAGTTGATATGCAAGCATATCAGAAAATTCTACTAAAATTAAATTAAATCAGGCTCTGTTTCTTGTGATGTTCTCTGTGTGGTAGCTATTGGCCTTTTTCTTACTGTGTTGTTTTTTTGCTTGTCAGGCATAACTCTTCAAGTAGGCAACTAGCATCCAGAGCTAAAAATTGTTTGGGAATCACTCATCAAGTGTGTGCCAAACAATACAATCTGGCTTCTGTCGGCCACTGAGTTGATCTCTCCCGTGCTCAGCCTAACTAAATTTACTGGCTTGAGCAAATATTACTGTGGAGGGGAAAAAAAATTGGCCACCCAGATGTGTGGCGGCGTTTAATCGTAAAATAAGTTTGTTCACATAGCACATTCACTACATTGCACTGAATTAGGCAGGAAATGAATGGGACCCTGTAACATGAAGTTAAGCTGTTTAGAGTACAGCTGAAACATCAACAAAGCACAGACGTAACAGACAGATGGGAAATGGGGATTCGAACCTGTGGAATGACAGCTTCAAATTGTACAGCAAGCGGGAACCTTAACAAGTTTAACAACTATGCCACCATGTCATATTATGGACAGATGTAACAGAACAGATATGCAATGAACTAGGAAAGATCTGCGTTTAGGATCATTAAGATATGCCTACATCAATATAAAATATAGGGGAAATTGGTAATTGTCCTGTTTTGATATCAAATAAAAAGGCAAAAGATGTAGAAAACGTTGATTGAACATGGGGTTCTTCTATACAGATGCAAAGACAGAAAACTGACCAATTGGAAGACAGGAAATGATGTCAGTAAGAGGACTTGGTCTCTGCCTTCCGGATGGATCCAGGAAACTAACTGGCAGTGATCTCAGCAAATGAGTGAATCATCAAGTGTATGTATGAAATAATGTGGTAGACAAAGAGTCCAAGGGGTGAGCAATCCAGGCAGTGGGCCAGAAGTGAACACCCCCCAAAACGTTACTGTTCAGAAGACTCTATTGTGCACTTTCTCCTCTTGTGACCAGTAAAATTGTATTTCTAAACACAGCCACACTTAATCTATGGTGAAAGAGTTGTACTACACTGGACCTTGTCCTGAAGCATGATGTGGATGGGGCAAGAAAAATCACTATCCCCATCTGATGCTGAGGGGATGCAGAATTCCATACCATCCAGTTCTGCTAGTGCAGGGATTTAAAATGCCTCACTCCTTGAATGGTGTTTGACTGCGTGCAATATTTTTGGGCCATCTAATAAATGCAATACAATTTACAATTTATTGATTCTGCAAATTTTGCTATTTCTCAATACACAGTTACAAAATTTAATTGCAAAAGCTTAAAACACAGAAAGAAAATTGCAAAAGTCTTCCATACACAACCAGTGTGAATACCAAAGAAGCCATTTACATTAATAACTTTCTGTTCTCCCGCTCCACCATCAATAAAAACATTGCTATAGCTTTAATTTGCACCTTATCTGTTAAGCTTATCAGCTCCTCATACGTCTTCCTAGAACTGGCGCTTCCTTCTTCCAACAGCGAAGGATCCAAAGCTCTCTATATACCACATATCTGGGGCAGTCCAGGACTATATGAGCCAGAGTTTCCACTTCTAAGGGACAGGTCTTGCAGACCCTTCTTACTCTTGGTATACCCTCTCTCCTTCCTCTCACTTCTGCTGTTTCGAACAGATTGAAATGAAATAGCATAAACATTCGTCTCAATCTGGAATCCTGGATCTTTCCCAGATATGGTTCTAAATTAATAGACAGTTTAATTCTGGGGTAATATACTGAGATCTTATTCTGCCTCAAAAGTTCCAAATCTGTTTTTATAGTCCATTCTTTAATTCTCCTCTTAAGTTCCTGAATGGAGAACTTGCTATCCGGCAAACCATCTGCACCTTTTGGGAGAGCTATCATACTAACCAATTTCTTTAGGTGCTTAATCCACGGGTATTGGGGATATCCCTCGTGATTCTTTTCTTCAATATAGCAACTAATTGCCAGGCTAGAGTTTCCTTTCATAATACCCTTCCAAAAGGAGAAAACTCTAAGACAAATTTGAGTAAAGAGGATTCCTGTCTCTGCTCTGAGCATAGCAAGAGTGTTGCTTTGGGGGCTCCCAAGACACAACGCAGAAAATAATTCTGCGGAACTTCCATCTTATTTGAGTAGGAGGCTACAGTTATTTCTCTGCCATATGGCAAACTGGAAATCACTTTTACCCTAAAAATATCCAGGATTTGTCCAGGAGGGGCCACAGGGGCAGCATGATATAGTTTTAACTAGCCTCCAATTGTCTGTTTTGCTTTAATGACCTGTCTGTCATTATAATTATTCCACCGGTTATTGGCAGAAAACAGTACTCCCAAATATGGGTACTGTGCAGTCAAAAATATCTCTTCCCCCCCAATATACCAACGCTACCTAGTACGAGATTTGCCCAAAACCATCACATTTGACTTCTTCAAATTAACTGTAAGCATATTTTCCTGTGCATACACATGTAAAGCAGTCAGCAACTGTTGGAGTCCTTTCCCTGTCTGTCAAACGAGGACAATGTCATCTGCATATAGCAGTATAGACATTGCCCTCTCTCTAATCCGTGGCGGGGTCAGATTAGCTGCCGAGATTGTGGGCACTAGGTCATCTATATATAAATTAAAAGGGATCGGGGTCAGGAGACAACCCTTCCCCCTTCCCCAAAGGGAATGCCCGAGTAACATCTCCCCTGGTGTTAACCCTTACCACTGCCTCGGTTGCTTCATGCATTAACATGAGAAGTTCTAAAACATTTACGGGCACCCCCATTTCCCTCAATTTCTTCCACAGGAGCTCTCTGCAGACTGAATTGAAAGCCCTTGTGAAATCTATATAAGCAACAAAGAGACTTCCCTGCCTAACAATGGTATACTTGTCTATAAGGTGTTTTAGCACATAACAATTATGCATAGCAAGCAGAACCCTGCTTGCTCCTCATGAAGAGGATGATCCAGCTCTACCCATTTTTCAAGGGCTGTCAGTAATGTCCTTGCATATAGCTTACCAGTTACTGGCAGTAAACTGATCAGCCTATAACAGGCCAGATTTAGCAAACTACCTTGCTTAAAGATAGGTACAATTATTGATTTAGCCCAAACTTGCGGGAGCTCTTTAGAGTGATTAATTCGAGTGAAGAATCTGGCCAGAACAGGTGCCCACCAGGATACAAGGCTCTTAAAGACTTCTGGTGGAATTCCGTCTGCCCCTGGGGCTTTGCCTACCGTAAGTTTATTAATTGCCTGCCAAGCATCCTGTTCAGTAACCAGGGGGATAAAAACAAACTTATCCCTACCTGGAAGTACATGCTCCATATTGTTATCCAAAAGTGGCTCTGAGGGTTCTACTGCCTCAAACATATGAGAATAGTACGATATCCAAGATTCTTCAGATATCAGAGCTTCATCACCTCTTCATTTGACAATACACCAACTGTTGATTATTTTCCAGAACTTGGAGGAATCCCTGGTCTGTGTAGCAGCCACTAACAGTTCCACCCACGTTTGCGCTGCTTTCTGGCTTCTCTTTTTTCTCAACAGTTTGTAATAATTTCTTCTCAGAAAAATAAACTCCTGTCAATGGCTATCCAACCTATATCTCATCCATCTTCTCCTTGCCCTGACCATCTTCTGCTTCTCTTCCCTACATTGGGCATCAAACCAAGTCTTTGTATTAAGCAAGGTCTTAGTCTTGCTAATTAGAGATGGTTTTGTGGCAAATAATAAAACTTGGTCAAATATAGACTGAAGATGAATTTGCAGATCCGCGTTCTCCTTTGAAGCATGGCGCATCTTATTTCACTACCTCCTGGGGACAGAAGGAACTGGATGACTTGTACTTCTATAGCTGTTGTCCACTTTAGTCTTACGATCTCCCCAGAAGGAAAGGGTCCTTCTATGTGTACGCATCCCTCATTCTGTGCTAAATCCAGCACTAATGGGAAATGTGAACCTTCTGGTCTGTGAATTACCACTAGATCTGTCACTATGAAAAATGCTGTTTCTGGGAGACAAACATAGTCTATTAAACTTGATCCTCGAAAGGAATTGAATGTAAGCTCGCCCCATGGGTCAGAGGGCGTTCGCCCATTTATAATTAAGAGTCCATGTTCTGCCAGACGTTGCATGAATTTTATCGATTCCCATCTAGGGAACACCTATCGGGGAATCCTACTGAGGGGTTCATATTGGGACAAAAAGTATCTATATCTAAATTAGATGTCCTAGCATTAAAATCTCCGAGCAAAATTATAGTGCTTTGCACATACTTTGCACATACTTAGTACTAAGAAAAGTGAGCAACTCACTTAGCTGATCCCAACAGCTCTCTTCATAATATAATGAGGTTTCCGGTGGGATATATACATTAACCAGGAGATAATTACCTTGGCTGGGGATTTTAATAGACATGACTAGGCAGTTTGGAATAGATACTTGCACTATCTCAACATTTATATCCTTCTTTAAGGATATAAAATTTGCTACACCTCCTGAATGCCTTCCTTTCTTTGTTTTAGTTGTTCCAGATTTGCCATATATCATAAAGCCGTCTAATTGAAGGGAGGCAGTATCTAATGCTGAAAGCCATGTCTTCTGGAGACATACTATATCGTATGTCCCTATAAATTCCCTCCATTCAATATCCCCCAACTTGGGCTTAAGTCCTTCTATATTCCACGTCAAACAAGTCAGGGTTGCTCGCTGTGGTGGTCATTGCGGGGCCTGAATATCTGCTTCTATAGGCCATGATAGAGGATCCCCCTCCCTTTCTCCGGAGGTACAAATTGCCCGAGTAATTATACCAGGGTGGGGGTCTGGTCTAGCCAAAACCGTATCCTCTAAGATTGAAAGGTCGAATCATGTTAGACCTGGTTGACATTCTTCCTCAGTTGTATTCTTTTGGTCCAGGTCTTCTAGCACTGCGGCATCCTGTGGGGCCACAATAAGTGGCTCCACAGAATCCGCAGGGCCCGTTTCATCCAGCACAAGCCAGTTATAGCCAGGGCCCCGATTCTTCTGCAAAAAAATTTCTGAAATTCTGCGACCCAAAATGGAAAATTCTGTGACCCAAAATGGAAAATTTTGCGACCCAAAATGGAAAATTTTGCTACCCAAAATGGAAAATGAGACTTTGCTTTAAGGTGATCAGCCACAGTAGATTTTCTGGTGTGGTCCAGGACCATGTTGCAGCATGAGCAAAAAAGCTTCCCACCATCAGCATGCAAAGCATTGGGGAACTCTGCAGCACGCTCCTGGGCAGTGGTTTTCAAAGCTTTGTGTCTGTCTCTTATACACATCTAGATGTGTATAAGAGACAGGTAGACATGAGGGGCTGCCATGGAAACCAAGTGACCACAGCTGCCTGGAGCAAAGAAGTTTACTAGGAGAATGTTTTACACACAAAAGTTCTGAGAGAAGTTCTATGCAGAAGTTCAAAGATCCAAATGTTTAAGATCTGGGTGAGTGATTTAGACACACAGAAAGTGTGCAAACATTCAGGAGAAATGTGTGTGTAAAAACACCCACTGTGGTGTAAGGTCGGTTTGTGATGCTAATTGGCCAGCAGAAATGTCAACCAAATAGCCTCATTCTGTGCTGTGACCACCCCATCTTTTCTCCCCTACTTGTTACTGGGAAGTTGGAAGCATCTGTTTAGGAAAGAGTCAATAGAGTGTCTCTTATGTCCTCTGTCACAGTGCCGCAGGATGAGATTGTGATTATAATTGGTCAGCCTGGATTTGTAAACTAGGACCACTTTCAGATATCTTCCCCACCCCCGCGCACGTATATTCTGGCTATGGGAGGGAATGTGCAGCCAGGATATGCATGGGGATCGGCTGGTCTGAATCACACTCCCACGCAGCTTTGCCAGTGGACACATGCAGGGATGTAGAGCTCAGTTTCCTGCTCTGCATCCCTGCACATGTCTACCAGCAAAGCTGCAGGGGGGGTGGGACTTTCAGACCGGCCGATCCCCGTGTATATCCTAGCTGCGCATTCTTTCCTGCAATCAGAATATGCACATGCAGGGGGAATGTCTGAAAGTGGCCTATGTCTCCTGATTGCTGAGATGCTATCCCTAAAGTCCCAGTTATGTTCCTTCTATATCCGCCTCGAGGCTGTCCCCTATGCCCGCCTCGAAGCCACCACTGATTGGTCCTGTAAAGCTGGAAGCATGCAGTAATTGGCCAGTGAATGTGTCATTCAGTCTGTTGGGTTGGTCCCCATTCTCCCTCCTACAGCCTCCCTCCCCCTACCATGCCTGGTGCCTACCTCTGACTGGCACTGCATGTGCTGCTATTTATCTGAATAATGGTCTTCAAGGGGATAACTTCAATTGCTTATAAAATTGGGTCCCTGTATCAAATTGTCCTGTAATTTGGCAGAGATGACTGGGAAGGTGTGTGATAAATGTCTGCCAAATTACTTGTAAACAGGATGGAAGGTAAAAATGTTACAGCTGGAAATGTTTTTTCAAGTTAACAGCTTATAACATCAGGACACTTTATCCAAACATTCTGAAATTTGGAAGGATTGGTATACTAGTGGAGTAACATAAGTTTCCTATGTTTCCTGCAAATTGGATGGAAGATAAAAAAAGGTGTAGCCTGGAATGTGTATGGAGCTTTTCTTAAAATCACAACATTCAATTGCTTCTAAAATCGGTCCCCTTTATTCAATCTTTTTGAAATTCAGATCACATGGTGCCCTCTATTGGGGGTACAATCTCCCCAAGTTTAATCAGAATTGAATAAGAAACAAAAATATATAGCCGGAAATATGTTTCAGTTTTTCCCCATTATTTCAAAAACAAAATTTGTTTTGTTATTATTATTTGTCATTTTCGTTATTACAATAATGAAAATGAAAACCACAATTTTTATCATAATAACGAAAATGAAATGCACACCCCTACCGTACATCTGTTGTGGCCCCATCACATGCGGGGGTGGGACAGAAGGCACATTTGTTCAGCGGCAGCCACTGTTTCTCACCCTGGACTGGGGAGTGGCCGCGGTGCCTGCACATCTGTTTTTACCATTTATCACTGCTTCTCCCGATCCTGGGGATGGGGCAGTGCAGTTTCCCCAACTCTCCACTTCACATCAAAGCTCTGGCTTCCAGGCAGTATGGTGTGTTTAACTCAAACAGCATGAATAGTGGTGCAGGGCATGGCTCCCCCTTGTACCCATAGCTTTCAGGCGTCTCTGACAGCAGAAGGGTAGTTGTGATGTCCACTTCTGTGGTATTGTTCATTGGGTTAAAACAGATGTGATTTGGGCCCACTTTGGCCCAGAACCTGGTGACACATGTAACTATGTGTCATCTGACAATGGCCAGGGATTGCCCCGGGTGGTGTTGGACCTCAGAGGACTTCCTCTGAGGTCACAGTTCAGGATAAGGCCTTCCCAACTGGGCTAGAGTAGGTGACCCCAATCTGTGCAGTCATGACTTTCCTGGCCAAGGCCGCGGTCCGGCATGGCTGGAAGCCATAGCTGTCCCTCATTGGCCACCATGTCTGCCCATCATGGTATGGGGTAGGGCACTGGGAGCACAGTGCAAGTAGGGCCGCCCACCTGCTTGTTATGTTCCTTGCCATACCCGGGCTGTGCAGCTGGTGGGACAGCTCCCCGGTAATTGTCACATCAGGTGGGTGTTCCTACCTGACCCAGCCCATATTGCCTGGTATTTTCTGTCCCATGGCAGCCCAGGGAGTGCTCTTGCTGGCCACATGTCTGTTTTTATCCATTGTTGGAAAGATGCTGCCTTGCTAAATGGATCCCAAGGGAGTTCTAGATCATGAATTGTTTTCCTTGTAAAAGTGTCTTATTCTTAATTTCATTTCTTTAATGCTGGATGTATTCAAAATTATCCTTCCTGAAGGTATGGAATATACTGTTATTTTACTTGAGTTTTTCATGTGTCAATACCATGTGGTTTGAAGAGACTGGGAAGTTATTCGTGATTAATATGTCCTATCTGTAAGTGTGCAGTTCACAGGAAATGGAATATTACCCTTCAGCATATGCTATAAAATCAAATCAGCCATTTTCTCTTATAGACAGAAATAAGCTCAATGTCTCCATGCTAACCTGAGATCATTTAGTTCTGATATAAACCTTACCTTATTTTTCAGAAGCACACATTGTTAATATATGTGGTCCTAAAACTCCTCCATGCTGTGATAGAAAAAGACAGAAGTCTAAATTTCAGTGTTACTCGGGGCACTAGTCATGGTTTCCAGGTTTGCTTCTGAGAAGAATTGTGGCTTCCAACTCCAGTTTATTCAATCTCTGGAATTCTTCTAGTATTAGATCAACATCTGGCAGAGTGATTTTATGCACTCCAGTGATTACTCTGCTCATTTTAAGTGGATATTAGGTTTTTTAAAAATCCCGAGGAAGGTCACAACAGCCATTAATCAAAGACAGGAAAATCCTAACTTTTAAAAAACACATAGGCAAATCAAGAAGGGGTTTAATGGTGGAAAGTTCATAAAAGGCCTGGTTTTGACTCTAAAAGGTTCAGTGCTAGTCATTCTGAGTCACAATCTTGATGAAGCAATAATGAGTGTTGTGAAGGGTATTTCTGAGACATTAATGACCATATGGAAGAGTTGGTGGTCTGAAGTGAAGCCAAGGACTCTTATTCCAGACTACCAATTCAGACCATCGTTAACTGCAAGAAAAAGTCTGATTCACTGAGGTCTTTATTGGTTTTCTAAGCCACAGCAGTATAAAAATGTAAAATATGTATAGCATTGAGTTAAAGAATTCAAAGTGGTAGTTCAAGCTGGATTGGATATCTGTCACATGACTAATGTAGCCATTGGCATAGTCTTCAGATGCCATCCTGGTGCCTCTGGTGAGGTTAATCAGCTGTAATTATCTGCTTCATCAGAAGAAGAATCAGTGGGTAAAGTACCACTATAGTGTCTCCTATGGTTCCCAACACACCATCCTCCCATGTAGGAAAGGTATGACTGGTTGGAGTATCTCTATAACCCAGTAAACTCTGGCTACATCTGGCAGGGTGCTGTGGTAAATTCTTCCAGAGCCAGGACCATAGAAAATCCATCACTTTACCAGTGAGAATGGAGGGATGTACAAAAGCAGGGTAGCCCTGGAGCCCCTGACAGAGATTTGCAGGAAGACTAAGAACTATGCCTCTCCCTGCCCCCGAAGGGCTGTCTGTCTCAGATGGAGGCCTTCAGACCGTTCCAGACAATGGGTGTAAAGAGATGGAGAGCAGCTCCAGATTTGCCATGGTTACCCCCATTACCCTTGGGTTTATTGGTCTGTCTGAAGGATGCCTGCCAGATGTGCAACACAGAGAATTCTGGGGCTGCTCCGGGTAGCCTATCACAGCGTGCTCCGCATGATCCAGGAGCACACTACACAGAGCAGGCCGGCCACATTTGGGGCAATGCTCAAACGCAGCACTACTGCCTGTCTGTTTGGGGAACCCACGGAGCACTTCTGGACCCATCCATCTGTTGCTTCGTTCAGTACCATGGAGTTGTGTACAGCTGCCTAGAGTGTCACTAGAGTGACCGGCAGCTTTATGGTGGGGAGGCAGGGAGACACCGCAGGACTGGACCATGGCCAGGGGACACTGCCAGTCTATCTGATGTAGCCTCAAGCACAGCTGGTAAATGGTGGCACAGGGGTGGGCCCATAGAGCATCTCAGGGCTCCAGCAGGCTCCCTGTCTGTGGGAGACCCCTAGCCCAGGGTGAAAGGACAGTGATACCAACAGGAGCAGCTGTGGTAGAGACTACACATAGTGAAGTGTGAGTTCTTGGCCCTGGCTAGTAAGAACAAATTTGAGGTGTGTGATGAAGTGAATTAATTCCTTGAAAAGTGAAGAGTATTAAGCTGTGCAGCTTTGCACATTGGAATGCGCAACGAAAAATTAGAAAATTGGGTCTCATGGCATACTGTAGTGTACATGGCGTATTTCCCACTTGATGTATATGTTCCATTCCCATTTATAATGTTATGATGCTTCATGCATACACCAAAGGAGACCATAAATTGTAGAATGGTGAATATCTACCACCTTATTACATAAATGTAGATAAATATTAAAAAGCTTTGATAAGCAAAACAGAAAAACCCACCATCAGTAGTCTAATCACAGAGCAGACCCTGTTATCCATACAGTTGCAATTGTATGTAAAAATCTATCAGTCTCTGTCTCTGATGCTAGAGGACGAGTTTTGCAGTACAGCATCTGTATCCTGTCCAAAGACAAATACGAATTATTGACTCCCATAGTAACATGGTCATTTTTCATGTTAATTTTTGAAAAATATTTCTTGCTGTGCATGCGGCAGATTTATTTCTGGGTCAGCGATGCCCCATTTTGCCCGCTTTCTGGGTTTCCCCCACTACCCATGTGGAGGGATAACACTGCTCCACAGGTAGGTGCTGTGGAGCAGCACCTACCTGGCACATTTTAAATCAAAAGTAAACTTAGTATTTATGAAAAGCATTGTGCTAACAGACCCCAACACCAAAATCCTATGTTTATACCTTGGGTGGGGAACCTTTCCGAGGTCACTATATAAGATGGGGATGGGGATGTTTTAAGAGGTGTGCTCAGCAAGGGGAGAGTCCAGATCATGAATCTGTGCCATGGATCTGTCCCTTATCCTTTGGTGCATGCCCTCATCTCTGCTCCCTTACCCAGAGCTCAGGCCACTTCCACACGAGCGCGGGGGGCGGGGATACTTCCAGGATCAACAATCACGTTAGGAGCGATCCTGGGAGGCCCCTCTCATGTGCGGTCCCCCCCCCGTTTCCTGCATGATTTTCATCACACAATTCAGGGCTCAAAATCCAACCCTGCATTGCGTGATAGAGATCATGCCAGAAACCAGGGAAAAACCCAACAAAAAACGCACATGAACGGGACCACCCAGGATCGCTCCTAACACGATCGCTGATCCCGGAAGCAGCCTCTGTCTTTCAGTGTTTGGAGGTAGAAACTAGAAAGGGGCCAAATAAAAACTAGATGTGGGCCACATTTGGCCTCTGGGCCTGAGGTTCCCCAGCCCTGGTTTATAAAAAGAGCTGTTACCACATGGATACTGGCAGTGAGAAATTACTTCCATTTCACTATCAACGTGTCTCAATAGAAGTCTGATGAACTAGATCTAGGAATAGCTGTCTCCATGTCTGTTTCATCCCTATAGGTATCTTTGCTGAATCCTCTATTAAAATTGATAATTATTGCTAATTTTGGTACTGAGTAAATCACCTTATTTAACAAAGACAATTGAGCACGTTAGCTGTCATTACCTTCATACCTAACAAGGTTTATATTTGTTACAACTGAACAGCAGATTTGATAACATGCAAATCGTATCCCACTTTTCCTCCATTGGGTTCAAAAAGTTCACAAGCATAGGGAAATATCCATGGTCTCTATTTTATTTTATGGAAAGTGAAATTCAGAAACATCAAGAGACTTGTCCAGTTGAACTCATGTACACCTAGGCCTCCAGATTTGTCTCTGGGTGTTTTTACACACACATTTTTCCTGCAAGTTTGCTGTAACATCCTGAACTTTCTGTGTGTCTAAATCACTCACCCAGATCTTAAACATCCAGCTCTTTGCATTTCTGCATAGAACTTCTCCCAGTACTTTTGTGTGTAAAATGGTCTCCTGGAAAACTGCTTTGGTCCAGGCAGGTTTCCATGGCAGCCCCTCGTGACTACAGCTGTGGCTATTTTAGGCTGCCTCCGGGCAGTGTTTGTGAAGAATGCATCTAGGAACTGCCTCAGGGCAGTGTGTGTGTGAAAAATGCATCCAGAACTTACTTGTGGACTTGTAAACCCAGAAGATTGAAAAATCTGGAATTTTAAGGTGTGCATAAAAATGCCCCATGGTCTATCCCACAGATGCAGTTATTTCCCTAATTATTAACTCCTCAGCTAGACTCTTGACCCTCCTATATTTGACTAGCAAAATCAGGTCTTCTTGTAATCTAACATATACCAAATAATGAGTGATGGATTTTTCTACTTCCTGAATGTGAAAGAGGCAATAAAACCCTGTTGACGTGGCTCTGAACATAATCAGAATGTTTGTAAATTTTAACTGTGTCCCATTATTATTCTTCCTAATTAAGCATATTCACCAAGGTTTGTCACATCCATGTCAGGGATTTGGAGATGCAGTTTCCAACAACTTTAAGGGAAAATAGAAATCTAAATGGCTTGAGTAGCTTTGAAAATTTCAGCCTCAAAACCTAAACCCCACACATTAGGTAAGGGCATAACTTTGTTTCATAAGAACATTTGTGCCTTTCTAATCATTTGTGTCACTGGCTCATCAACATTATCTCAAACTTCTGTTAGATCAGTGCTCGTGCTCTTAAACATTGCTTAATATTGGATTGCCTTTAATACTGGAAATTCAAGTTTTGCCACTGTTTTATCTGACTTAATAAAGTCTATCTGTAGCTGCTTCCATCATGACTAACCCTCTCCTCTTGTGTTCCCCTCAAAGAGCCTCAGACAGACATTCCTGGAAAATAAACCCATGAATGTTTCAGCCCACACTTTAATGAGTGAATGACCTCCCTATCCCTTTGAATAGCTCCGCAGTGACTCATATAAGAATTGTCGGCCCTGACTTTCCTAACAGTTTCCCACTGACAGCAAGTTATTCTGACTGAACTGCACAGCAGTGATTCCTCAGTTGATATGCAAGCATATCAGAAAATTCTACTAAAATTAAATTAAATCAGGCTCTGTTTCTTGTGATGTTCTCTGTGTGGTAGCTATTGGCCTTTTTCTTACTGTGTTGTTTTTTTGCTTGTCAGGCATAACTCTTCAAGTAGGCAACTAGCATCCAGAGCTAAAAATTGTTTGGGAATCACTCATCAAGTGTGTGCCAAACAATACAATCTGGCTTCTGTCGGCCACTGAGTTGATCTCTCCCGTGCTCAGCCTAACTAAATTTACTGGCTTGAGCAAATATTACTGTGGAGGGGAAAAAAAATTGGCCACCCAGATGTGTGGCGGCGTTTAATCGTAAAATAAGTTTGTTCACATAGCACATTCACTACATTGCACTGAATTAGGCAGGAAATGAATGGGACCCTGTAACATGAAGTTAAGCTGTTTAGAGTACAGCTGAAACATCAACAAAGCACAGACGTAACAGACAGATGGGAAATGGGGATTCGAACCTGTGGAATGACAGCTTCAAATTGTACAGCAAGCGGGAACCTTAACAAGTTTAACAACTATGCCACCATGTCATATTATGGACAGATGTAACAGAACAGATATGCAATGAACTAGGAAAGATCTGCGTTTAGGATCATTAAGATATGCCTACATCAATATAAAATATAGGGGAAATTGGTAATTGTCCTGTTTTGATATCAAATAAAAAGGCAAAAGATGTAGAAAACGTTGATTGAACATGGGGTTCTTCTATACAGATGCAAAGACAGAAAACTGACCAATTGGAAGACAGGAAATGATGTCAGTAAGAGGACTTGGTCTCTGCCTTCCGGATGGATCCAGGAAACTAACTGGCAGTGATCTCAGCAAATGAGTGAATCATCAAGTGTATGTATGAAATAATGTGGTAGACAAAGAGTCCAAGGGGTGAGCAATCCAGGCAGTGGGCCAGAAGTGAACACCCCCCAAAACGTTACTGTTCAGAAGACTCTATTGTGCACTTTCTCCTCTTGTGACCAGTAAAATTGTATTTCTAAACACAGCCACACTTAATCTATGGTGAAAGAGTTGTACTACACTGGACCTTGTCCTGAAGCATGATGTGGATGGGGCAAGAAAAATCACTATCCCCATCTGATGCTGAGGGGATGCAGAATTCCATACCATCCAGTTCTGCTAGTGCAGGGATTTAAAATGCCTCACTCCTTGAATGGTGTTTGACTGCGTGCAATATTTTTGGGCCATCTAATAAATGCAATACAATTTACAATTTATTGATTCTGCAAATTTTGCTATTTCTCAATACACAGTTACAAAATTTAATTGCAAAAGCTTAAAACACAGAAAGAAAATTGCAAAAGTCTTCCATACACAACCAGTGTGAATACCAAAGAAGCCATTTACATTAATAACTTTCTGTTCTCCCGCTCCACCATCAATAAAAACATTGCTATAGCTTTAATTTGCACCTTATCTGTTAAGCTTATCAGCTCCTCATACGTCTTCCTAGAACTGGCGCTTCCTTCTTCCAACAGCGAAGGATCCAAAGCTCTCTATATACCACATATCTGGGGCAGTCCAGGACTATATGAGCCAGAGTTTCCACTTCTAAGGGACAGGTCTTGCAGACCCTTCTTACTCTTGGTATACCCTCTCTCCTTCCTCTCACTTCTGCTGTTTCGAACAGATTGAAATGAAATAGCATAAACATTCGTCTCAATCTGGAATCCTGGATCTTTCCCAGATATGGTTCTAAATTAATAGACAGTTTAATTCTGGGGTAATATACTGAGATCTTATTCTGCCTCAAAAGTTCCAAATCTGTTTTTATAGTCCATTCTTTAATTCTCCTCTTAAGTTCCTGAATGGAGAACTTGCTATCCGGCAAACCATCTGCACCTTTTGGGAGAGCTATCATACTAACCAATTTCTTTAGGTGCTTAATCCACGGGTATTGGGGATATCCCTCGTGATTCTTTTCTTCAATATAGCAACTAATTGCCAGGCTAGAGTTTCCTTTCATAATACCCTTCCAAAAGGAGAAAACTCTAAGACAAATTTGAGTAAAGAGGATTCCTGTCTCTGCTCTGAGCATAGCAAGAGTGTTGCTTTGGGGGCTCCCAAGACACAACGCAGAAAATAATTCTGCGGAACTTCCATCTTATTTGAGTAGGAGGCTACAGTTATTTCTCTGCCATATGGCAAACTGGAAATCACTTTTACCCTAAAAATATCCAGGATTTGTCCAGGAGGGGCCACAGGGGCAGCATGATATAGTTTTAACTAGCCTCCAATTGTCTGTTTTGCTTTAATGACCTGTCTGTCATTATAATTATTCCACCGGTTATTGGCAGAAAACAGTACTCCCAAATATGGGTACTGTGCAGTCAAAAATATCTCTTCCCCCCCAATATACCAACGCTACCTAGTACGAGATTTGCCCAAAACCATCACATTTGACTTCTTCAAATTAACTGTAAGCATATTTTCCTGTGCATACACATGTAAAGCAGTCAGCAACTGTTGGAGTCCTTTCCCTGTCTGTCAAACGAGGACAATGTCATCTGCATATAGCAGTATAGACATTGCCCTCTCTCTAATCCGTGGCGGGGTCAGATTAGCTGCCGAGATTGTGGGCACTAGGTCATCTATATATAAATTAAAAGGGATCGGGGTCAGGAGACAACCCTTCCCCCTTCCCCAAAGGGAATGCCCGAGTAACATCTCCCCTGGTGTTAACCCTTACCACTGCCTCGGTTGCTTCATGCATTAACATGAGAAGTTCTAAAACATTTACGGGCACCCCCATTTCCCTCAATTTCTTCCACAGGAGCTCTCTGCAGACTGAATTGAAAGCCCTTGTGAAATCTATATAAGCAACAAAGAGACTTCCCTGCCTAACAATGGTATACTTGTCTATAAGGTGTTTTAGCACATAACAATTATGCATAGCAAGCAGAACCCTGCTTGCTCCTCATGAAGAGGATGATCCAGCTCTACCCATTTTTCAAGGGCTGTCAGTAATGTCCTTGCATATAGCTTACCAGTTACTGGCAGTAAACTGATCAGCCTATAACAGGCCAGATTTAGCAAACTACCTTGCTTAAAGATAGGTACAATTATTGATTTAGCCCAAACTTGCGGGAGCTCTTTAGAGTGATTAATTCGAGTGAAGAATCTGGCCAGAACAGGTGCCCACCAGGATACAAGGCTCTTAAAGACTTCTGGTGGAATTCCGTCTGCCCCTGGGGCTTTGCCTACCGTAAGTTTATTAATTGCCTGCCAAGCATCCTGTTCAGTAACCAGGGGGATAAAAACAAACTTATCCCTACCTGGAAGTACATGCTCCATATTGTTATCCAAAAGTGGCTCTGAGGGTTCTACTGCCTCAAACATATGAGAATAGTACGATATCCAAGATTCTTCAGATATCAGAGCTTCATCACCTCTTCATTTGACAATACACCAACTGTTGATTATTTTCCAGAACTTGGAGGAATCCCTGGTCTGTGTAGCAGCCACTAACAGTTCCACCCACGTTTGCGCTGCTTTCTGGCTTCTCTTTTTTCTCAACAGTTTGTAATAATTTCTTCTCAGAAAAATAAACTCCTGTCAATGGCTATCCAACCTATATCTCATCCATCTTCTCCTTGCCCTGACCATCTTCTGCTTCTCTTCCCTACATTGGGCATCAAACCAAGTCTTTGTATTAAGCAAGGTCTTAGTCTTGCTAATTAGAGATGGTTTTGTGGCAAATAATAAAACTTGGTCAAATATAGACTGAAGATGAATTTGCAGATCCGCGTTCTCCTTTGAAGCATGGCGCATCTTATTTCACTACCTCCTGGGGACAGAAGGAACTGGATGACTTGTACTTCTATAGCTGTTGTCCACTTTAGTCTTACGATCTCCCCAGAAGGAAAGGGTCCTTCTATGTGTACGCATCCCTCATTCTGTGCTAAATCCAGCACTAATGGGAAATGTGAACCTTCTGGTCTGTGAATTACCACTAGATCTGTCACTATGAAAAATGCTGTTTCTGGGAGACAAACATAGTCTATTAAACTTGATCCTCGAAAGGAATTGAATGTAAGCTCGCCCCATGGGTCAGAGGGCGTTCGCCCATTTATAATTAAGAGTCCATGTTCTGCCAGACGTTGCATGAATTTTATCGATTCCCATCTAGGGAACACCTATCGGGGAATCCTACTGAGGGGTTCATATTGGGACAAAAAGTATCTATATCTAAATTAGATGTCCTAGCATTAAAATCTCCGAGCAAAATTATAGTGCTTTGCACATACTTTGCACATACTTAGTACTAAGAAAAGTGAGCAACTCACTTAGCTGATCCCAACAGCTCTCTTCATAATATAATGAGGTTTCCGGTGGGATATATACATTAACCAGGAGATAATTACCTTGGCTGGGGATTTTAATAGACATGACTAGGCAGTTTGGAATAGATACTTGCACTATCTCAACATTTATATCCTTCTTTAAGGATATAAAATTTGCTACACCTCCTGAATGCCTTCCTTTCTTTGTTTTAGTTGTTCCAGATTTGCCATATATCATAAAGCCGTCTAATTGAAGGGAGGCAGTATCTAATGCTGAAAGCCATGTCTTCTGGAGACATACTATATCGTATGTCCCTATAAATTCCCTCCATTCAATATCCCCCAACTTGGGCTTAAGTCCTTCTATATTCCACGTCAAACAAGTCAGGGTTGCTCGCTGTGGTGGTCATTGCGGGGCCTGAATATCTGCTTCTATAGGCCATGATAGAGGATCCCCCTCCCTTTCTCCGGAGGTACAAATTGCCCGAGTAATTATACCAGGGTGGGGGTCTGGTCTAGCCAAAACCGTATCCTCTAAGATTGAAAGGTCGAATCATGTTAGACCTGGTTGACATTCTTCCTCAGTTGTATTCTTTTGGTCCAGGTCTTCTAGCACTGCGGCATCCTGTGGGGCCACAATAAGTGGCTCCACAGAATCCGCAGGGCCCGTTTCATCCAGCACAAGCCAGTTATAGCCAGGGCCCCGATTCTTCTGCAAAAAAATTTCTGAAATTCTGCGACCCAAAATGGAAAATTCTGTGACCCAAAATGGAAAATTTTGCGACCCAAAATGGAAAATTTTGCTACCCAAAATGGAAAATGAGACTTTGCTTTAAGGTGATCAGCCACAGTAGATTTTCTGGTGTGGTCCAGGACCATGTTGCAGCATGAGCAAAAAAGCTTCCCACCATCAGCATGCAAAGCATTGGGGAACTCTGCAGCACGCTCCTGGGCAGTGGTTTTCAAAGCTTTGTGTCTGTCTCTTATACACATCTAGATGTGTATAAGAGACAGGTAGACATGAGGGGCTGCCATGGAAACCAAGTGACCACAGCTGCCTGGAGCAAAGAAGTTTACTAGGAGAATGTTTTACACACAAAAGTTCTGAGAGAAGTTCTATGCAGAAGTTCAAAGATCCAA